>JAKZZE010000037.1:0-361550 GCA_024220505.1 Rhizopus arrhizus | reverse complement strand
TCGATTTTTAAAAGGTTTTTATTTTTTGGCTATGGCTCCAATATTAGTTGTAAAAAAAAAAAAAAAAAAAACTAACTGTAATTATTGCATAATTGTTAAAATAATAAAAAAAGGTGGAAACAAAGATTGGGAAACAATTTGAACACTTTTGGATCTAATCTTTATTCAGCTTAAGTTAAAAGTAAAAATTACACTAACTGAAGGCAGATATTCATATCTTATTGAGTGAGGAATATTTCCATTATAAAAGATAAAATCTAAACGAAATGATAAAAGTTAATGTCAATATAAGTTCATATTATGCAAATTATATGACTTTGTAAGGTTTTCAATATTGATACTAATACAACACACATTTTAATTTTAGGATTTATGATAATTTTTAATTTACTCTTAATATTTAAATATTATTTTTACATTAGTTGTTTCTCACCAATTTACTGTATTTATGAAAATGGTATGAATTATATTAAACAATATCTTTTTAGTATTTGTTTTCTTTTTTAATTTTGTAAAAAAATAATATGAATTAGAATGTTTCTCAGTGGCTTAATATTCTCTATTGTAAGCGTTCCTTTAACTGGCAAGTACTTTAGCAAATGTCATTTATAATTATTGTTGTAAAAAGCTTTCGTCTGTTCGTTTGTACGCCTGTTATATATTATCTTTTACTCTGGGATTTTTTCACTGATTTAAATAACGTTATTCCAATTATGTAAAATATTAGAGAAATACCTGACATTTGATTGGATTTTGTTACTTTAGTTAATACTTCTTATCAAAGAACTCTCATTAATACAAAGCATATTCTGAAAGAACATGTTTAATTGGAATTGATTATATGGCCTTATTTAAATAAACTTATGTTTTATTTTATTTAATTATGATCTTATATTAAGACTTGTATTTGTCAGTATTAACTGCAATCAGATTCTGTTCTAAAATGATAAGAGCATATATATTATTATACAATGCGATATTATTCGTGAATATACTTTAAAAATATTAATTCATACCGTTTTTAGCATATTTTGTTAATTACAAACTTATTTTTAATTTAATTTTAAAATGTTCTTATTAAATGTGTTATTCTCATTATAATTCGTATTCAAAAAAAGTTAAATTCTGTTATTCGATCCGATACATTTTTCATTGCTATTTAGTTTTTTATTGCATGTGTATTTATATTCGATAATAGGTATAAAAAGAAACTAAAATAGTCTGTAATATTTAGGCAAAGAAAAATTATAAGCAAGAGCATAATAGTGCTTTTGGTTTGCAAATGAAATTTAACTTATATTTATGCACTGATTACATAAAATAAAGGGTAGTCGCTTCATATAAGTTTAAGCAATTTACAGTAAAGTAACTCTAACACATCGAAAAGGTATGTAACAGATATCTTTATAAAAAATGTTCGTGTTTTCTAATATCTTTTACGTTTATTATGTTGCGTTTGAAGTACTTTGCTCTGTGATCATAGCATTGTACAATGCTTCTGATGCTGCTTGAAAGTTATCTATATCTCGGTTTCGCACAACTTCCAGTAATCTACTTGTAGCTTGTTCGACCGAAAGGACACTATTGTTGTCAGAATTAGGTAAAGCACTGCTCTCGTCTTCTATCACAACTGCAACATCAGTTCTTCTATTAAGCCTACGGCGACGTAATGGAGGTGACTGTACTTCTGCTTGATAATCTGGATCATTATCAATATCATCCGTATCTGTGTCTTCACCAATATCGACTATTATGCAGAAATTATTATTATGTTAATTTAGACAAATATAAGACTATCACATTTTTTTTATATTTACTGTCAATTTCGTGGTTGTTGTTCATTTCATCAGTTGGATCACCTTCCATCACCTCTTCACTTCCTTCTTCTTCTGTTATGAGTTGATAATTCTCAACTTCTACATCTCTGTTTCTTTGTCTTGGCATATCAGGAAACGATACCTCCCCTAGACCACGCACTAAAGCCCTCCAAATTTGGTTACGGTTTTCGTAACGCCACAAGTATTCCATTAGTCTATAAGGACACTCGAGCTTTGTACGATGCCTAGCTTGCATTTCTCTTTTGACATCAGCCCACAATCCTTCTATAATGTTTGTGTTAATCATCCCTTGAGTATTGTTTTGGTGAACTTGATCTTCCGTAGCAAACCCAAGGGAATGATTAACTACTTGATGCCTGTAAATATGTTGCTCACTATCCATCATTGCAACTTGAAGCGCTCCAGTGCGGGCATTGTACCGCTCCCTAGGGTGTAAGCCACTATAGGCACGCCAGCCATCCGTTCGGATTGTTGTACCTGGAACAACATACTTTCGAATGATTGGTATAAGGGTGCGTGCATTTCTGTTTGGAACAGTGCATAAAAACCTGCGGCCTGCTTTGAACTGAGGTACCAATCTTGTTTCAGTAACGCCGTTTGCTTGTGATACTGTCACAACCCTATTTGTACCTAGGGCAATAGCTTCGACCATGCCCAAAACCCATACACCTTCTACTCGATGGCCTCTATGGTACTTTCTTTTACCAAATTTCGATTCGTCTATTTGGACATGATCTACACCTGGCCCACCTATATCACATAAATTAATAAAGATATAAAAGAAATATTTATAACTTACCTAACATAATTGGATTATGTCTTAACAAATCGCTTTCAAATACAACAATAAGATCTCGGTATAGCTGGGATATTATCTTGTAGTCAATGGAAAGGTCTCTGTATATCGTTGAAAATCTTTCTTGGTTCATCGTAAGGCGAAATATAACCTTCAATGTGATACGGATGTCGCATCTCTTGCGGTAAAACATCGAACTTTTTGTAACAGATTGAGATACTTCTGTAGGATGCACAGCACGATTATAACAACGAAATTGGTATTGGTTACGGGATGCTCTCCATGTTGGACCACGCATTATTTCGCTGCACTTAGGACATCTAACCTCTGGTTGAGTAGAAATAGCTCCAATACGTCTTAAAAAACTAAAAAAAATTAGTAAACATATTTTTGTAAAAAAAAAAGACACTTACTTCCAACAAGATTCGTAAGAAACTGTAATTGCTTCTCTTTCTAATTCACCGTTTGGTACGACTCACTACGGCGCAAAGAATCCTGCTTGAAGGATACGAATACTCGTTGCAGCATTTTTTTACAGCGCTTCTGGTGTATTTTTGAGTTTATTTTTTGGTTGTTCTCCGCATTTTTTCTTAAAATGCTCTATTCATTTTTATTGCTCCACTTTTTTTTTTTTTTTTGCAGGTAAATATTGAAATGGGCTGGATCTACTTGGCAAAATCACTTTTTAAACTATATAAAACCTGAGTTTTGCTGTTAAAAGACGTAACGAACCGATATTACACAACTTGCATTTTTCTGCATTATGATTGTAATGGTCGTAAAAAAGATTCCTTTTCATTAGTTTTTTTAAGCAATTACAAAGAAAGTAGATTGCGTACAATTTTTTATTTTTTAAAAAAAAAAATGTTCTGCGACTCTCTTTTTTGTTTCTATCTTGAACTATATTTTGTGGTTGTTTTTATAATTGATAATTTGCAACAACAAAAAAAGAGACAACTTATAGCTCCATTACTGCCAAAAATGTAAAAAAAAAGAACAAAGCTTACGTTTTTTATGCCTCTGTCAATTGTCGTATCTTAAACCACTTCCACATCTTGTGCTCTAGCTGATATGTTTTTAATGGAAACTTAAAATGTGAAAAAGAAGACATGTAAGCATTATGGCAAAGAGTCAGTAATGCACCTGTGCCTTTAGTTCTATTTATTTTAGCAAATTTAAACAAGATATGCTTTGATTGCTGTAACTTTTCTTTGTATCCAATTGTAGTACTGCTTCATTATACTTTTACTAGTCGAGTTACATTACAAACTTTTTATGTTAATTGAACTGAGAGTAATTTGTCATAGTTGTGAATCTTTATTTTTTTGTATTAAATATGGGGAAATAAACTGAAGAATATAAATGCGTAATAGATATAAAAAAGAGTTGTATAAACTAATATCAAATTCAGACCATATACAATAAAGTAATTTGTTTAAATTACTTCTTCATTGGGTAAAAATATTGATTTGAGTAGGTTGTCCTTTGTTATTATACTTTTTCTCTGTTATAGTCAGTTTAATTGAAGCCAAAGGAATTCAATCTGTTTGACTACTAATAATTGTTGTAATCATGAAAAAACCGAATTTCAAAATAATTGTAATAAAAAAAAAAAACGAGTTTGCAAATGCTCTAGGATGACGTCGTTATAACTTACAAGCGTTTCAAAAAGTACAAGAAACTTCCGATTGTACTTCTTTTCTTTCTTCATGTAATCCTGCTACGAAATTCTTACGGCTCGTAATTATTTTTACTATTCTAAACACTTGCTAACAATTAAACTGTTATTATTTATCTTGTACCTTAATCTAGTTTTTACAATTATTTAACAAGAATTAGCTTTTTTTTAAGGTAAATAGTGATCGTTTGTTGATATACATTGCATCTAATGTATGTTTATAGTATATGAGCTACATTCCGTTTAGTCCTATGCTTTATGAAATATTTAGTAGAAAAAAAGTCTTTATTTGGTAGGAAAAAAAAAAAAAAAAAAAAAAAAAAAAATACAAGTTCAGTACTCATAATGAAAAAATCTTATTTTGATTAGCATATTGGATATAAGGCTATAAATCCCTTTAACAACAACGTAACACTGTAGAGATAATGGAAGGTGTCAAATAACATATCATTTTGCAGTGCAACTTGTTAACAGATACAAAACCTGAAGCTTTGTTTAAAAACTCTTAAAACGATTTTTTTTATTACAGCTACAAAACGTATAAAAATAGTTTCTTGTAAAAGGTTTTAAGCATAGAAACATATGCATAGAATTTATTTGGATTATAGTCGAAAAGTGATTTACGTGAATACAGCACATACATAAGAGAAGATTAGATATATATTTTGGATGGAGTTTTGATGGTAATTAAAAAAAAGAACATGGAAAAAGAAGCTATTAAATCATAGACATAGGCATAAAAGCATAAAAAAATAAAAAAAAAAAGGCTACATAAATGAAATGAAAAAAGGTATTAAAGATCGGAAAGCATACCATTATGTCTACCACCCGTTCTGGCACTCGTCCTACTTCTCGTCGTCAAAATAAAAGAGAAGAATATAATTGTTTCTTTTTCTTTTTATTGTTTTATCTTTTGTTAAATAAATTCTACTATTGTTTGTTAAATGTCGTTTAGAATTGTCTTGTCATGACTAGATCTCCATGATGGTAATGTTGGTACTTTTTTATATAGCTTAGTTATTATTCCTCAATGCCATTGGTCCTATGACGTTAATTGTATGAAATAAACTTGCATGGATTTTAAAGCATTATTTTATTTTTTTATTTTTTTATGGCTCTTTTCTTTTTTTTTTTTTTTTTTTTTCGTATATTCATTATTACTCTACTTTGTTAACAGTTTTTGATACTTTTAGTTATTGCTGATATGCACCATGTTTTGAAAACAAAATAGCTAAAACTAAATCAGCTCAAACAGTCAACGCATTACAAATGAAAAAAAAAAAAAAAAAAAAAACAATTATTATGTTGCATGGGTATGAAGTTGTTGGATGTTGTATTCCTTTTAACCATTTCTTTTTATCTTTGCTTATAGTAAGCTCTAGTATTCTTTTACTTCAAATATTGCGAGAGCTTTAGTCAAACAAGATGTTTTTAACGAATGGTTCACTAATTAAAGAAAACTTAGTTATGGCTACATTACAACATGCAACAACCCTTGCTCTTCTTCATATCTTTATTTGTATTTCTTTCCGCTCCTTACCTTGACACTTTACTGACTCTATCTGTAGTGTGCAACCTAGCTGTATAATCAATACTCTATCATGCTGTAGACCAGTTTGTCGCAACTATTCATCCTCTGCTTTTGTATACTATGCTTGGTGTGTTGTTTCATATTGTGTATGCTGTTGATATTAGGTAAAATTATACTCTATGCTGCTTCAGATAGATTGAACCTTAACCAACATCATATTGTATAGATAGTATGTTTGAACAAGACAAAAGGTATAATTTGTTTGCTTGTTACTTTTTTCTTAACTGATGTTTTTTATTTATTAGATTTTAATACTTTGTTTTATTTTGCAATGTGGATTTTGTATGAAGCAACTGTAATGATATTAACGATAACAGCAATGATGATAGAGTATTATGAAACCCAATAAAGCATAGGCGCACGGACTTGAGGAAAAGTAACAATGGTTGTATAAGACAATTATCTATCATGTGATAAAAAAAAGGAAAACAATTTTGGTAAATAGAAATAAAATTGCATATGTTTAAATATTAATTATTCTGTTGAATATAGATTGCAATGTAGATTGTTGAAAGTAATTAAATCTGCTAAATGGGTTGCATTGAATATTGTCGAGGACAGGTAAGTAATGACGTACGATTATATTGGATCTGTTCATTCTGTATTCCTTTTTTTTTATTATTCCTTTTCTTTTATTATTCTTTTTTTTTTATTATTTTTTTTTTTTTGCTATTACTTTTTTTTTGTTATTACTTTTTTTTTGTTATTACTTTTTTTTTTTATTCAAATGAATAATATAATAAAATAAATAAAGCATCGTATTATTAAATCATTTAAATTTGTCCATTTATACTGCCCTATACAATAATAAACCTACCCATTTTACTGGACATAATTGATTAAACATAGCCATACTCTGCTTATATACAGAACAGCTAATGTCTGCCTCATCCAATTAAATTGTTATACTTTAGACCAATTTTACTCCATTTTACTCCAATTTTGCCTCATCCAATTAAATTGTTATGTGAAAGCGTATGAGAGTTCATGTAGCATCATGTTTTACTCCAATGTTATTCCAATTTTATTCTAAATTATGCTAAATTCGACATTTTTAGCATCTTTATTTTATTAATCCGCGCCTACAATGAGTGTTATGCGGAGATTTTTTTGCGCCGTAGTGACTCTTGAGCTTGGTCCATTTGAAGTTAAATTATTGTTGTTTGTTGACATCTTGTATAATACTCTGCGTTCAGTTTGAATAAAAATATTTAAACAATTCAATGTTTTACAAAGATGATAAAAATTAGTATTGAAAACAATACTACATTAAATACTATATTAAACTTACCTTCAGTTACAAAAGAAAAAAGGAAAAAAAAGGAAAAAAAAAAAAAAAAACGAAAGAGAAAGAAAAAAATTTTAAGGGATAACTTCTTTTCCTTTGTGGCTTACGTCGAATTAAAATTCCGTGAACAAAATGTTGAAGGATCAAAATTTCCGATAAAAACAATCATCCACATCCGGGTATCGAACCCAGGATCATCACTTTGGGAAGACCACACTTTTCCAACCAAGCTATTTTAACTATCTGTCAGAACGAGAAAATAATATGATTGTGTCCCACTTACAGTTAAATTAATTTATGCTCTTCATGGGTTGCAAGATGCTTTTTAACCGTAACTAAATACTAATATTGTTCTGTGTATCTCTTTCATTACTTTCAATGACTATTTTATGCCAAATTTAAAGAAAATTTCGTGTATACGTATTTTAAAAAAGCTAGCCGAAGTGATGCAGAGAAAATCAAAAGTTTTATGATTGAGTGCATTAATTACAATGTCTGGTACCTAATGGATAAGCTACGTGATAACAGGATTGGACTACATTTACGGAACATGGAAAAAGTGCCAAATTCTGCGATTAGAGCAGCAATATGTCGGAATTTTAATATTTAAACTGCGGCATCGTATTCTCCATACTCAAAAACCCTTGTTTCCATATTTGGACTGTAAATATCTCCGATTGAACTGTATATCTAATGATTTATCCATCGTGGCCTGAAGTCCCAATCACCCGCGCCTAGTGTTGGTTCTCACTCCGAAAAGTAACCGGACAACACTGGATTTTACTTTTTCGATATAGCCGTGACTCTAACTTTAGTTACCGTCATAAAAAGTGCCTAAACCACAACTATGAAATTAAGCTGGCAACCATAGGATTTTGGATTTTAACCGTAAACACAATTTTCTTTTTTTGCGTTTTTGTGGTCCATTGGTTCTGTTTCTGCGTTGAAAACCACAACCACAATTTTATAAGCGTTTTGTGCTGGTATCCATAACTCTTTTGGGGTTTAACCACCGTCTGTGTCGTTATCTGTTGCTTCATCAAGTAGCCCTGTTATTATTGTTGATTCTGATGATGAAGTAGAAAAAACACATTTATAAACTGAACAAAATTCAAACTTGGATGAAGCATTTATTTCTATCAATAACGACGATATTGAAGAATGACTGGAAAAAGAAGATTTTGAAGTTGATGAAGAGTTACATCACAGTACCATTTTGCCACATAATTGGAGCAGAGAGCAAAATGTTCCCATTATGTCCACAAAATGGTGCTGAAGGAAGTATTATGTACTTGGAACAAGCGAGAAGTAATCCATGTTGGAGATGTAATGACATAACTATAAACCAGGAAACCGGCGAAAAATATTGTAATGGACGTCAAATAGCTGTACGAAACGCTTCCTTTTTTCCTCATCGAAACTTACCAAACTATGACACTCTATCCATTCTTTACTTTTGGCGTTTGAAAATACGCCGCATAGCAATTTCTACCATGGTTGGATGCTCTCCTAATACAGTACGCAAAACGTTAAGATTGGTACCAAGTCTTACAAGAAGATTTGCAGCAAAATGATTGTAAAATTGGAGACTATGATGCGGATCGAAATCCAATCGTGGTAGAAATTGATGAATCAAAGTTTGGAAAAAGAAAGTGTCATCGTGGACACCATGTGGAGGGTGTTTGGATGCTTGGTGGTGTGGAAAAGACACCTGAACGAAAGTACTTCCTTGTTGTGGTGAATAACAGAAACACGGAAACGATAAATACAATTATCCAAAATTATGTTGCAGATGCATCCATAGTACATACAGACTGTTGGCGAGCATATGAAAGTATGGTAAACCTTGGAATGAACTTAATACATCGAACTGTCAGCCATAGTGTAACATTTCGTGATGGCGATGTTCATACCAATACAATTGAGGGTAAGAACAAGGTTACTATATACAAAGGTTTATAGCTCAAAATCATTCTAAAATTTCTTTAGGAACTTGGAATGGAATAAAAATGAATGCAACTCCTGCCCTCAGAACAAAGAAAATGATACCTTGGTTGCTTATTGAATTTATTTGGCGAAGAAAGCACCATAACAATACCTTTAACGGTATAATAAATTGCCTTAAGAATGTTAGCTTTGATCGAGTTCAACATAATCCAGCCTGGTTTGCAGAACTTGCTGCAGAAAAATAACATTAATAATACGAAATAAAAATATAAACGTTTGTTGAAACGTTGTTATTAATATCATTTGCAGCAAGTACTATAGATACTTTATGTAAAAAAATAGCCAAAGTGTTAAGATAATCAATTAAACAAAAGATATTGCGATAACATTCGTTTTTGTGTGTCCACAATATTAAATACATTCATTTTAAAGAGATTAGATGCTGAACCAATAGTCTTAACAAGCTTGATTCCAAAAAAATAATACAGTATTCAGCACAATTTCGCATTTAAACTACTATGTCCAGATTCTGTTGTGTAAATCAAGCTTATTACAGAAGAGTAATAAAAATATCAAAACAAAAAAGGGAATACAATCAAGTATGTGCTTCAAAGGACTTGTTCCTGAGAAGAAAACAAGCATTCGATTCAAAAAATTATTTTACAGAAAAAAGTGAAGAAAATTGTATGTTTTCATACCAGAAAAAAAAAAGAAAAGATGGCTGTTTATACATAATTTGTTTTGTAGGGCTTTTGTCTTCCGAGTTGCTTTTGATTGTTTTTGGGTTAATGTCTTCAATTCGCTTTGTTAAGTTGAATCGAGTTGGTTAATACAAAATAAAGGTTTTCTTTAAAGTAATTAGCAACTTAAAATTAAACTATGTTTGCGTCCTCATCATTTTTTGATTATCAATGGCATCGTCACAATATGAAATAAAATAAACGATACATAAAAGCATTAATTTTTGAAAAGAAGAACCACAGCCATAAAATTGCATTTGCAACTTCCTAAAAAAGCATGGTCGACAAATTTTAAACAAGTGACCCCTTGGTTTGTGTCGTATTTACATTATTAAATACTTATTATTCGTATGAGATTACTCAGATCTTATATAAGAAATAACAAGTACTGAAGACATAATATTACTTATTACATATTCCTTAAAGCTCATATACAATGTTTATATTGTTCAAGCTCAATACTAAAATTGACCTTGAACTCACTTTGGTCCCTGAATAATTTCATTTCCTATATAAAGGCGTAGTTTGATTAAATGGGTTCTGTCTCTCGTCTTGAAATCTAATAACAAGGTTACATAGAGACTCATTCACTAGTTTTCAAGTACTATTTCCTTTCTTTTTTCTCACTTTTATCTGCAAATATCTCATTTTTTTGAATGAATTCTTCTATTAATCAATCCCCTGCCAAAAACGTTGAAAAGGATTCAGCTGATGAAGTAGCTAAGTCCTTGGATAGAATGGATCTTGAAACCCTCGAAAGTAGAGCGTCAAACTCATCCATCCATCCTCGTGATGATGCATCCATTGAAACTGATGCTGAGATGGATGAAGTTACTGACTCTTCTCCTGCTGTTCCTTCTTCGGACCCTTCCAATTATATGGAGAGGTTGATGGCTCAAAAATCCTTGTTCTTTGATTTAATTGAAAAATTAAATAATAATAAAGCGAGTTTTATTTTAGAAAATAAGCTAACTTCACTTGAAGAAAACGAAAAGCAATTGAGCTATGCTGTATCAGCTTTAAATGATGTTAACGCTCTTATTGCTTTCCAGTTAGAACTGCATAATCATGAGTTGAAGGGCAATGGATCTAGAAATTCATCACCCAACGATAGACTTATCCCAAGCCGTGAAATCCCAAAATTCAACGTCAACCCTACCGCTAGTACTCTGTATCAGCTCACTCTTCGCGAAGGTGATAAAAACGTCAGACCAAGTAATAAACCATCTTTGGATATGTTTATTAGAGATTTCCAAAGAAAATTCTTGGATTATGATGTATCTGTAGAGGATCATTGGTTGCACTACCTGGAAGTTTCTTTTGAAAAGTCTGACAGTGATACCGACCATGACTGGTTCGAAAGATTCATCAAAAGACGTTGTATGGATAAGAAACCGCTTTGAATTGGGATCAGGCAAAAGAAGTCTTGAAACAACGCTTCGATCTTGCTTCACAAACTACACCAGAGATGTGGTTTAAAAATCTTATCAACTTCAGGCAAGAACGTTACGAAACTTTGACCCAAGCAATGGATCGATATCGTCTTTTCCCTGTTGGTGCAAAGGTTAACATGCATGATAACACTTTCTGGATTGGACATTTCATTTCGAGGGTTCACACTGTCAAGTTTCAGGAAATGGTCCAAGCTACTGTCAAAAAAATCTTCCCTCGCTTGTCTCTACTAGCTCCAATATCACTGGAGAAAGTATTTATTCAACACGCAACTTGCCTATTCCTCTGCCTAAGGAATGGAATGTTCTGGAGTCAATTCTAATTAAAGAAATGGCTAACTTGGAATCTGCTTTGTTGAACATCCTTAAGGATAAGAAAAAGGAAGACAATACCAAAAAACTCGTTGAACAGGACGATAACACCAATACTAAAAAAAGAAAAATGGTACATCAAAGTGAACATAAACCAAAAAGTTTCAAAAACATCTGTTGAATTTCAGCAAGAAATTGCGGATTTAAAGAAACAAGGTATATGCACATTTTGCAAAACTGCCAAGTACTCTCCTGGTCATTATTCATCTTGTTCTGTAAGACTTGAACATATCAAAAGAAAAACATGGCAAACAAATTGTAAGTAATTCTTCTAAAGGGAATGACAAAACTGTTAGCAATTTAGAGTTGTCCAACTCGATCACTAGCATTAGTCAGATAAATAAATCTCCTAAAAACAGAGTTACTGATTTATCTTTATCTCCTAGTAAAATGAATCTACCTCGCACTCGTATGAACAATGTGAATCATCTGATGACGAATTTGAATTTCTTTATAAGCATTATGACAGAAATATAATCTGTCCAAATAAAAATATAAATACTAGTTTTGATGAAGAGTATAACAAAAATGTCTTTGCCATTCGTAACAATAAAGTTGGAGAAGATGATAGTTTATTCGAATCGGATAATGTGGCTTATTCCCCCGTTACTCCAATCACGCTTAATAATGTGTGTTATGTTCTGGTAAAGTAAAATAAGGAATACACAATAAAACCAAAGAATACTTTTGAGACTGAACTTTATTTAAGACAATCTTAATTATTCAAAAGAAATCATTACAATTTCTCTTTTAATTCTTCTATCAGTTGGCGGGTAAATGAGTAGTTATGAGCGTAGATCCAATAATTGACATGTTTGATTGAAGAAGGATCACTGAATCGATTATGAAATTTTTAATTCGTTGTTTTATAGATCTTATTGTTCTTTAACTGATCTGGGAGAATTGTCCCGTCTTCATTGAGAGGAAAGATATATTTATATGAAATGCCTCCAGTCAGATCAAAGTTGACTAAGTACCTGATCCATTATTATTCATTTACAGAAAGGATGAATAGTAAAGATCATGACTTATTTATTGTTCATGTTTACTTTATAGAATGAATCTAATTGTGATAGTTTTATATAAAAAGAAGAAGAATATATTTTACTGAATAAAGATTTAAATTATTATCTTTTATCAATTTAATATACTTCTTTTAGTTGTGATTATCAATGTCCGTTATGATCAGACGCTGTTCTACAACAATGTGAACGCTTATGGTATCATAGATACTGGTGCACGTGTCTCTGTCATAAATAAAAAATTGCAATAGACAATAATATTAAATTTCATTCAGTTCCTGGTAACCTAATTTTAGCAAATGGCGACCAAATTCCCAGAATGAGATCTATTGACTATGTGAATGTCGAATACGACAACATTGACCACATTATAAATATAAGTTGATCTTATTGACGAATCATGCTTCCTCTCACAATTGTAAAATTCTTATTGGAACAGATTCGCTTCCTAAACTTTCCATTCATTTCACAACTCTGAAATTAAGCGGGCAACCACAGGATTTAGGGTTATTGATTTATCCAGAATAGAAAGGAACAAGAGAGGACGAGACTCGATAAAGAGATTGCTTTATTAATAAGAAAATGATACTCTATTTTACTTTTCATACACGGATAATATTTCATGTTATGATTAATAATTAATGAGTATGATATAACTGATGACAATAGATAATGGTTACGTGTTCTTCCATTGTTATCTTTGTCATCATAAGCATTTATCCATAGAATACTCGTATATGATTGACTGTGATTTAGTTCCTGGATTTATATAATTTACCGGCAATTACGCAGCATCTTATCCTTAATGAAGATTATCCGAATTAACCTGTAGCCTATCTATTGGATATATTTTACATGTAGCTTATTAATACTGTTTTCATATCGAGTTATGAATGATGGATACATCATTGCCCCCTTCCAGGTTGGAACAACCGATGAGCACATGAATAACGAAGAGTACAGGGATCATATCCAATATGATTGCGTAGGCTGTTTATATTAAAGACGTAAGTGTAGAGGAAAGAGAGAGTATGCTCTTCTGGTATATAATCGATAAAAACCCAAAAAACCTCTTGAGGAAAAAAGTAATGGGAAAAGATCATATTCAGCTCGTTACTTTGTCTTGTTTCGTTTGTTAAAATTATTAGTCTTGGTTGGAACATTGGTATGAGATGAGCGTTTACGTTGCCAATGTTATTAGTGACGTTACGTCTTGCCCAGTACTGTTCTATCATACTCATGTCATCAAAACTTGAGGGCAGGTTCCCAGGTATCATATTCTGGAGGATAACCTTTCCATCTTACTAGGTATTATAATTACTAGTGTTATTTCCTTTATGTTGGATAATTGCCTGCACATCGTACTGTTGTTGGTCAGCGCGATTATTAACAACGTTGTCTGTAGAGATGAGTTTGATGTGCGAGGTAGGTACGTCGCGCGATAATAGTGTAACTGTTTTATCCGTCAAAATGTAGCTACCATTTTTTGTGACTCCATGTACGACAAAGGGGCCCTCGTACCTGGGTCAGTTTTACTATTTCTATTCACATTTTTTATCATAACTTCGCTATATTAGGAAATTGTTGATGTACAATGCGGTGTTTCTTTGTAAAATACTCGTTGTCAGTTCTTTGAGTAGTCATAATACGGTTACGTATAGCAGGGATTACTATGTTGTTCATATTGTCTAATTTATTTTCTAGTGCTTTAGCATACTGCTGACTAGAGTTTAGGTATTGAGGATTGTGTATTGGAATAATCCTGGAATTCATTTGGTTGTCTATTATACATAAGCACAAATGGTCTGGAATGGTGTAATCTAGAATATTTGCAATTCATAGCATATTGAATACTAGGAAGGAAAAGATTCCACTCGTCTTTCTTGCCTTGTAATCTTTTAACAGAGCTCGTTTGGCTATTCCGACAAACGATTCGTTAGTCGAATTTCCCAATGGGTTATAAGGCAGTGAAAGTCTATGGTCAATACCACAGGTTTCCATTAATGAATTAAATATTTCATTAGTGAATTCTGTACCGTTATCTGAACTAAGCTTTTTGGGCCAACCAAAAGTGCAAAAGATATCTCTAAGTTCATTAGCTATGGATACTGCAGTTTTATCCATTAATGGTCTTAGAATTGTAAATCTTGTGAAGAGATCAACTAGGACTAAAATGAAATTATGTCCTTCTGTTGATGTAATGTTCAGGGTACCGAGGTCAATACAGACGTGATCAAAGGACCATCTGGTAGAATACTACGGGGAGGGTGATACCCGTGTTTGCCAATATTAAATTGTTGACATTCAGGACAATTGGATACTAGCTGCAATGCATCTTTTTTAATATTAATCCAGTGCAAATTATCATTGTGGATTGTCTTTACAATAGCATCAGCCCCAAAGTGTCCAAGTAGATGTGCCTTTAATAATAGGTTATGACGTTCCTCTTCTGGTGGTGTCATGTAGTCTACTAGCTGTACAGCTCTTTGTTTTATGTTTGTACGGTTGTCTGTAGTACGTTTACTCTGTGACTTTGTATTTTTATTTTTTATGGAAAGTTGCTGAGGATTATTATCTCCCCCCAGTCTTTTTTCCGTATCGTCTGAAAAAAGACGAGAAAGTGAATCCGGCAACACATTTTCAATTCCTGGACGATGGATTACTTTGAATGTATAGTTGAAAATAGTTTCGAACCAATTCAGCATCATGGGATTAGGAATGTTTTGTGTGCCAAGATAGACCAAACTTTTATGATCAGTATACAGCGTGAATTGAGATCCATACAACCACTTGTGAAATCTTTCAAAAAGATAACAGATGGCTAACAGCTCTCGTTTAGTTGTCGAGTAGTTCATTTCTGACTTCGACAGTGCTCTTGCTGCGAATCCAATATAGCGAGTTTTATCGTCAATAATTTGATAAAGTACACCGCCAATTCCTGTGTTGCTAGCATCTGTAGCTAGCTGTAATTCATGACGCATGTCAGGTATAGACAGAACAGGAGCATTAGATAAGGCTGTTTGTATATTTCGAAAAGCCTGTAGGTATTTGTCAGTCCAAATGTGTTCCAATGAACCTTCGTTACGTAGTTTATCTAACGGTGCGGTCATGGTAGAGAAATTTGGGAGATGACTTCGAAAATAATTAGCGAGGCCTAGAAAGCGTTGTATATCTTTTCCAGTCTTTGGTATTGGCCATGCTAAAGCATTTGCAACCTTTCTGCTATCCAATGAGAGACTATTGTGACTAATAGTGAACCCTAGGATGTTTACCGAAGTTTGCATAAAGTGACATTTATCAATGTTAAGAATAAATTTAGCTGATGTAAGTCGTTCGATGACAGTATTTACGCATTTGATATGTTCCTCAATATCGGGTCCAGTACCGATAGTTAAATCATCAATGAAACATGTAACGTATGGCAAGTCATGTAAGAGGGTAGTTAGCACACGTTGGAAATGATTTGGTATAGGGGTCAAACCGAATGGTGCTCTACAGAATTGATATTGTTGACCGTTAAATGTAAAAGCTGTAAGGGCTCTATGCTCATCAGCTAGAGGTAACCGATGAAAAGCTTGTTTGAGGTCAAGTACTGTGAATAGTGTCGCAGCACTCATTTTTTGATGCAACTCAGCTATCAATGGTAATTGAAAGCGGTCGGTACGATCTTTTATGAGTATTGCATTGATATGTCTGGGGTCTATACACACCCGTACATCGTCACTATAATTACCATTAGCATCCTTTTTACGTACAGTCAACAAAGGAGAGTTAAATGCAGTATTAGGAGGAGCTATTTCAATTACACCATCTGCTAACCATTTATCAACCTGTTCTTGTACTTTAGGCTGGATTGACAGTGCAATAGGATACTGTCGTCTATAAGTGGTTTTACCTGGTTCAGTTTCCAAGCGAACTATCGCTTCAGGTAGAGGACATGCAGACGTGCTAGGGATCTTAGCATTGGCGCTCAAATATGGCTGTAATGCGTCCATAAGTTGTTCACGCTGTTGGTGAGTACCAGCGGGTGACTTATTAGGTTTGATAGGTGAAGGGTCTATTGGATCAGGTATTGTAGAGATATTAGGACTATCCCACGTAACAGCTAAACCTGTCAAGTTAATGTTTAACTTAGGCATAAGATCTGTACCAATACAAATAGGTATATCCTTATCAAACTTAAAAATTTCAAATTCATGTAAGACATTGATTCCGTTATAAAATACTTTTATTTGATCTGTAATAGCAGTTCTAGATACCAAGGTATCCAAACTAGCTAATTGTAATTTTCCTGAAACAGGAAAAGTTCTAACGTTTATAATTTTTGCTAGGTCAGGAGAGATCGTAGAAGTATTACACCCAGTATCAACCAAAGCCCAAGTACGGACATTTTCTATAGTGATGGGTACAAAAAAGGAATCAGTACGTTTGTTATTAAAACTGTGAAGTTTTGTATTAAACGGTTGCAACTTACATAATGATGAGTAGTAGTGGATGTCCTTGACGGCTTCATCGTCAAGATCCTGTTCTTCATCGTGGCTTTGTTGGTTGGCAGGGTTGTATTTAGAAGCATTTGTACCCATTGCTTTATCTTCACTGCCAGTCAACTGAAGTGAGCGGAATGCCCTGGTTATGGTAGGTGCAGTAGAGGAGGAGGAGGCAGAACCAGCAGAAAGAGGTTGATTCCTTTTAGGGCAAACATTTAAATGCTCCCTAGTAAAAGGAGCGTTGCATTTAAAGCAACGCTTACTAGATGTCTCTTTGTTCATACTGTTAGCAATTCCAAGTTCCTGAGCCTTTTACAACGATCTGTTGTGTGGTTGCACTTTCCATGGATGATACAAGTCCTTCCATCCGTACGGTGGTTTCTTTTATGAATACCACTGGGAGGGTTCAACCCGTTGACTTGAGAGGGTTGGTTATTGAATTTTTTAGTTGACATATGGGGCAAGGTCTGTTGTTTCGTATGAAACTTTCTTGCGATACTAGAAAGGAGGTTTATGTCATTCTTTGCCTCCTGATCAAGACTGACGATGGCCATGTTGACATGATTTTGGAGGCTACTAGTGAGGGAGTTCACAAACAAAATAGCCAAAAAATCGTCAGCTACGGGAGTGGCTTCACGCTTGAGCTTCAAGAAGCGGTCAGTGTATTTTTCCACAGATTCATCAGGTTGCATGCTGATGGTTAACAGCTCTCTTGAGGCGTGGGCTTGAGCCTCAGTGGATTCGATGCCATATTTCAAGGTTAATTGTTCCTTGAATATGGTCCAAGATAAATTCTTCTTTACCCGTAATTCATCATACCAAGAACGCTGAGTATGGGTAAGGGAGAAAGGGATGAGGCGCTGCCAATGCACCTGTACATCCAAGCGGTACGCAAAGAGTATATCCTCAAAACGTCGGATACAGTCAGCAATGTCTTTAAAGACGGGCAATGCTGAGTTCTCTACATTACCAGTGTACTGAAACAAAGGTAAGTTTTGAGGAACCACCGTAGGTTGACTGTTAGAACCGTTAATGGCAGAGCCATTGGTCTGTATAGTCAAGTTATTAGCCAATTTTGCTTGCAAGTCCAACAAGGAGGCCAAGATGGTAGACTTGGTCGTGTATTCACGGGAAAGGTTAGCCAGTTGCTTTCCTGAAAGCTCTTGACCTGTGATAGCCGCAGCAATTTGTTCTACCTGTTTCGTCAAAGTCTGGACGGTAGCCGTCAAATTACGACTACCCGAGACCTGAGAAGGTGGTGCTGCGCCACTGCCCTTGACACCAGCGAGTGGAGAGGCCATAGCCCTGGGTTCAACTTCTTCCATCTCTATATCTTCTGTAATAGAGTTTGGAGATCCAGTAAGAGGAAGTTCAATCCCATTAACCATGGAGGGCTTTTCAAGTCTAGGACCAATGAAAGCAGGGTCACTTTCAGAAAGAAGGGTTTCTTCGTTGTAAGCCAAAAGATTAGAGTTGATAGACATGTTTGAGAATAGCGTAGTAATAATAGAGTAAAGAGAATTCGTCAAAAAAAATGATTTATCCAAGAATAGAAAGGAACAAGAGAGGACGAGACTCGATAAAGAGATTGCTTTATTTAATAAGAAAATGATACTCTATTTATACTTTTCATACACGGATAATATTTCATGTTATGGATTAATAATTAATGAGTATGATATAACTGATGACAAATAGATAATGGTTACGTGTTCTTCCATTGTTATCTTTGTCATCATAAGCATTTATCCATAGAATACTCGTATATGATTGACTGTGATTTAGTTCCTGGATTTAATATAATTTAACCGTGCAATTACGCAGCATCTTATCCTTAATGAAGATTATCCGAATTAACCTGTAGCCTATCTATTGGATATATTTTACATGTAGCTTATTAATACTGTTTTCATATCGAGTTATGAATGATGGATACATCAGGTATAACCATGCAAATAATCAGAGATCCAAGCTTAACTTTAGTCATAGGCCAAATTTTAGCTATAAGCCTATCCATAGGCATAAACACAGTGAGCTATGTGTAAAAATGGCTTTGTGTGATTTATAGAGCAAATGGGGTGCACTTAGTGTTGGTTATCACTCCGCTTAACATTAGCCATAAGCCAAATTTTAGCTATAGGCCTAGCCATAGGCACCAAAATAGTGGACTATGTGTAAAAATCTCTTTGTATGATTTGCATACCAAATGGGGTGTGTCTAGTGTTGGTTATTACTCCGCTTAACTTTAGCCATAAGCCAAATTTTAACTATAAGCCTATCCATAGGCGTAAACATAGAAGGCTATGTGTAAAAATCGCTCTATCTCGTTTCTATGCCCAATGGGGTGCGGCTAGTGTTTCTACCACAACTCTGAAATTAAGCGGGCAACCACAGGATTTTGGGGTTTAACCACAGGATTTTGGGGTTTAACCACAACCACCTCCATTACGTCGCCGTAGACTGAACAGAAGATGAGAGCAGACCTTTACCTAGTTCTGATAACAATAGTACCCTTTCGGTCGAATAAGCTACAAGTAGATTACTGGAAGTTGTGCGAAACAGAGATATAGATAACCTTCAAACAGCATCAGAAGCATTGTACAATGCTATGGTCGCAGAACAAAGTACTTCAAATGCAACATAATAAACGTAAAAGATATTAGAAAACACGAACAATTTTTTACAAAGATATCTGTTATATACCTTTTCGATGTGATAGAGGTATTTTAATGTAAATTACTTAAACTTATATGAAGTGACAATTTTTTTTTTATGTAATCAGTGCATCAATATACAGTAGCGGACAAAACTGGTGCACAAAAATTAAAATCAACATTGTATCTCCGCCATATGTCTGCGACTTTTGTGGCATATACCATCTGAAAGACAGTCCAAAATATACATTATGTTATGTAAACCGGAACTGTGCCGGACATCCCCCAGGCATAAGGTCATTTTTAGTGATTTTTTGCATATTTCAATTTTCGCCAAAAATGTAGTGCTTGTCTAGCCTTCTTTCAATTTTCCCCATATCTCTCCCGTTTGCTTTCAGATTTCACAGCATATTAGTAAATTTTAGTAGCTCTTAAAAAATATATAAAACTGTACTTATTTTGTATTTCCCATTGAGTCCCCCCTTTTGTTTTTACCCTATTCACTATAACAAAGTACTAGCCTTATATGTTTAAGAAAATAAGCAACTGTAAAAACGAAACTCTGAGATCTCGAACACGCCTAGTTCGTACGACAGCAGATATTTCTAGAGTAACAAGGATCTCTAAATGGACAATCAACAGGAGAAAGAGGGAAGAAAGAAACTTAATGTCTTGTGATCATGAAGGTATTCCGCTATTAGCCTGAAAAGTTATTAGTTCAGTCATCAACCTAGAGCTTGGACAAGGTCCGCTACACACAGTTCCTGATGCTCAGCACATTTTGAGGACCTTAAGATACAGTGTTAGCAGACTGTCAGTCTAAAGGCACAGTAGGAAGCTAGATTTTGAGTCCGGAAGTAAGGAATCGAAGAATTTCATCAGCTGTATAAGTCGGAAAAAGCGATGAATGTGGTATCACAACAAGCCATTGTATACTATAGAGGGCTGGAAGTCTGCTATCTTTAGCAATGAAACAAATATGAACATTATGGATGCAGATAGTATACACTAATATTGAAAGCAAGTCGAGCAACCTGAGCGATTTTTTCACGGTGATCAAACAATGAAGCATGCTGGCTGCTCTGTTATGTTTTAAGGCTGTATTAGATATTGAGGACCAGAATATGTGTGTCAGGTATACGATGGTATAATGAACTCATAAATATACACATATATTTCGCTTACTTCATACCACAAAAGCCTAGCGTATAGTGGTCTAAAACGTCGTAATCTCTCGTTTCAGTATGACAATGACACAAGGCACAAGTCAACGCATGTCACAAACTCAATATTTGATAACAGCGCTTCTGTGCTACAAGTTTAGCCGCCACTAATCCCGGCCTAAGTCCGCTTAAGCATGCCAGGTGGCAATTGATGGCAAAGGTATGATGATACGACACTAGATCAAAAAGGGTCGATGATCTTTGGAAAAGAATAGTTAAAGAGCCGGGTTCTTTTACTGAAAATGATATACACGCATATTATTAGCATATGCAAAGAAGAATATCCGATAATATCAAGAGATGAGATGATTATATAAAGTCTAAGATTTTAGCCACTTTTGCGGTTTTTAGAAAATATAAGATTTTATAAATTCAAAGCACGCTTATCGCTCAGTTTTAACAATGTCATGCTTAGAACATACATAGATTACAATGACTAGTATATCCTCCTTCTAGTACAGTTTCATGACTATTGCAATTACCATGAGCAGGTAATGGTAGTTAAAAGCTAAAAAAAAGTTTTGTGCACCAGTTTTGTCCGCTACTGTATGTTATTATCATTTTAGAACATTAACTAAATGTAGTTGACATTGGTAAATATAAGTCTTAATACAAGATTATAGCTAAATAAAATATAAGTTTATTTAAATAAGGTCATACAATCAATTCCAATTAAATATATTCTTTTAGAATATGTTTTGTATTTATGAGAGTCTTTGATAAGAAGAAGTGTTAACTAAAGTAACAAAATCCAATCAAATGTCAAATATCTCTCTAATCTTTCACATAATTGAAATAGCGTTATTCAAATCAGTGAAAAAATCCCAGAGTAAAAGATAAATATATGACAGGCATACAAACGAACAGACGAAAGCTTTTCACAACCATAATTATAAATGACATTTGCTAAAGTACCTTACAGTTAAAGAAACGCTTACAATAGAGGATATTAAGCTACTGAGAAACATTCCAATTCATATTATTTTTTTTACAAAATAAAAAAAGAAAACAAATACTAAAAAGATATTGTTTAATATAATTAATACCATTTTCATAAATACAGTAAATTGGTTAAGAAACAACTGATGTAAAAATAATAATTATTTAAATATTAAGAGTAACTTAAAAATTATGATAAATTCTAAAATTAATAAATGTGTGTTGTATTAGTATTAATATTGAAAAATTTACAAAGTCATATAACTTGCATAATAATATGATTTTATATTAATACTAACTTTTATCATTTCTTTTAGATTTTATCTTTTTTATAATTGAAATATTCCTCACTCCATAAGATATAAATATCTGCCTTCAGTTAGTGTAATTTTTACTTTTAACTTAAGCCGAAGAATGATTAGATTCAAAGGTGTTCAAGTTGTTTCTCAATCTTTGTTTCCAGCTTTTCTTTTATTATTTTAACAATTACACAATAATTACAATTCGTTACTTTTTACAACTAATGTTGGAGCCATAGCCAAAAAATAAACACCTTTTAAAAATCGAAGAAAAAACATGATTCTTACATGATAATAATGATGCATTTAGCCAGAAGTATTAGTATTTATCTCATATTTTTCAAAAGATATTTGAGAATAAGCTTTTATGTGGCATGCATATCCGGACAATGGATGATACCTCTTTATAAGAAGTCCTAGTTATAGCATGTACGCTATGAATCCTAATTAGGTCGGAAAACTTTTGGCAGTCATAATGATGTTCTCTATAACAGCCATTAATTAGTGCAATTAGAGTCCAAAGAACGTACAAAGTGGTTTGGGAGCATTGATCCTTCACAAATGTAAACAAGGCCAAGCTGAGGAAACCAGATGCTTACAGTGCCGGAGTGCCCAAAACTCAATTTTTTAGATTCTGTTAAAAATTTTACCACACGCAAAACATAGCAAAATAAGTAGCTTCCCAAAGTCTCGGAGTGTGAAGTCAAATATTCGCTCCGCAATGTTAAGAAAAGTGCGAATATGCTACAAATTTAGGAGCCCTATAAACCTATCATAACTTGAAAGTTTTTTATAAAATTTTGCAGACCAAACGATATAGCCGTCACAAACAGATGTGCAAAATTTCCGCTACAAACCCCGACATTTTTATTTTTTTGCGTTAGTTTTTGGCATATTTCTCTACAGCAAATCGGGACAAGTTAAAACAATAAGCACATTTATTTTTGGAACATACTGTTACACAATTATCCAAAATTTCATAAAAATCCATAAAGATCTCATGGATATCAAGAGCGCCAAAATTTCATCCATACCGCCTATTTTCAAATGCAAATATTGATATCAAAAAGTCGGAATTTGAATACAAAAATAGTACCAATCGATGCGCAATGACCGAAAGTATATGTTTCTATTTTCGGATTGTGATTATAGCTCCGATTTAACCACAGACCCAAGGATTTATCCATCGTGGCCTGAACTCCCAGTTGTCCCCTTGCTTTAGATGGACCATGAAAAAAAAAAAGAAAAGAAAAAAAGAAACTACTCAAGCTTATATCAACAAGGAAAAGAAGAAGCAATGATAATCCTGGGAAAAAGACTTTATAAAGACCATTTAAACCATAAAGAAAGCAGCCGATACATCTTTAGTACAGTAAAAGCACCATTAGAGCTGGAATAGAATATATATAATATTAAGAACTTACCTTTTATAAAAAAGAGAAGAAAAAAAAAAAAAAAAAACAGAAGTGCGTTTTTTGTAGCCTTATTTTACCAATGTTACACTTATTCAATGTCTATCCATATTAGAAATCAAAAACTGTTGCTTTTCATATAGTTTACATTTAATGGTATCCCAAAAGGTAACTGATACATTACTTGAACAAGGTTTATTACTTGAATGCAATATGTTTAGCATGAAGGGTATTATTTTATTTTATTTTTCACTTGAAATAAAAAAAAAGTCGGTATCTTAACAAATTATAGTAGTAAAACAATATCTTTTTTTTTTCTCCCTTGTTTTGTTTCATGGAATATACTAGATGTCAAAGGCACAAAAGATAAAAAAGAATGCTCAAGTATTGATCATATGTAAGTTTATAAAAAAAAAATAACAATCAAGTCTAATGTCAGTTTCTTTTTTTTTTTACATTAGGAATTTCTAATGGGGCACATTCGGATGATGAACATGAGCCTCATGAGCAAAGTTGTTCTTCCCAACATGATAAAACCATAAGAATACCAAACTTATATTACTGCTTGCTGCTGAGAAACTCTTTTTAGTTAAGGAAGTTGGCAATGTTAACATCTCTAATGGCTGATGGCTAATGGCTAATGGCAAATTACACCTATGTGTAAACATAAAGTAAGTAATGAACTAATATAAGCTTAAAAACATATATTCTTTTATATTATTTGTCATGAAAAATAATAAAGCAATCTATTTACTTGAAAACAAAAAAAAATGTGCTTGTATTTGTTAATTATAACTGCCTTGTAATAAAATGTGAGCAGAGCTTCTTTATTTTTTTATTCTTTTTAGAATACACATGTATCCTTTTGTTATAATGCAAGAACATTTGCATTTCTATAAAGTATATTTGCTGTTAAATTATTGTTTTCATTTGAATAAGGAACCTTTTATTGCTATATTCTTTTTTTTTTTACTCAGTCTTTTTCTTTAACTTTGTCTTTTTTTTTTTTACTTTTAATTTTTCAGCTTCTTTTTTTTTTTCCCAAACGCAACTATTTTGTTACATTCTGTTACACGTTTCTAATGAGCTAAGCTAAAAAGCACAGACTGCCTTCCTAATATGTATTCTTCTGATCAAAATAATCGCAGAATGCTTTTGTTTTCCGCATTTTGCCCTCAAAAATAAAAAAAGAAAATATCGGTCTTTAAACAATGGAGAGAAATACGCTTTCCAAAAAAAGATCATTTGTAAAAAAAGACATTTTTTTAAAAACATGAATAACTCTATGAATACTTACACCACAAAAAAAATAATAACATCGTCAAATTTCTATATGTTTTTCGTATCTAAATCTTTTTTCAAAATTCGAAAATGATCAATACAGCAAGATTTAATTTTTTTCAGGAAAAAAAATAATAATCCGTTACCCAAAAGAAGAGCAATCTTGCGCAATCCGGTACCTAATTGGAACGATTATTTGCAGTGGTGACACTGCACATAATTGCTATATATATAGCATTATATTTGACAGAATATAATGAGATATTTCGGGTTTACGTCAATATATTTACAGATTCCATAAAATATGTACTTCGTATATTTTGCTCGAAATGTTAAGATATGTATATAAAATACCGTGTTACTTTTGGTGACGCGCCGCTTCATTGTTCTTTCTACGATGATACACAAACATAACGCTTTTCCATTGGACCTTACATGCTTGCGTTTCTCTTTGATGCTACTTCTTTGTTGGCTTATTGCCTTTTAACAAAGCTTCCTTATAGGTCTATTTCTCTTTAAAATTACTTCTTTATTGGCTTATTGCCTTTTCACAATACTTTCTTATTGGTTTATTATGATTATATATAGCTCTGGATGATTTGTATTAGGAAAAAAATAGGCTTAAAATACGGTATTATTGGTCAAAAATGTGGTTTTATTCATTTATTTTTGGGCTCTTTTGCCATATTGATTATATATTATTGGTTCATTTGATTATTAAATATGATTTAAAAAAAAAAGAGTGGGGGGAGGAGCAGGGAATTTATGGGAATAATGAAACATCACCTTTAAACGGTAGATACAAAATTTTTTTTTTTTTTTCAAAATTGCACTTACCTTGACCTCAGAAGCATCAAACAATAGAATATAGCAGATAAATCAGGCAAAACAAACAAATAAAATGAAGCAGCGTCAAAAGAGATCAAAAGCAATATAATGATAAAGACAGTAGACTAAACAGGAGGAAAGTAGAGTCAAAGCTAGATAAAATGAAAGATTAATTACAGTAAAACATGATGTACCCGATTTTCTTACATTAAACCACATTAAAAGCCAGAAGACGATGCCAAACTATTCAAACAGCTTCAGAATCAAGCCTAAAAAACTAAATTTGATTGTTAATAAAGATAATGAAGATTTAAAAGCATACTTACCATATAAACAGATACAGAAAAGACTCAAGAACTTATGATAGACATGAGCATATCTATAAATCTTTAATAAAGAACATTAGAAAAAGAAAATTTAAAAAAGAGAGACTTACCTGGGATAACAAATCAAAAAAAGAAAGAAAGAAAAGAAAAGATTCATCTGAGACATCAATCCTTTTATAGATTTTTTGACTTGAATAGAACTGAGTTTACAGTTGAACGCAATAGTATTTAAGATGTATCTAGCTTCAATGTTATGTTTCTTTACTTTTCCTTCAAAATACCTTCTATCATTATGTCTGACCGTATTATCGAATTCAACCCTGCACCTGTCAATGCTCGTAATCCTAGCTCTACCGATATGAACAATACATCAAAGGTGATCATTGCAGAGGTCTCATATTTACTTATAGAGATATAGTTTTACTGTAATTCAGTAGTATTAAATTTATCTATGAGTATTTACTTTTTGTATAAATACAACAAAAACTTTTATACAATTGATATGTCGCTTTATGAACTCCTTATATACAGCTTCAAAATCAAACAATAAGAACCTTTAATACTCAGTTTGAAGTTCCAGAGGAAGAACAATTTTCAATTGATGTTGTTCTGTTACCGACATTATACAAGTGCCGCTAAACAAGAATAAATTTTTCATCGAGTAAAATCAATTCAACTTTTGTGATAAGATATTTGAATCTTTTCCCATCATATTCAGTATTATATTGATTAGTTTACATAAGTGCACTACTTTACAAAAAAGAAATGATGGAGTTTAGTTAAGTGTACTGCGGTAATCCAAAAAAAAAAGAAAAAAAAAAGGCAAAGTGATGATATTCTTTATCAAAGATAGGACAAAAAGCTCATAAATAAAGGCATACATACTGAATAATAAATTGTAATTAGCACACAAAGGTAAATGAATCAAAACATTTGTAGTTGACGTCTCAGCTAGATTTTTTTTTCAAAGTACTTAATCAAAAAAAAATTTCCAATTTCAGTGCAATTTCTAAAACCGCTTTTTATAACCCAAAGTAAATCTCTGTATGCTCTATAAATAAAACGAAGATCCTGTAAGTAGGTTTGTTCAACTTAAGGCAATTTGTAAAAGTAAGTATTCTTTTGCAATTTCACTTTAACATTCTTTTTTTTTAACATGCAAGTAATTCCAACATTGCTTTTTTTCACATGCAAGTAATTCCGACATTGCAATTCTCTAATTTCAACATTACTTTCTTTTTTTTCTAAATCTATCAAAATGTTCCATTTTATTTCATTAACAATAATCCTTTCTTATAGTCTCTGTTATAAGGAATCTCGAGACATGTAAATTCACTTGATGTTAATATTGTTGTTTCTTTTTGCAGTTAAAAATAAAAATGATTATCAAACCCATTCCCTTCTATTTTCTGCTTAGCTTTAGTCCTTTAAACATTGCACTATCATCTTTGATAGATGCTATTTTCCTTACGGTCAAAAAAAGAAATACCATTTTCTTTTTTCTTTTTTCTTTTTTTTTTCCTTTTTCCTTGTTCATTTTTGTTTCTAGCTTTTGTCTTTTATTTAACGTTTATATTTATTACTTCCCTGTAGACCATTCTTTTATTTCAATTGTAAATAATTAATTTTACTCTTCGTTGGATAAAAGCATTGAACTCATGTTCCCTTTCACAATTTAAGTAATGTTGCTCTCTATCTTTTCATTATAAACCTACAAAATTATTTTTTTTGGGTAGATGTACTATGTACTTTCTTTTTTTTTGCAGTATAGCAAATCGAGTATGCTTGGCAAGAGGAGGTCGCAGCTCAAGCAGTTAAATTTCCGAGCTTACAGTCCAATGGATTTACTTCATTGACCTTTGTTGAAATTAAAAAATCATACACTAAATTTGAAAACTTTTAATTTTCCCAATTTATAAGTTTGCATGGATTCATGTAGTACAAAAGAGAAAAAATTTTTTTTACAAGAAATACAATTTCTTTTTATTCAATATACAGATTATAAACATATATATATCATTATAGATATAACATATATTTTTTTCTAGGTTTTTTTTTATACAAATATTATATATCTATCCTGCAAATTCAAATTTGTATTATTTTATTCGAAGTTCAACTGTTAAAACACCCGAAGTATAATAATTTAGAATATAGGGATTGGGTGCAGTGTGACACTGCAAATAATTGGAGATATTAAACGTAGTTTTTTAGCATAAATGAGCGCAACAACGCGAAGTTTAACGCAACTCCACGGAATTTTATTGTTGTTTTAAACGATTTTCGATGCAGTTCAGTAATCGTTAAATAACTTTTGCGCAAGCAAGAGGATGTCATTTAGTGTTCTTTTACCAAAGCATTTTTTACGTTTCAATTAATACTAGTCAACGTTTGAGCAACGAATGATACGTTTTAAAACATTACTTTATATGTCTTTTTGTTCTTTTATCGACCGCTCATATTGCCTTATATACTTCTTCATCGAACACTCATATTGCCTTATATACTTCTTTATTGACCACCCATATTGCCTTATATATTTCTTTATGAACCACTCATATTGCTTTATATACTTCTTTATGAACCACTTATATAGCTTATATACTTCTTTATTGACCATTCATATTGCAATAAATATTGCTTTATATATACGAAAAAATAGGGATTTTGTTTATAAAAAATAGCTTTATTTTTATTTGAATAAAATAATAATAACAAAATATGATATTTCTTTGCTTGTAGCGTTTTAAAAGTGTACTTGACTTACCTAATGTCACCAGAATAGCAGCATCTAATCTAAAAATACATCAACTAGTCTCGTGGAACTCAAAAAGTTCTCAAAAGAAAAAAAAAAAAAAAGCCAAGCTCAAGGATTCAGAGACACAAGGATTCAAGAATTCAAGGACTTGGGCACTCAAAGCAAAAGAAAAGACAACAGTACTTAAGAACCAAAGCAAAGACAGAAAAGAGATAGAAGAGGCCAAAGCAAAGCAGCATTCGTCTATAACAATTATTAGCTATCGTGTATATGTAGTAAAAGTAATAGTACCTTTCTTCAGATAGACCATGGGAAGAAAACTAGCTAAGCGTATACTCACAAGTAAAAAAAGCAGCAGACATCTATAATAATCATTAGCTATTGAGTGTATGTAGTAAAAGTTATAGTACCTTGCTTTAGATGGACCATGAAAAAAAAAAGAAAGAAAAAAAAAAAGACACCAGTCAAGCTTATACCAACAAATAAAAGAAGAAGCAATGATAATCCTGGGAAAGAGACTTTATAAAGACCATTTCAAATAGAAAGAAAGCAACAAATACGATTTTACTAAAGTACAAGTACCATTAGAATAGGAATAGAATATATACGTAATATTAAGAACTTACCTTTTATAAAAAAGAGAAGAAAAAAAAAAGAAAAAAAAAAAAAAAAAAAAAGAGAAGTGCTTTTTTGTAGCCTTATTTTACCAATGTTACACTTATTCACTGTCTATCTACAGTGGGTGAAAAAACTCTAAAAACGTCAGACATTTTTTCTGTTTTTAGTCTCTGTGAGCATGTATTGCGACTTAGATGATGCAACAACTTTATGACATGCTTGTTTGACTTTCTGTTACATCTCATGAAAGTTTCAATCTCAGAATAATATTTAACAGTCCGCAAAAGCGATGGAAGTGTTGTAGGTTTATTTTTAGAGTTTTTTCCTTTTACTTTTATTATGTTATAGATGACTTAGTACTTCGTAGATCCACCATTGGCATCGATTACTGCCTTAATACGTGCAGGCATAGTGTCAATATACCTTCTGCAAACTTCTTTGTCGAAGGAGTTCCATTCCTTTTCAACTCTTTCCCACAATTCATGAACACCTTTGGCCTTCTTGTCATATAACGATAGCTTCAACTTCAAATGATGCCAAAGATGCTCAATAGGGTTAAGATCAGGACTTTGAGCTGGCCAGTCATCAATATAGCTCATTCTATTAGCGTTTAGCCATTGGATGGCTGACTTGGAACGATGCTTTGGATCTCTATGGTGCTGAAAGTATGCTGTAGACCAATCCATATCATAGTATTCCATTGTTTTCCGAAGTGTTGTGTCCAATATTTGCTGGTAAAGACCCGAGTTCATAGTTCCATCATATATTTGACAGGCGTACGCAGGTCCCTCATAGGTCAAGCACCCCCACATCATTAAACTACCGCCTCCATGCTTGGCTGTTACGTCGATATGGTGAGGCTTAAGAAGGTCCCCTGGTCTTGACCAATAATACTTACATCCGTCAGAGCCCCAAATGTTGAATTTTGTTTCATCAGAGAACACTACACGTCGCCAGTCATCTGTAGTCCAGTTTTGGTACTTTTTGGCCCATGCTAGCCGTCTCTTCATGTGCTTTGTGGTTAACAAAGGCTTTTTGACCTTAATAGCAGAAAAGAAGTTCATCGATTTTAATACGTTTATAGCGGTTTTGTATGATATGGAATACCTCAGCTCCATGAGTTTATCATGTACTTCCCTCGCAGTCTTGAGTTGGCCTTGTACAACCTGAAGTTTGATGAATCTCTTCGTCTGAGTGGACACAACTATCGGTCTACCACCAAGTCCACGCTGTCGGTTAGGGAAAAACTTGTTCGCATAGTTATTAACTGTTGCATACGTAGCCCCAAAACGGTTTGCAACATCCATAGAGACTTTTCCAACAAGTAGAGCGGACTTTATATCGTTTTTGATGTCAGCTGAGAGAGATTTAGGCATGATTGAAGTGTTTAGGAAATTTAAAAAATTAAACGGAAAAATTTGAAGAAAAAGAGAAAAATGACTTTTTTTATACTTTTGGAGTCCTTATGACTCATAATATGTCAATAAAAGTCCGCAAAGTCTGTCGGTCGGTCCATGTATCCGACATTTATGGAAGTGAAAAAACTCTAAAAATAAACCAGTCTCCTTTTAGCAGTTGATTCCGGATCAGTATTTACCATCTGAGATTGAAAATATAGCATACGATATGTTACTATCAGTGCTACATATGTGCAAAATTTCACGGTTATACACCTATTTGATAAAACAGAACAACCAAAAACGCTAGTTATATCATAACGTTTTTAGAGTTTTTTCACCCACTGTATATTAGAAATCAAAAATAGTTGCTTTTCATGTAGTTTGTATTTAATGATATCCCAAAAGATAATTTATACATTGCTTGAGTAAGTTTTATTACTTGCGTACAATATATTTAACGTGGAGGATATTATTTTTTCTTTTTTTTTTTTTACTTGAAATAAAAAAAAAGGTCGGTATCAACAAATTATAGCAGAAAAACAACTTCTTTTTTTTTCTCCCTTGTTTTGTTTCATGGAATACACTAGATGACAAAGGTACAAAAGATAAAAAAGAATGCTCAAGTATTGACCATATGTAAGTTCATAAAAAAAAAATAACAACCAAGTCTAATGTCGGTTTCTTTTTTTTTTTACATTAGGAATTCCTAATGGGACACATTCGGATGACGAACATGAACCTCATGAGCAAAGCTGTTCTTTCCAACACGATAAAACTATAAGAATATCAAACTTATATTGTTGCTTGTTGTTGAAAAGCCCTTTTCGGTAAAGGAAGTTGGCAATGTTAACATCTCTAATGGCTAATGGCTAATGGCAAATTACACCCATGTGCAAACATAAAGTAAGTAATGAACTAGTATAAGCTTAAAAACATATAATCTTTTTATTGTATGTCATGAAAAATAATAAAGCAATCTATTTACTTGAAAAACAAAAAAACTGTTCATGTATCTATTAATTATAATTGCCTTGTAACAAGATGTTAACAAAGCTTCTTTTTTTTTTTATTCTTTTTAGAATATACACGTATTTTTTTGTTATATTGTAAAAGCATTTGTATTTTTATAAAACATGTTTACTGTTAGGTTATTGTTTTCATTTGAGTAAGGAACCTTTTATTGCTATGCTCTTTTTTTTTTTTTTTTTTTTTTTTTTTTTTTTTTTTTTTTTTTACTAGGTCTTTTTTTTTAACTTTGTCTTTTTTTTTTTTTACTTCTAATTTTCCAGCTTCTTTTTTTTCCCAAACGCAACTATTTTGTTACGTTCTGTTACACGCTTCAAATGAACTAAGCTAAAGATCACAGACTGCCTTCCTAATATGTATTCTTTTGATCAAAATAATCACAATGTGTTTTTGTTTTCCGCATTATGCCCTCAAAAATAAAAAAAAAGAAAATATCGGTCTTTCAACGATAGAGGAGAACAGGCTTTCCAAAAAGGGACTATTTGAAAAAAAAAAGACACTTTTTTAAAACGTGAATAACTCCATGAATACTTACACCACAAAAAAAATAATAAAATTATTAAATTTCTTTATTTTTTTCGCACCTAAATCTTTTTTCAAAATTCAAAAAGATGCAATACAGAGCATTTTAATTTTTTTCGTTTATTCAATGTTGTTCAAATCGTCGAAATTTTGATGTTAGAAATGACTGCAAATGACTGATAACGCTGAAAATCACCAATTATTTGCAGTGTGAAAAAGGAATCAAAGGCGATCATCGACCAAAATCCGACTTTGTCAAAAGTGACAGTTGCTAATATGTATGTTATGTCTAGTTTCGCTATACGGTGAAGTGATAACAGAAACCAATTAATAGAAGACTGTAAAGACTATTAATGTACAATAACAACAAAGTTAACAATATAAACTAGTTCTTGACTTCAATTGCTTGAACGTGCAAAAAGAATTTACTCGGCACCCAAAATTAATTTTAGCGGGAAGAAAGCCTTTCGTTTATTACTTTACAACAATAGATACTTTGGAATAACATATTAATATAAAGGTAATTGGGGAAAATATACAATTGTAAAGAGGATTATGGTGATTTTTGATAAATAAAGTATATGATGTATCAATTGAGTATTCGTCTTCATGTTGATTTTAATGGTGTTCTTTTCTGTTTAGTGTGCTGGCACATTGGGTGAATAATGCGTCCAGAGATCGTCTTCTTGATGTATCCTATGAGGGATAGAAAATAATAGGTAAGAAAAATAATGTCGGCCAATTGTGACGTGTGTCTTTTCAATTCCCGATGCGGTGAAGCTGATTATTTTCCTTTCCCCTTATTTTCTTTTACATTTTCTTCAATAACGTCTGTTAGAGTTATCCAACCACACCGAAAAGCATACCATTCGAATCGCCATGAAAAGGAGTATCTTTTGAATACAAAATAAGCTTTAAAAATCAAAAAGGAATCAAAGGCGATCATCGACCAAAATCCGACTTCGTCAAAAGAAAAGTGCCTGCTTGGCTCAGGTTAAAGATTTTTATATTTTATTGGATTATATGCAGGCGATTAACAAATCATTATTGCAATCCACAGGAACATCCTGGAAAGCATACAAGTTATTAGGGGGGAATGGGGGAAGGAGCGAATTACAATCTTGAAGCAGAAACCATAGACGAAGACTTGAGGCAGAGACAGAACGGTGCTTCTTTAATCCCGGGGCTGGGAATCCAGGCAACGCACAGACAACGATCAACAAACACCTCATACCACCGAAGCAACTTGTGGCATTAAAACCAGGTGTTATCAAGCGGCACAACACCAAACAACAATGGAGGGAAGGAAGGCGAACAGATACAAAGCTGTCGCTCAACGCGACACACAAGACAAAATCATTCAGTGCTTAAAGCACCGCAGAAAGAGAACATGCAGTTAGAGTGCGGAAAGGGTAGATATGCGGATACGAGGGGTTGAGCCTGCTTGGCTCAGTTGGCAGAGCGTTGCTCTCGTAAAGCAAAGGACGGGTGTTCGATTCACCCAGTAGGCACTTTTGCTCCGGCAACGTGTATTCCTATTGTCACGTGGCAAAGTTACAACGTTAACGCCTGCAATGGCTGCGATTTGTGATTTTTTAATTTTGAACCTTTATAGTGTTGTAGCACAAATGATGAAATTTTGGATCCTGAGAACAATGACGATCACAAGAACCAATTTTGATGTCCAGCAACATTGATGTCCAGCGACATAGATAACAAACAACATAAACAATAAGCCACGCCAAATTTTATATAAAATAAGATGAATATTTTTAACCAAAATACAGATCATCCAATTTGAATCTAATTCACATTCAATAAACAAAATCTTCTTGCGCTTAAAAGCAATTGTTTCTTATTGGGTCACAAACACCTTTTCTTTTCTTTTTATTTTTACTTATTCTTTCTGATCTGATACCTGAATTATCACGAATCAAGAAAGATCCCTTTTATTTTTATCTTTTATTAAACAATCTTACTCCTAACCTTATTGATCTATAAAGATCTGGTGGTCACTACTTAAAATCAAATTACTTTATCAACAGAACTGTTAAACGTTCAATCAAGTTAATCAAACTCAAGTCATTCAAGGCTTCAAACTTCAAACTAAACAAATCTACATCACTTTAACACAATCCAAATCTCAAGTACTAACAAGTTACAGTGTGACGAAAATGGAAATTTTTTCAATCAAACTGTACCACTTGACGAAGAAAGTTCGGACCTGAACTAAGTTCATGTCCTCAATATTTTTGATAAACTCAATAAAATTGAATAACTCAACTAAATTCACAATTCAAAGGAAAACACAAAAATCTAAAAACATCACAAAATCAAGAAAACCAAAAACATATAAATATCAACAATTTATCAAGAATTATTATTATTATTATTATCTTACCTTGTCCAAATAAATCTCCTTTGAAACAAAATACTTCTTTTATTTTATAAATAGGAAGAATCAATAATCCTGAAGTGTTTTAAGTATTCAAAAATAGGATAAAGAAGAATTAACGAGACCGAACAATAGTTCTAAAGTCGAATACTTTTATTAAAGAAAGATTTCAAGGCTATTTATATTAGTTGAGCAAGACCTGAGATTAGATGACAAAAATAGTTACGACCGATATGATTTGACATGTATAAGAAAAATTTTATAGACTGATGTTAATAATCAACTGTTGAGATGAAAGTGAAACTTGGCTGTTTAGGGCAGTGATAATTATCAGGTTCTATTCTTATTCAAACTCATTTGTAAAGATTTAGTCCAGAATGATAAGACTGTATCTTATTGACATGTCAAAACATGACAAATCCCTTGAATCATATACTTCATTGTAATCTCTTTTTTATTTTATCTTTTATCTTTCATCTTTTTATTTTACTTTCATTCAATTCAGACTGATCTACTTAACAAGATCTGGTGGTTACTCTACTCAAGCGAACTTACAACTCAAATTATCTACTCTTTTTGGATATTACTTTGTCCGATACCTTATTCAATTATCAAAACTTTGTCTCAAAAACTTATATCAAACCTACTTAAACCCGAAAGCCTAACAATCTCACAATAGTGTGACGAAAACGGCAATCGGGTCGTACAAATTCCTTCCTATGCAAGTCGTTTTGGCGACTTGAGTCAACTAAATGACTTGAATCGTTAGACCGAAAACTTTCGGTCAAAGGAAAAATTAATCTAACAAGCAGAATCAAGGCAACAAATTTTATATAAATATTCAACAAACCTTTTTTATTTTTATTCTTATTCTTATCAACATCAATAAAAGAATCACTTACAGTGGGTCAAAAAACTGATGCAAGGAATCCATTTTTCTCAGTTTTTGTAGCGTACATCCTGCCACAGTGGTACAAATTGCCTCTGTTCCTACATAGTAGATTTCCTACATGTCTTGAAAAATCCGAAAGAGTTTAAGCCCTATTGGATAAGTATTGAAGGAAGTATAAGACGCGCAATTTGAAAATTTGAAAAAACGAAAATTTGAACGAAATGAATTTATTTATTAATATTTAGTTGATCCTCCTTTTCTATTAATAACCTCTTGAATTCTTGCCGGCATGCTATCGATGTACCTTTGGCAAAGTTCTTTATCAAATTCATTCCATGCTTTTTCTACTCGTTCCCAAAGCTCATCCGTATTCTTTGCTCTACGTTCGTAACAGCTGAGCTTTAACTTCAATTGATGCCATACATGTTCTATTGGATTTAAGTCCGGACTCTGAGCTGGCCAATCGCTAATATAGCGCACTTGATGATTATCTAACCAGGCTATTGTGGATTTTGCCTTGTGCTTTGGATCATTATCATGCTGAAAGTAAATGTTGGACCAGTTGAAATTGTAGTACTCCATAGTATCACGAAGTGTAGTGTCTAATATATGCTGATAAACATCCGCGTTCATGTTCCCATCGTAAATTTGACAAGCATATCCTGATCCTTCAGATGTTATGCAGCCCCACATCATCAATTTGCCGGCTCCATGCTTGACTGTAAACTCTAGATGATGCGGTTGAAGAGGATCACTTGGTCTTTTCGAATAATACTTACAACCATCAGAGCCCCATACGTTGATCTTGGTTTCATCAGAAAAGACTACTTTTCGCCATTCTTCCACTGTCCAATCCTGGTGCTTCTTGGCCCATTCTAATCGATGCTGCATATGAGCTTTTGTCAGAAACGGCTTCTTTTTTTTTATTGAAGAATGAAACTCCATTGATTTCAGTACGTTAATTGCTGACTGGTATGAGATATCATAGCCAAGTTGAACCAGCTCCCGGTGTACCTCTTTGGCAGTCTTTAGAACCCCTTCAATGACTTTTCTTTTGATTAGCCGCTTCGTCACTTTGGAGACTAATGTAGGTCTACCACCTGTGTTTATTGTCCTATTTGAAAACAACCGCCTAGAGTATCTACTGACAGTTGATTGATGTGCTCCAGTCTCCTTAGCAATATCGTACGTTGATGTGGATCCAGTTAATGCTTGCTTGAGATCGTTTACTTTTTCTTCTGGCAGTCGTTTAGGCATGCGATTGGTAATAAGGTAAAAAAGAGAAATAATTTAAATAAGACAGTTTAAAATTTAGAATAAAGAAATTTTAAGCGCTTTTATATACTGGCAACATTCTAATCATGTCCAGAATGTGAAAAATTATGATAACAACCGGTTGGGTCGTATTAAAATTCGTTATTCCAAACATATGTAAACGAGTAGAAATGCCGGATGTTTATAACATTCCCTTTAACAGTATCAAATTCCACCAATAACCATTGCCCATATCAGATAATCGACGAATAAATGCCCTTTCCAGTGATGTACAAACAATCAATGTCTGAGATAGTTTCGTGCAGTATCCATAGACAACCAGCTGTAAAACCGGTATTTTGCAATTCCTTGCATCAGTTTTTTGACCCACTGTATATCTTATATTCAGACTCTTCATTGAGCTCTTTGAACCCCTTTTTATATTATCTTTTTATTTTACAACACACTTTTTATCGATCTTAACAAACAAGATCTGGTGGTCACTACCTATACCAAGCTTTCGCTTAAACTTTATATCAAGAATAACAAGTTTCTCTAACGAAACACCTCAAACAACATCTAAATACATCAAATCTACTCTATAACCTTATACTCAAATCACAAGTACCTTCAAAGTGACGGTACCACGCCAGTTAGAAAATGAACTTCTGCGTAACAACCTATTTGAAAACGGAGTATCAACTCTTTTGCTTGAAAACTAAAAACAACGTAAAATTATAAAATCCAAAAACATATAAATACCCTCATATCTTATCCCTATTTTTACTTTTCTTTATTACAGAATATTATATTCTTTTTATCTTTTCTTTATTTTATAAACCAATAAAACCATCAAGCGTTCAAAAGAAACCCTTTGGTCTGTGTTCTGTTCAAAATACTGAAGTCCCTTGAAGCTAAATCTACTTCATTGTAAACCTATTTCTAAACCTCAAGAGTTTAGCCTATTTTAACAAGTTTGATCTACTTAACAAGATCTGGTGGTCACTACCGACAATACTTATTTACTTACAAGAGTAAAACCTGCAAACAAGCTATATATATAAAAAGAAAAATTTACATTTGGTGGTCACTACGAGGGGCTCAAAATCAAGAAACTATTTAAAACTATCAAGAAATCAACGAACTTAGTCAAAAAAAATTATCAAAATCAAATCAACAATATCAAAACACTTACTAGCAACAATGACAACAACAGGACCTAACGTGTTGGCCTCACTTAACAATCAAAGCACTATTCAAGGTTATCGACCAAGACTCATCGAATTCTATGGGTACGAAGGAGAAGACTTTCGTTGTTATGTTCTGGTAAAGTAATTAAGGTAGCGATAAAAACCAAAGAATACTTTTTGAGACTGAACTTTATTTAAGACAATCTTAATTGTTAAAAAGAAATCATTACAAAGTCTACTATTTATATTCTTCTATCAGTCGGCGGGTAAATGAGTAGTCATGAGCGTAGATCCAATAAATGACATGTTTGATTGAAGAATGATCACTGAATCGATTATGAAAATTTTTAATTCGTTGTTTTTATAGATCTTATTGTTCTTTAACTGATCTGGGATAATTGTCCCGTCTTCATTGAGAGGAAAGATATATTTATATGAAATGCCTCCAGTCAGATCAAAGTTGACTAGGTACCTGATCCATTATTATTCATTTACAGAAATGATGAATAGTAAAGGTCATGACTTATTTATTGTTCATGTTTACTTTATAGAATAAATCTATTTGTGGTAGTTTTATATAAAAAAGAAGAAGAATATATTTTATTTGATAAAGATTTAAATTATTATCTTTTATCAATTTTAATATACTTCTTTTAGTTGTGACTATTCAATGTCCGTTATGATCAGACGCTGTTCTACAACATAATCCCCTCCCAGGTATAACTAATACCGTCTAGATCTTTTAGAATTTATATTGCCATTTAATTTATTACTACTTGTTGTAGAAGAGTGGCTATTTTCATTAAGATCTGTTCTGGTCTTTCGTTTGCCTGTATGAGAAGTATTTATTAACTTCACGTTATTAGATCTTCCTTTATTATTTTGAAGGTCATATTTATATTTAATATCTTCAGGAACTATACCAACTCTTTGCCAATATTCTGTAATGAATTTAGGATCGGTAAAGTTAGAGGCAGGCTCCCAGGTATCATCGCTCTTATCATAGCCTTTCCATCTGCACTTATAAAGATATTTCCCTTTAAGCTTTTTATGTGCTAAAATGGCTTCTACCTGATAGAATTTATTTGTTGATATAACTTCATCTTGTGAGATGAGTTTTAACGCAGAAGGTGGGTAGTTTTTAGATAACAATTCACCCATTTCATCTTCTAGTACATACGATCCTCCTTGAGTAATTCTTTTTACTTTATAAGGTCCTTCATAGTTAGGATCTAACTTGTTGGTTTTAATATTTACTTTTACCATTACATAGCTATTTTCAGGGATCGTAATTAGTTTATGTGACGCATCAAACTTTTCCTTCTGATTGTTTGTTATTATTTTTGTACGTTCATATATGGCAGGGAACACAATCTCCGTCATTCTTTTTATATTGAGAAGGAGTTGTTTATTTATTTCTTCTTTAGTTGCCTTATTTTTTTCTTTGCTAAAATCTTCAAAGTCATTCATGTTACGACCGTACATTAAAGTGAAGGGTGGCGTCTTAGTACGTTCATTGTGTTTACCATTCAAGTAGAGTTGTGTAGAAGGAACATATAAATCCCAGTCTGCTTTAGCACCCTCGATTTGTTTCTTTATTGCATTTACAGCTGTTTGTACCCAACGTTCACTTACTCCATTAGCTCTGGGATGATAACTAGATATGAGTCTATGGTCATAACCAGCATTTTCAGCAAGTAATTGCATAAGCTCATTTACAAATTCACCACCATTATCAGATTGGATTACATGTGGAAAACCATAATGCGAGAAGACATCGATTAAAGCTTTTACAATCGTCATAGATTGCTTATCAGGCAAGGGTTTCAATACACAGTAACGTGTAGCAATGTCAACCATAATCAATAAGTAATTGTTGCCATTCAAGGAAGTTTTCATGGGACCAGCTAAGTCGATGCCCCAACTATCTCCAGGTAATGTGGCTGTAATGGGTCTTAGAGGATTATAACCCTTTTTGATTATGTTAAATTGTTGACATGGAATACAACTCTTAACAAGTTCTACGGCTTCATTTTTCAGATTGGACCAGTAGATACCTTTACGTTTTAAAGCATGGTAAATTGCATCAGAACCAAAGTGTCCTTTAATGTGCTCACGTAGAAGAAGTAGTTTACGTTCTTCTGGATCCGGAGGTGTCATGTATTCACCTTTGTCTTCACTGGGTAGTTTTACTGCTGCTCTATTCAAAAGATGAAGCTTATCCCCTCCCAGTTCATTGACAGGATCTTCAATTTCATATAGACGAGAAAGTGTGTCAGGGAGAATATTATCTACACCTGGTAAATGAACGACTTTAAAATCATATTGGAGCAGTGTATCGAACCAATTTATGAGCATAGCGTTAGCAATCTTTTGCGTGTGAAGATAAGTGAGTGCCTTATGATCTGTATACAGGGTAAATTTGTTTCCCCATAAATACTTATGGAACCTCTTCAGAGCATATACAACTGCTAATAATTCTCGCTTAGTAGCTGAATAGTTACGTTCACTTTTAGATAAAGTTTTCGCTATCATAGAAATGTAGTGTACTTTCCCATTTATCTTTTGATACAGAATTACACCTATACCAACGTTAGAGGCATCGGTAGCGACATAGAAAGTTTGATTCAAATCAGGGTATGAAAGAATTACATTTTCTAACAATACTTTCTTTAAGTTGTCAAAACATTGTTGGTGTTTATCATTCCATAATTTAATTAATGATTTTTCATTTCTTAAGGCATCCAATGGAGCTAACAGTGAAGATGCTTTAGGAATATGAGGACGGAAATAATTTATGAGTCCACAGTATCTCATTATATCCTTTCCAGTCTTGGGGACAGGAAATTCTTGCACATTAGCAACTTTACGAAGGTCAAGAGAAACACCTTTAGGAGATATTCTGAAGCCAAGTAAATTAATTTTGCTTTGAAAAAATGTACATTTATCAGGATTTAACTTGAGATTTACTTTAGTAAGTTTATCGATTACTTGTTTTAAGTGTTGCTTATGCTCTTCAATGGAAGTAGATGCTACAACTATGTCATCAACAAAACATTTAGCAAAGGACATGTTTTCTAATGCGATGCTCATAGTTCTCTGCATTACACTGGATACATGCTTTAGACCAAAAGGAGTACCAACAGGTATATACTGTACAGAGTTCCAAGAGAAAGCTAATTTATGTGCATGCTCTTCATTCATTTTTAAAGAGTTAAAAGCAGATTTAAGATCCAAAGTGGAATATACAGTTGCTCCTTTCAATTCCTCAAATAGCTCAGAAATTTTAGGCAAGGGCATTCTGTCAATTGACTTTAGAAGAGCATTAACATGTCTGGGATCATGGCACACACGGTAACCAGTTACTTCACCCTTAGCATTGGTCTTCTTTACTACAGTCAAAGCTGAGTTCCACTCGGTATTAGCAGGAGCTCTCTTGATTACACCATTCTCCAGCCATTCATCTATCTGATCTTGTACTATCTTATGGTATGCTAAAGGCACAGGATAGGGACGTCGATAAGATGTGACACCTTCAGGAGTTTCAATCGAGACAACAGATTCCGGTATAGTACAAAAGGAACCTTTAGGTATTGCTTGATTTGATTGAATTAATGGTTTAATATAGTTTAATGCTTGTTGATATTCATTAGATGAACCAGCGGGGCAGTTCTCTAATTCAGTCATCTCATCATCAACTTTATTCAAGAGTTCACTAAAGTCATTGAATTTATGTTCAGGTACTTTGGAATTGTCTAAAGATACTTTACTATCATCCCATTTGTAAGGAAGACCAGTAAGACCAATACCAAGTTTACTCATAAAATCAGTACCAATACTCATATCATGATCATTTGTTAAATTCATTACTTCAAAGGTATGATTAAAGGATTTTCCATTACACTTAATGTTTACTTCAGTTAAACCAATTCTCTTAATAGTAGAGTTACAGTCAGCTAACTTTATGACATTATTATTTTTAGGAGGAATAATTAAAAAATTATTTTGGAAACAAAATTTTTTATTTACAGAAGAAAAATTTGCTCCAGTATCCAAGATCGTGATGGCTTTTCTATTGTTTGCAAGTATAGGAAAAGTTATAGAATTATCATTAGTACTTTTAAAGTCTCGAGTAACTATTAATTCTTTTTCTTTTTTAGACTTACAGTCAAGTGCCATACGGTTGAGAGGGCTGTTTATTTCACATTCATCCTCTTCATCGGATACATTATTATTTGCAGTTCTTACGGCCATTCGGTTTATTTGTACATTATCCTTATTGTTACTATTACTATTTTTAGCAACTAGATATTCATTGCACTTATGACCTTGGAACCATTCTTTGCGGCAGTAAGTACATGGCTTGGTTTTAGATTTTCCCTTATTTGCCATGGGTGTCTTATACTTGTTGGTCAATACTTTACTAGTTCCAAAAGGAGCTTTACTAGTATTGCCAGCATGACGAGGTATACGTTCATCATCGTTCATAGGACGAGCACGTTTATGGGGAGTCTTGGCAGCAAAAGCAGAATCTTCACCAGAGGCAAGTACCAAGTCGATAATTTGGGTAATCGAACTAGGTAAGCGAGAACCAAAGTGAGAGGATATCGCTAATTGCGCGACAGACTTGACAGATGCTTTTAAAGAAGCAAAGTAAGTGACAACAAGGAGAGTGCTGTCCTCCATACCAGCTTCACGGCGCATCTTCTGGAAACGGTTCGAGTATTCCCGGTTGCTTTCGTAAGTGCCTTGACACATGGAACCGACTTCGACCATAAGCAAAAACTTGCGGTAAGGGGTGTCAAAGTGATCCAAGATCATGGGGCGGACTTGCTTCCAAGAGAAACCTTTTTCCAGTAGTGCTTCCCTGCACCAAGAGACTTGCTCGGGATTCATACAGAGTGGCAGCAATCGTTCCCAATTGGAGTTCAGGGCTTGACCATGAGCACGTAAGACAGTTTCAAAGGTGTTACAAAAATCGTAAGCACTGTCGTAGCACTCAGCCTTTTTCCTCCAAATTGCATCACCTTTTAATTGCAACGTAGGCAGGTCATTTGGTACAACCAAGCGAAGAGAATGATTACTTGAACCATCGACCGGGGTTTTCACCTCTTCAAACATAGCAATGAAGGACTTGAGAGCCTCCTTTGCTCTGTTCACCTTTTCTTCGCAATCCTTAAATTTCTGATGGGCAGTAAGAGCAGCAGCAGGATCAGAATCATCTTCATTTAAGACCATATACTCCATAAAGTGGATCTTGGCTTGATTCTTCCAATTTTCAATGATACGCAGCTTGCGACTTACAATGTCACCAGTGGAGTCCATTACCTTAGGAGTAGGAGTAGCAGTATCAGTGTCCATGGGGGTAGGTTCAGAAGCATACTTGCTAGCCATACTTCCTTGAGGTTCAGAAAGAGGAGAAGTGATATTAAAGACCACAGAGCTTTGACTTTCTGGGGTGCTTGTTACAACAGGGTCAACAATAGGAGTTTCTTGAGTAGTAGACATATTTGCAATAAAGTTTGGAATTCAAAAAAATGTTATGTTCTGGTAAAGTAATTAAGGTAGCGATAAAAACCAAAGAATACTTTTTGAGACTGAACTTTATTTAAGACAATCTTAATTGTTAAAAAGAAATCATTACAAAGTCTACTATTTATATTCTTCTATCAGTCGGCGGGTAAATGAGTAGTCATGAGCGTAGATCCAATAAATGACATGTTTGATTGAAGAATGATCACTGAATCGATTATGAAAATTTTTAATTCGTTGTTTTTATAGATCTTATTGTTCTTTAACTGATCTGGGATAATTGTCCCGTCTTCATTGAGAGGAAAGATATATTTATATGAAATGCCTCCAGTCAGATCAAAGTTGACTAGGTACCTGATCCATTATTATTCATTTACAGAAATGATGAATAGTAAAGGTCATGACTTATTTATTGTTCATGTTTACTTTATAGAATAAATCTATTTGTGATAGTTTTATATAAAAAAGAAGAAGAATATATTTTATTTGATAAAGATTTAAATTATTATCTTTTATCAATTTTAATATACTTCTTTTAGTTGTGATTATTCAATGTCCGTTATGATCAGACGCTGTTCTACAACATTCGTCACTTTCAAGAGCTACTAAAGTCCTACCTAGCCATTAGCAACACTCAAAATGACTCAAGAAAACTCATTATACTTAAATCTCAATTAAGGCGCTCTGCTAAAGTTTACTTCGAAACGTGTAATTCTGAAGGAACAACCTGATAGCAACTATGAACAAGCTATGGAAAAACTTCGAAAATATTATATTTGTTTTAATCGCAAGATTAAAATAAAAAATTAAACAAAAAAACAATAGCAGCAATATAAAATTAAAATCCTTCTTTATTGCAGATTGTTGTATAATGGCAAAAGTAGTTGAAGAAAAGGTAGAAACAAAGATCAAGAAACAGTGTGAGTACTTTTTGAGACTGATCTTTATTTCAGTTTAAGTTAAAGTAAAAATTATTCTAATTGAAGGTAGGTATTTATATCTTATTGAGTGAGTGGCGTGATATCTTCTATTGTAAGCGTTCTTCTAATCTTCAGGTACTTTAGCAAGTGTCATCTATAATTATGATTATGAAAACTTTTCATTTGTTCTTTTGTATGTCTGTCATAGATTATCTTTTATTCTGGGAATTCCTCACTGATTTGAATAACGTTATTTTACGCGTTATTTCAATTATGTGAAAGATTAACAATATTCCTGATATTGGATTGGATCTTGTTATTTTAGTTGATACTTCTTCTTATCAAAGAGCTCTTATTAATACAAAACATATTTTAAAAGAATATGTTTAATTGGAATTGATTGTATGATCTTATTTAAATAAACTTATATTTTTATTTTATTTAATTATGATCTTGTATTAAGACTTATATTTATCAATGTCTACTACGATCAGTTACTGTTCTACAACAGAGTTAACAGTGATGGGCAGCCAATTGTCGTTGAAATAGACGAAAGCAAGTTTGGGAAGCGAAAGTACAATAAGGGGAAGAGGGTCGATGGTGTTTGGGTTGTTGGAGGTGTAGAGCGTACGCCCGAGCGTAAGGTGTTCTTGTTGACGGTGCCTAACCGCAATCAAAATACCTTGAAGTTGATAATCGATACATTCGTAAAGGATGGTAATGATTAGAATATGTATATGCTAGCTGATCAGCGCACCTAATCATTGATGACAGGCTCGCATGTTATGGTAGATTGCTGGAAAGGCTATAAAGGGATTGACAGTGATCCAAGCCGAAACTTGATAGTTGAAACGGTCAATCACTCAAAAACGTTCCGTGATCCCAAGACAGGTGCTTGTACTAATACTATAGAAGGTACGTACTTGTGTAGGTCATAGAAATCTTAGACGATGCTAATAACCTGCTACTAGACACCTGGAATGGTATCAAACGAGGAGTGACTAGTCGTCATCGTACAGCATCGATGATGCCATGGAAGTTAGTAGAGTTTATATGGCGTAGAAAACATGCCGGTGATCACTGGAAGGCAATGCTTGCTTGCTTTTCGCAAGTGTCTTTCACTAGAGCAGGTATTGCCAACCAAGGTCCCCTGGTATCTTTGCTGACTACCGTCTTAGAGGATAGCACTAGTGATCAAGGGGAAATGGAACCAATCATTTTCATCTCAGATGAGGATTCCGATAACGAATACGATGAAGATTATACTCCTACTTCTCGTACCACCATGAAAAAGCTCCGCACTGCTTAAAATGAACAAATAAAACTTTCATAGATAACCATACAAATCAGGGCCATATAGCGTCTATTTTCTTGCTTCAATAATGTCCGCTAGTTGCCTTTTTTGTACATAAATGTTACACCATCTGAGATTAAATTGTCCGGGCTTTCGAATGATGTATAGTTTATGCTTATATACTTGATTTTAGCTCCGCTACAGGCTTGCAAAAATGTGGACGGTAAATCTTTCATTTAGCCCGACCTTGAAAAAAGGAGCCGTCCAAGTAAGAAATACGGCTACGACCGCACGCACAGTTCCTTGAGCCACATCGCCAAAAGAATCCATCCCGGCTGGACTGGTTCAAGCGCATTTCAGAGCCTTCTTTACACTTGCGTGTAGAAAAAAAAGCGCCATTTTCCTTTAAATAACTTATACCAGTTGCCTTTAGTTACGTTCCCTCCCACTTAAAAACAAACTTACTTCATAGTACAGTCAGCCGTCATAGTTTTTTCGGCAATATAAGCAAGAGTTGGCATGTTGTTAGCAGCGTTGGAAGACATTAGATTTTGATGAAATGGATAAAAAGATGAAGGAAAGAAAAAAAAAAAAAAGAAAAAAGTATCTCTTTTATATTTTTTTACAAGATTTGTTATCATTCCGAGATCAGCCGATAGATAGGAAGCATCTCCGCAACAGAAGTTCGTTTTACCGTAATGAGGTGACAAAAGTTTTCCTGAAACTCTTGAGATTTAAAAAAAAAATGCTAAGTAACTTAGAGTAAAAGTTATGCAAAAAGTAGATGACAACGTACGAGCATCTACTGTTACTTAGTAGGTACTTGTGATTTGAGTATAAGGTTATAGAGTAGATTTGATGTATTTAGATGTTGTTTGAGGTGTTTCGTTAGAGAAACTTGTTATTCTTGATATAAAGTTTAAGCGAAAGCTTGGTATAGGTAGTGACCACCAGATCTTGTTTGTTAAGATCGATAAAAAGTGTGTTGTAAAATAAAAAGATAATATAAAAAGGGGTTCAAAGAGCTCAATGAAGAGTCTGAATATAAGATATAGGTGATTCTTTTATTGATGTTGATAAGAATAAGAATAATAATAAAAAGGATTTGTTGGATATTTATATAAAATTTGTTGCCTTGATTCTCCTTGTTAGATTAATTTTTCCTTTAACCGAAAGTTTTCGGTCTAGCGACTCAAGTCATTTTGTTGACTCAAGTCGCCAATACGACTTTCATCGGAAAGGATTTGTACGACCCGATTGCCGTTTTCGTCACACTACAAGGAATCGAACCAACAACCTCCACATTTGAAAGATATCGACATAGCTATTTGACGAAGAATGCTGATTTGCCGATTTTTGTTTTGCAAGTCCTTCTGTCATCAAATTTATGATTTTTGAAGCGGATTTTCTCGACCTTCAGAAGTCGTATCTCGACCCGGATTTTTTCAATGATCTTGTACTGGCCCGCGCTTTTGCTTGGAGTAATAGGATGGAGAAAAAAAACAAAGGAACTTGGAGAATCTCACAATTGACCATTTTTAGTTCAATAAACTCCGCTTGAAAATAACAGAATCGTGTTCTGTGACCTCAATAACCATATTAAGCATATTAAACTCCGCGTGCGGAGTTTATATATGTATATATAGTATGTGGACGGTAAATCTTTCACAGATCCGGATTTCGCGGAGATCCTGAAGATGCTGTTCGAACGTTGCGCTAAAACAAATGATATCGTCCAGATAGACCAAACAAGTTTGCCATTTAAGACCACCGAGAACCGAATCCATAAGACGTTGCATCGTTGCCGGAGCGGAACAGAGACCAAAGGGCATGCGAACAAACTCTATATTGTTCCATACATAGGATTATAAATACAAAGAAACATACAAAAACAATAACAAAAACATGTCAAAAGATAATAACAAAAACAAAGGTAAAGGAAAGATGGAAGAATGGAATCCTGAAGCAACCCCTTTTACAAGTGGTGATATTAGCAAGTCCGAGGTCAAGTTGACTGAAGAAGAGGAATTTGCAAAATTCATTGAAGGTGCTGGTCCATTGACTGACGAGCAAAGAACTTAAGTAAAGACATTGTTCGAAATCAATGGTCAAGATGCTTATTCGCCTGAGGCTTCATCTACTGGCAGGTTGGATAAATCAAAGTGGTTAGCTTTACCTGAAGATTGGAAGTATGATGTAGTACCCGCTGGAGATGTTGGCACTGAGAGGGCAACCAAGAGATTCTCAATGAAGGATCTGGCAGCAGTTTATGTCTTGAACAAGGCACGTGCACCTGAGGAAGAGTCTGCAATCAAGTTCGGAATGTTACGAATGGAAGCTGTCAAGAACGGTTGGCTTGCTACCCAAAAGGAAGTAGTTAGAGTACCTAGACCGCCTAATGCTATGACTGAGTTCTTAACTGACATAGCGACTGTGAAGGATGATTTTGGTACTATTAGGACTACGTCATTTGTTGTGCCATTGGCAGCTGAATATGTATTTAGGACTGTAGGCCATCATTATTTGACTTCAGACTCTGCAATGTTCGTCAACAAATACGACCAAGTTTTCAGAGCCTCGTTGGTACCTGAAGTGACTAAGTTCTTGCCTGCACATATCCTGTACCATGCTGCTTTACATTGGATCTCTCCGGGTAGGGTTATGCAAGTAGTACGTGCTCAAAGTGAAACTATGAACATTCCTGACGCAATCAAGACAAGAATGAATTCTGCTCCTTCTAGAATTATCTTTGCAAACGAGATATACCAATTATATTGAAGTATTTTCAATGGCAGACTCAGTCTCGCGACAAATTACCCCGCAATTTAGCATGAAAATGATCTACCAAATTGATTAGACATTTCATAACGCATACCTATTCACTTTTATGCCGAATCAACAAGGTGTTGTTGAATCTGGTGGAGGATAATGTTAAGGATACATAAGATTATAGTCACTTTATTTTAGTAAAAGGAATCAGATATGATCCTGAATAATATGTTGACATAACTTGGAATCATTTATAACATTATTCCCAACACAGATCAATAAAATACTTTGATTAGATTTTTATATTAAGCTTTATTCATATTAACTTCACATAGTCAAATAAGATGACATGGTTGTAATATAGTTTAGTGATAGTATGAGCATGCTGAATAAGGAATGACGATTACTTACCGGATCATCATTAATCATGAAAACATTTATCCTGACTAAGATATTATTGTTAACAATGATATCCAATCACGGAACTAAAAGTCTTTATATTCATCCGTACCGTCTCCTTAAATAGTTATATCTGAAACCATCCCAATAGCATAATTGACAATACAAGCTAGGAACAGGCTAAACTAATAATTAGAAATAGTAATCATCTATTCTGTCAAGTTGATTATAAATCTGTCCTAATTCTTTATCCGTATCATGTCTATAAATACTCTCACTTTTTACATGTAGAATTTATTTTGATCATAAAATAGTTGATGTATCCATCATTCATAACTCGATATGAAAACAGTATTAATAAGCTACATGTAAAATATATCCAATAGATAGGCTACAGGTTAATTCGGATAATCTTCATTAAGGATAAGATGCTGCGTAATTGCACGGTTAAATTATATTAAATCCAGGGACTAAATCACAGTCAATCACAGTCAATCATATACGAGTATTCTATGGATAAATGCTTATGATGACAAAGATAACAATGGAGGAACACGTAACCATTATCTATTTGTCATCAGTTATATCATACTCATTAATTATTAATCCATTGTTTAGGATAGGGGAGTTTTAGGTAAATATAATATAGCAATCAAAGATAAAGAAATACTGTTAGAACTTGGTATCTCTTTATTAAGTTAAGATAACTATTATTTGATCAAAATAAATTCTACATGTAAAAAGTGAGAGTATTTATAGACATGATACGGATAAAGAATTAGGACAGATTTATAATCAACTTGACAGAATAGATGATTACGATTTCTAATTATTAGTTTAGCCTGTTCCTAGCTTGTATTGTCAATTATGCTATTGGGATGGTTTCAGATAACTCTGGATAAAGACTATTTAAGGAGACGGTACGGATGAATATAATGACCTTTAGTTCCGTGATTGGATATCATTGCTAACAATAATATCTCAGTCAGGATAAATGTTTTCATGACTAATGATGATCCGGTAAGTAATCGTCATTCCTTATTCAACATGCTCATACTATCACTAAACTATATTACAACCATGTCATCTTATTTGACTATGTGAAGTAAATATGAATAAAGCTTAATATAAAAATCTAATCAAAGTATTTTATTGATCTGTGTTGGGAATAATGTTATAAATGATTCCAAGTTATGTCAACATATTATTCAGGATCATATCTGATTCCTTTTACTAAAATAAAGTGACTATAATCTTATGTATCCTTAACATTATCCTCCACCAGATTCAACAACACCTTGTTGATTCGGCATAAAAGTGAATAGGTATGCGTTATGAAATGTCTAATCAATTTGGTAGATCATTTTCATGCTAAATTGCGGGTAATTTACCGTGACTATCTTTGTCCGTTTTTCTTTTCTTTTTTTTTTTTTTATTATTTTTTCTCCTTGTTAAGTCTTCTCTTTAACAATCTTTCTTCTCTGCTAAGATTTGTAGGAAGAGTTCTTTTCTTTGTCTCAACAGAATTTACTTTCTTCTCATCACTCACTTTAGGTGTGGAATTTCTATTGGACTTATTATATTTGGAATTGGATGATGCTTTTTTCACAATTTGTTCAGCTCTCTCATGTTCCAACTTTTTCATTTCGTCTTGTTTATCCCAATATTTTTGTATGATAGTTGGGTCTGTGAAATCACCGGCCTTTTGCCATGTGTTGGCACGTTCACCATAACCAGCCCATTTTACCAAATACTCTCTATTGCCAGAAGGTCCACGATGATCTCTAATGTCTTCAAGCTCATAGTATTCATCTTCAATATTAGACTCATCTATATGCACTATTTTTAATTCAGATGGCGTATAGTTACGATGCATTAATTCATTCTGCTCATCTTTTAACTCATATGATCCTCCTTTGTTCCTTCGAACCACTGTATAAGGTCCTTCGTATAGTGGTGCAAGTTTCCCACTTCTACTATTCAGTCTAACCATTACATGTGTTCCATTGGGGATATTTACAAGTATGTTTTTATCATTGTATCTCTTACTATACTCCTCATTAATCTTTTGGGTTCTTTCATTTATGGCAGGAAATATAACATTTTCCATGTAATTGACTCGTTCTTCAAGTTCTTTGATGGTCATTACATCTTTTGGGAGTGGATACTTTTCTTTATTTGTATAATCGTCAGGTAAGTTTACTCTGCGAGCATACATGAGTGAGAATGGAGAGCTTAGTGATTTGTTTTTTATGTATCTGTTCATACAGAGTTGTACAATTGGAAGATAATGATCCCAATCTCTACTATTGGATTGTACCATCTTTCTCAATGTATTCAATGCAATTTTTACACTAGCTTCAGCACTTCCATTACCTTGTGGATGATACGCAGTAGAGTATCTACGATCTATTCCAAGGTTTTTTGATATACTTGTCATTAAAGCATTTCTGAATTCAGTTCCATTGTCACTTTGAATGATTCGTGGAAATCCATAATCTCCAAAGATATTAATTAGCTGTTTTGCAATGGTATCTGATTGTTTGTTTTTTAGTGCCCTGATTACAACGTATTTTGTACAAATGTCAGTGACAACTAATAAGAACAAGTAACCCTCATCCGTCACTGGAAGTGGTCCTGCAAGATCAATAGCTATATGATCAAACGGCCTATTAGCCATAACGTTAGTCAAAGGGTGATAGCCTCTCTTGCTAATGTTATGTTTCTGACATTCGGTACAGGAACTCACAATACTCTTTGCTTCATCATAAATATTAGTCCAATGCATGCCTCGACTATGAATGTCTCTGACTATTGCTTGGTATCCATAATGTCCAAAGGAATGTGTTTCTCTAAGTATAGCATCTCTCTCTTCTTCAGGAGGAGTCATGTAATCGGTACGTTCATTTTTAGTTTCTATCAATTTTGTAGCAAGAACATTAATAATTTTATCTCTGCTATATTTCTTTCTTTTAGCAATAACTCTTTTCTTGTTACGGTTATCTAATTTGCTTGGCACATTATCCTCCACCAGTTTGTAGCTATCCTGTAAAGGTGGATACAAACGGCTTAACATGTCAGGAAGCTTATTCAATATACCAGGGATATGGACTACATCAAAATCAAAGTCAAGAAGTGTCTCAATCCAGCCGATCATCATAGGATTAGCAATTTTCTGGGTATGTAGATAAACTAAGGCTTTATGATCACTATAAACGGTAAAGTGTCTGCCCCATAAAAATTTCCTGAATTTGTTGAGTGCTAATACGATTGCATACAGCTCTCTTTTAGTTGTACTCCAACGTCTTTGCGAAGGTGTCAACGAAGAGGAGATAAAACTGATATACTTGTCACGATCATGTTCGTCTTTCTGATAAAGAACTGCCGCAACACCATATAACGATGCATCTGTAGCCACATAGAACTTTTTATTTAAATTGGGATAATGCAAAATCATGTCTGACTGCAAGATCTTTTTTAAAGCATAAAAACTGTTTGTTTGCTCATCAGTCCACAATTCTTCCACATTGGCAGCATTACTCAATCTTGTGATTGGTTCAGCTACTCTGGAAATCATTGGGATGTATTCTCTAAAGTAGTTGATCAAACCCATAAATTGTTGGATTTGCTTATTACTTTTGTTAGGAAGTGGCCAATTTTCAACATTTGTTAGCTTTTTACGATCTACTTTAGTGCCTGTCGTGTTTACAACAAAGCCTAAAAGTCGAACTGATTGTTGAAACCATACACATTTTTCTGGATTTATTATTAAATTCACAGAGGTCAGCTTATCAATCACCAATTTCACATCTTTTGCATGCTGTTCATAACTATCACTAGCAATAATACAGTCATCAACAAAGTTTTGTACACAGTCAATCCCATCAAATAGGGTTGCTAAGCACTTTTGGAATTGGGAAGTCAGCATTTTTACTCCAAAACATCCTTTAATGAAAGAATATTGGGCATTGTTATGTGTGAAGGTTAATTTATGTACATCTTCAGATGCAACTTTGAATCGATGGTATGCATTAGACAAATCAAGTGTTGTAAACACCTTTTTACCAGCCAGGTTATCAAAGATATCTCTGATCAATGGAACAGGATAATTGAAAGTGGGAGGTAATATTTTATTCAACAGTCTCACATCCAAACACACCCGATGATTAACAATTTCACCAGCTTTATTTCTCTTAGGAACGAGAAGGAGTGGACTATTAAAAGATGTGTTGATTTTGGACTTGATAATGGTACCAGTCTCCAACCACTCTTTTATTTGCTTGTCTAATACTGGTCTTAAAGCGTGCGGAATTGGATATTGCCGTCTATAAGCCGTAGCGCCTTCTTTAGTGGGAAGGTGGATAATGGACTCAGGCATTGGACATGAAGATTCAATAGGAATGCTCTGGTTCTCATCAATGGCCTCTTTAATTATTTTGAAAAATTCTGCCCTTTGTCTGGGAGTACCAGCTGGCGAATTATCAGGCTCATATTTATTTTCACGATCAATATTGATATTTTCTAAAATTAGATTATCGTTGGCTGTAGTATCAGAGTGTGAATATTCACCATCCAATTTAAATGCTACACCAGTTAAACCAATATTCATTTTAGGCAAGATATCAGTTCCAAGAAGAATATCAAATTCGAATTCTTTGTTAAACTTCATTACTTCTAATGAATGTTTAAACTGAATACCATTTGCATATTTAAATTGCAACGGATCAGTAATCCCAATACGAGAAATTTCATTATTATGAGACAAAAAATTATAGGAACCAGTAATTTTATTAACTTTATTGATTTTTAACTTTTTATTCAAAGAAATGGGCTAAATGAAAGATTTACCGTCCACATTTTTGCAAGCCTGTAGCGGAGCTAAAATCAAGCATATAGGCATAAGATATACATCATTCGAAAGCTCGGACAATTTACTCTCAGATGGTGTAACATTTATGTCCCAAAAAGGCAACTAGCAGACATTATTGAAGCAAGAAAATAGACACTATATGGCCCTGATTTGTATGGTTATCTATGAAAGTTTTATTTGTTTATTTTAAGCAGTGCGGGGCTTTTTCATGGTGGTACGAGAAGTAGGAGTATAATCTTCATCGTATTCGTTTTCGGAATCCTCATCTGAGATGAAAATAATTGGTTCCATTTCCCCTTGATCACTAATGCTATCCTCTAAGACGGTAGTCAGCAAAGATACCAGTGGACCTTGGTCGGCAATGCCTGCTCTATTGAACGACACTTGCGAAAAGCAAGCAAGCATTGCCTTCCAGTGATTACTGGCATGTTTCCTACGCCATATGAAATCCACTAACTTCCATGGCATCATCGATGCTGTGCGGTGACGACTAGTCACTCCTCGTTTGATACCATTCCAGGTGCCTAGTAGCAGGCTGTTAGCATAGTTTAAGGATTCTACGGTTTACACAAGTACATACCTTCAATAGTATTAGTACAAGCACCTGTCTTCGGATCACGGAACGTTTTTGAGTGATTGACCGTTTCAACAATCAAGTTTCGGCTTGGATCACTGTCAATCCCTTTATAGCCTTTCCAGCAATCTACCATAACATGGGAGCCTGTCATCAATGATTAGGTGCACTGATCATCTAGCATATACATATTCTAATCATTACCATCCTTTACGAATGTATCGATTATTAACTTCAAGGTATTTTGATTGCGGTTAAGTACCGTCAACAAGAACACCTTACGCTCGGGCGTACGCTCTACACCCCCAACAACCCAAACACCATCTACCCTCTTTCCCTTATTATATTTTCGCTTGCCAAACTTACTTTCGTCTATTTCAACGACAATTGGCTGCCCATCACTGTTAACTCCACCTAAGTATGACTTGTTAATCACATACTCTGATGTAAACAAAGCATCACGTACCGACTTGTACATCTTCAATTCGCAGATCTGCCTCCATTATTTGGTATATGTCCTTAATAATGCTGCGGACCGTTGGCAGACTAAGACCAGTCATGGTAGATATTGTTCCATTTGGAACTTGTAATAGAAAGAGGTACACTACCAATAGTGTTTGGTGGATGATGGACTTGCGACCTTGGAAAAAGGAGCCGTCCAGGTAAGAAATACGGCTACGACCGCACGCACAGTTCCTTGAGCCACATCGCCAAAAGAATCCATCTCGGCTTGACTGGTTCAAGCGCATTTCAGAACCTTCTTTACACTTGCGTGTAGAAAAAAAAGCGCCATTTTCCTTTAAATAACTTATACCAGTTGCCTTTAGTTACGTTCCCTCCCATTTAAAAACGAACTTACTTTATGGTACAGTCAGCCGTCATAGTTTTTTCGGCAATATAGGCAAGAGTTGGCATGTTGTTAGCAGCGTTGGAAGACATGAGGTTTTTATGAAATGGAGAAACAGATGAAGGAAAGAAAAAAAAAAACAAAAAGCATCTCTTTTTATATTTTTTTACAAGCTTTGTTATCATTCCGAGAACAGCCGATAGATACGAAGCATCTCCGCAACGGAAGCTCGTTTTGCCGTAGTGAGATGACAAAAGTTTTCCCGAAACTCTTGAGATTTTGAAAAAAAAATGCTAAGTAACTTAGAGTAAAAGTAATGCAAAAAGTAGACGACAATGTATGAGCATCTACAGGGAATCGAACCAACGACCTCCACATTTGAAAGCTATCAACATAGCTATTTGACCAAGAATGCTGATTTGCCAATTTTCGTTTTGCAAGTCCTTCTGTCATCAAATTTCTGATTTTTGACGCGGATTTTCTCGACTTTCAGAAGTCGTATCTCGACCCGGATTTTTTTAATGACCTTGTATTTGCCCGCACTCTTGCTTGGAGTAATAGGATGGAGGAAAAAAACAACGGAACTTCGAGAATCTCGCAGTTGACCATTTTTGGTACAATAAACTCCGCTTGAAAATAACAGAATCGTGTTCTGTGACCCCAATAACCATATTAAGCATATTAAACTCCGCACGCGGAGTTTATATATGTATATATAGTATGTGGACGGTAAATCTTTCACAGATCCAAGAAATGATATCAATGAAACTTGCATCGCTTCCAGTATCAATCAAACCAATAAGCTTTACGTTCTCTATAAAGATGGGAGTCAATAAGTTAAATGCACTGTTATCACTACATGCTTTATCCTTGTTTTTACTTGGATACTTACAATCGTAACTCAAGTCTTCCATCATCGCCTCAACTTCGGCAGTGGCCTTGTCAATTTGACTGTCTTCTTGTTTCTCTATCTTGGAAACAGCAAGAACTCTTCTAGGCTCATCTTTTTTGCATACATGGCCTTTAAACCATGGTTGATGGCACTTGTAACAATTATTTTCTTTTTTCTCCGTGCTCTTCTCAGCTCTATTCTTCAGGCTGTAACAATCATTGGAATTATGAGTGTTATTTTTTCCATGATGGGAACAAAAGAAAGATTTGGCCAACTTGTTTGCCTTGATAGGCTTGCTGATGCTATGCTTGCTTGCAAGCCCATGACCTACACCTTCTTGCTTCTTTACCCGATTTGCACCAGGAATCATAGCAGTGGCTTCAGCATACAGACTGTTATCGTCACCAAGGACATCACGTCCCACTTGCGATAAGTACTCGACCGTCCAATTGTGGGGTCTGCTTCGTTTTCCTTCTACTCTTGTCACAGTCATACGGATGATTGTTTGGACAGGTAGCGTCAACGATGCCAAAAAACGATCAGCGATACGTGGATCATCCTTAGGAAGTCCCGCATAGAAAACAGCTTGCAGAAATTTCTTAGAATAATCACTAATAGATTCCTTGCTGCTCATCGTCATTGTAAAAACCAAGTCATTGTAATAGCTACTTGACATGCTTGATCCATGATGATCTACGAATGCTTGTCTTGCTTCGGACCAGTTACGACATCTTTTGAGCTCGGTCTCTACCCAGGCATTGTCACTGTAAGGTAAGCAAAGTGGCAAAAACTTTTTCCAAACATGCTCAACACTCTGATATGAGGAACCCTCAATGATGTTTTCAAATTTTGTCAAGAAGTGCTCCACAGATTCAAAAACCTCTTCATTTGGAAAGGGCCTAAGGACACTGGTAGCCAACTGAAATTTAGGCAAATCCCTATGAGACAAGGAAAGCCCAGCAGAAACCGCATTGCTACCTCCAGTGGGGTTTTGATGCATGTCAAGTTTCTTGAAAAAGGATTGACATTCTAACATTGCTGCAATTCTGCGCTTTGTTTTGTCTATTCCTTGAAGTGCTTCATCAATGGCTGCATCATCACCTGAAGCCCTTACATGACAAAACATCTTCAACTGCTCATCCATCTCACTGCGCAGTTGCGTAAGATTAATGGCAACGTTGTCCTCCTTCGTATTTGTCACCATAGAAGAAGGTACAAAACCAGAAACAGAGTCAACAACCATAGCTGAATCATCTTGAATAGACATACCAGCAGAAGACAAGGAAGACCCTTCATTGAAGTCTTGTGAATAGTCATTGGAACCACTTGCTGCGCCCATAGAATTAGTTTCAGCAGTATTAACACCAGAGTTTTCAACAGTAGAATTCATTTGCAAGTAATTAACAGTAAAAAATGTTTAGGATAGGGGAGTTTTAGGTAAATATAATATAGCAATCAAAGATAAAGAAATACTGTTAGAACTTGGTATCTCTTTATTAAGTTAAGATAACTATTATTTTATCAAAATAAATTCTACATGTAAAAAGTGAGAGTATTTATAGACATGATACGGATAAAGAATTAGGACAGATTTATAATCAACTTGACAGAATAGATGATTACGATTTCTAATTATTAGTTTAGCCTGTTCCTAGCTTGTATTGTCAATTATGCTATTGGGATGGTTTCAGATAACTCTGGATAAAGACTATTTAAGGAGACGGTACGGATGAATATAATGACCTTTAGTTCCGTGATTGGATATCATTGCTAACAATAATATCTCAGTCAGGATAAATGTTTTCATGACTAATGATGATCCGGTAAGTAATCGTCATTCCTTATTCAACATGCTCATACTATCACTAAACTATATTACAACCATGTCATCTTATTTGACTATGTGAAGTAAATATGAATAAAGCTTAATATAAAAATCTAATCAAAGTATTTTATTGATCTGTGTTGGGAATAATGTTATAAATGATTCCAAGTTATGTCAACATATTATTCAGGATCATATCTGATTCCTTTTACTAAAATAAAGTGACTATAATCTTATGTATCCTTAACATCCATGACATGAAATATTATCCGTGTATGAAAAGTATAAATAGAGTATCATTTTCTTATTAAATAAAGCAATCTCTTCATCGAGTCTCGTCCTCTCTTGCTCCTTTTTATTCTTGAATAAATCAAATTTAATAAGGAGATACCAAGTTCTAACAGTATTTCTTTATCTTTGTTGCTATACTACATTTTACCTAAAACCTCCCTTTCCTAAACATCAAGTACTATTTCCTTTCTATTTCTCACTTAATTATCTGCAAATATCTCAGATGAGCAACACATTATAGTTTTTTGTCCTAAAAAAATTGAAGTCTAGGACCGTATCTGGAAACATTTCTTTGGTTCCTTGTCTATAACTATTGGCATGCTCGCTGTTTGGCAATTTTCAATGAACAACAGTTTGCCCCAGAGGCTGTCTTTCAGGCCACTCTTGTATGTCTGGGGACATTTCATATTTGAATAGTTTTATTTTGGCTTATGTTTTTCCGACTTTCGATAAATAACTGCTGCTTGCAAGTGACTATTAAATTTTCTAATAAAATTCCTGGCATAATGCCTTTACAAAAAAAAAAGTTGCCAATTGAATCGAACGTCAGATTCAGGTTAATAAGAGAAATGCTACTGCTGTTTTCCATATGTCCAAAGAGGCATTGAAAGCTTGTTTATTACTGAAGGAGACGTATTACTTCATATGAAAGTACGGTAAGACAAAACGGAAAAGAAAGAGGCAACCAACGTGCCAGTCTCAGAAGGCTTACCTTTTGGTGAAGCATTTGAATCAAACGAAGTAACAAATAAAAAGAAGAATAACAAAAAAGCCTTCCGTTAAGTTTTTATTTTATTTTATAATCATTATTATTTGTTTATTTAATGAAAGCATTATTGACGAAGGAAGAGAAACGACTACGCTTGTTGAGGGAAAATTGTCTCCATTGAAGTGTCTAACAGATTTTAAAATGTATCAAGAATTAAAAGACTTCGAATTGAAACAACTAGAGTTGCCTTCATTTAGCATTCTGTAGATCAGTTTGTTGGCTATTTAAATAGACGTCCTATTTAAACGTATTGCTATGTCCTTATTGCATATGACTAAATGTATAGGACTGAAAGTATTTGAACAAAACAAGCAATTTGATATCCTTTTTTAATTCAAACTATACTCAAAAAGCTACCAAATTCTATCTAAAGTTCGACCAACTTTTTCAAAAGATTGTCCAAAGGACGATGGAACCGTTGTAGTATAGACCTATGTTTAGTTTTAATAATCAATACCTCACCGCTATCTATCCTAACATGGCACATGGAACAAATTATGGATTATTGGGCTGTAGTTGCTGACAAGCAATGTATATAGAATTGACTAATAACCAGTAATAGCCCCCTTTTTTTTTAAAAAAAAAAAAGCCTACTTGATCTATTTTGTTACTGCTACATTTGGAGCTTAAGATATAAGGCTTGTTCGACGGTATATATTACCCTCTTTGTGATCAACATTCAAATATTGGAACGAGCTACTTCATTTCCTTATGCTTGGCTTTTCTTAATTAAGTGAATGCATCTTCTACGTTCACCTCCTTTAAAAAAGTAACCTGCGGTGCCTAAAAATAATAGCTGATAGTCAATGATCCATATCATGCCCTTTACTAAAAATAAGCGTAATCCAAGCTTGGTTGGTAAAGTGGATGACAATAGGAAATTTCTTGGCAATGATTTATTTATCTTTTCATAGCAAAACAGTAAAACGAGGGATATGTTGCTTGAAAGTAATTTCCTCACTGTTTTTTTATTAAGTGACTCAATAGCAGCCATCATATTTCGGACCAATAGATTCCTTTTTGTGATATAAACCCATAGCTTAATTTTTACAACATTATATGATCATATAAATAATAGCAAATAGATACTTTTGCGTGTATTCATTTGACTTAAGATTCATGCTTATTATACAGAATGCATACTGTATTGAAATAAAGTAACTTGGCTATTATGTAACCAACAAATCTATTAAAACATACGCCACAACTTTACTCACCGAATAATATAATTTATTTGTTTTATATCTTTATAAAAAAGGCAAAGCATAAGTAATCCAATACGGGCTTATTCATTACAAAAACGCTTGGGAGAGGAAGGGTTTATAAAGGTCTATTGCAAAGTATAGTTTATTTTTTGGGTTTGCTTCTTCAAAACCAAGTCATTAAAAACTGTACTGCATTTAAAGACATAGCTACTTTATGTGGAAATAAAGCTGTGTAAGGTTCGAGAATCCAAGTATATTTTCTTGTCTAGACTCGGTGAAGCCTCTTGACATGTTATTAATTTTTTTTAGTGAGATTTTTAGTTTTTTTAATTGAACGATTTGTTCAACGTAAAATCTAAAAAAAGCAATTTGTTAATGAATATCTTAAAAAACATTATGATATCTTTAGATGTGTAACAAAAAAAAATGCCCAGACTCTTGGTACAATATGCTCAGTATAAATACAAGCATCTTTATCCCCAGAGCTTTTTCTTCTTTTACATTCAAAATGAATTATACAACCTCTGGTTGGCTACACAAATTATCAAGTGCAAACAAATTTAGATCATCCAAGTGGCAATCAAGATATTTTGTATTGTTAGATACAGAATTAAGATATTATAAGAATGAATATTCTATAGACGCCTCAAATACTATTAACCTGCGCGATGTATCCAATGTAGAAAAAACAAGCTATTTTAATCATAATTACTGCTTTAAGCTTAAGATGACTGAAAAATATAAAGAAAAGAACTCTAAATGTCAAAAGACATGGACTATGGAATGCAATTCTGAACACGAGCTTGACATCTGGCTGGTTTCTATCAATCTTCGCTTATCAAATCTCAACAAGCTCTCAAAGCAAGCATTTAATAGCATTTTACAATCATCAAAATCTACAAAAAACTTGATCTCCCGTCGAAGAGGCATAATACTCACATCTTTAGAAACTGAATCATTACCGGTCCTTGATGACGACATACACTCTTGTTCATCAAAAGAATCAATACTTTCATCTCCATTAGAAGAACAAAAAACTGTTTCAAGTAAAGTAGCATCTTAAGATTCCTGTATATTCTCCACTAATAAATATTCATTCGCATCACTTTCGTAAAGAGAAAAAGGCTTTTAAGTATGACCAGAGCTTTTCTAAATGGCTAGAGGTTTAAAGCTCATGCTCTTTTACGTACTTTGCTATACAAAGCCATATATTCTATATATGAATGATCCCACCTATTTGCATATAAATTCTTCAGTTTCATACAGTCTAGTCATGAAAATCATTAGTAATCAAAAGTGATATTGATCAAGATGATATTCTTATAATGGTTCTATAGCTAAAATAGAATCCAGAGAAGAATTTAAATTTTTTTAAAAGGAAAAGTTTCTTGTTTATTTCATTATGATAATTTGTTTTTATTTCATCAAATCAATTTGATGAGTATGTAGTATCTTCGTTATGTGCTAACAGCCACAATCGGGTCATAAAAAAGCAACGAGTAAGCGGTATTTAGCGAGTAGAAGGGGTGTGTTAAATATCAGCTTAAGTTCTGCGATGATCAATCCGAGAACTGTTCCGTAGGAAAAGGCGGATATGAAACAGAACAATTATAGTAATAAACGTGGCCAAGCTCAGAATGGATGAGACGAATGGCTAGCTAACGAAGGAAGTAAAAAGCAGCCTGAAAGGAGCGTGACTTACGGATAGGTATATTTCATTACCAAGTAATTAGATGCTTCGCTGAAGGGTAGAATAAGTATCCAGATTTAAAATGTAAGCTACAGGTAATTCCATAAATTAATCTATGTTCTTTTACCTGGTGTTTTACTTCTTCTTTAGACACTCACAAAGTTAATTTTAATTGTAAAACAACAAAAAAGAGGCCATTTTTAAATTGTATATCGTGAACTTTACTTATGAATATCATAACGTTACTATTAAACCCCACGTTTATGTAGTCAAACGTTAAAATTAAGGGCCTTGTGTGGACTTTAAATTGATGCTTACACAAAGTATTTGTTTCAAAACCTGAACTTGTACTATATTTCTCTTTTTTTCTTTACAAATGGCTCCGAATCCAACAGCAGATTGGACTGAACTTCATGTAAATAAAAATTTGCAAAGCTTTTATAATTTTGGAACTGATATTGTAAAATGTATATAGGATCGTTTTTACAAGTAAGCAAAAATTAAAAAAAAATATGGAAAAGCACTATATAACGTCTTTTGTTTATCATTAGAAAACAAGAAATATACTCTTTATCTTGGAATCAGTCTGACTTATCAAAGTTTATGATAGCTGGAGCACAGTATGGTGGACCTATTGGTAATGTTGAAGATAAATATGTCGCTAGAGAGAGATACTAACAGGAAGTGTAGCCATGATAAGAGATGACCGAAAAGTATTATTGTTACAAAAACAGCAACCTATCAAGCCAACAATATATATTTATACTAGCGCTGGTAAACTTATTGAACAAATTCAGGTATAAAGCACAAAAACAACCTCTTTTTCTTCTTAGTAATTTTTTCTTTATACAAAAAAGTGGGATAAAGGGAGGATTGTTGGTCTAGGTTGGACAGAACAAGAACAACTGGTTGTAGTTACTGAAGATGGATCTGTTAGATTATATACACTTCAAGGTCAATTTACTCAGTTTTCACTCGGAAGGGTAACTTTATATCATTTTTATTATCCAGCATGCTAATATATAGCAAAGGATGCAAAAGACGAGACTATCATTGATTGTCAAATATGGGGAGGTGGTTTAGTTGCAATGACGGGAAAATATCAGCTCATCTCGATCACCAATTTTCTCGAACCACAGCCAAAGCCTTTAGCAGATATTCGTTTAGATGAACCACCTAATAGTTGGACTGTAGTTTCTCCTCAATTTACCCTCAGTAGACATGTCGAGGTATTGATTGCTACAGGACAGACCATCTTGGTAGTAGACAGTAATGAGGCGACAGATCAGCATTTAACTCAGGGCCCCTTTACTAAAATGGCCGTTTCACCGAATGGTAAATTTTTGGCTTTGTTTACAGCGGATGGTAAACTTTGGGTGGTCTCTACTGATTTTCAAAAGAATATATCAGAATATTCAACCAAATCAAAGATACCTCCCCAACAATTAGTTTGGTGTGGTACGGATGCAGTTGTTCTCTATTGGGAAAGGATTATGTTGATTGTAGGACCTTATGGTGATTGGATAAAGTACAGTTATGATGAACCTATACACCTTGTATCGGAAATTGATGGTGTGAGGGTTATGAGTAATGATAAGTGTGAACTGCTGCAAAAAGTACCAGGTAAATTAAAAACGCTTGATTCAAAAAGATAGACTTATCTCTTGTTTTTAGCTTCAACAGAAAAAATATTCAAGATTGGTTCAACAGATCCACCTGCCATGTTATATGATGCACTTGATCATTATGAGGTAAACAAAAAAATTTGAGTGTTATGACTGAACAAAACTAAACATACTTTATTAAAAGCGTAAAAGTCCAAAAGCTGACGAAAATATTCGTACTATCAAGACAGAATTAGTGGATGCAGTAGATAGTTGTATTGAAGCAGCAGGTTTTGAATTTCAACACTATTATCAGCGTACTTTATTGAAAGCTGCATCATTTGGTAAATGCTTTCTTGAAAACTATAATGCTAGTAGCTTTGTAGACATGGCTCAAACAATCCGTGTTTTAAATGCAGCGAGATACTATGATGTTGGTATACCTTTGACTTATATACAGTATGTATATTTAAAAAAAATAAGAAGAAAAAAGAGTAATTTATGTAATTCTGATAGATACAAACGTCAAGGACCTGAGCTGTTAATAGATCGTCTAGTTAACCGCAATCATCATTTATTAGCAATTCGAATATCTGAATACCTTCAATTACGAACAGATAGAATTCTTATTCATTGGGCATGTGAAAAGATCAAATCATCTACAGAAGACGAGGAGGCTATTTGCAGAATTATTGTGGATAAACTAGCAAAGAAGCCAGGGCTTTCTTATGCTGAGATTGCGAAAACGGCACACGATGCTGGACAGACAAGATTGGCCACAAAATTATTAGATTATGAACCTAGGGCAGCAGATCAGGTGCCGTTATTGCTTTCTATGCAAGAAGACGAAACAGCATTAATAAAAGCAATAGAGAGCGGAGACACTGATCTAGGTAAGTGGAACTTTGTTGAACGGATCTGTAATGTATAATATATTCTATAGTCTATTTGGTTATATTTCACTTGAAAAGGAAATTACCACTTGGTGAATTCTTTCGTGTTATTAATAATAAGCCCATGGCTTGTAATCTACTCGAAGTTTACTGTAAAGAGCAAGATACAGAACTACTCAAGGACTTTTATTATCAAGATGATCGAAGATTAGATAGCGCCAACTTTATGTTGCTTGAAGGGTTTAATGATAAGGTAGTTACTCAATTTCTAGCGTGCAAGCATTAAATATTAGTATCTATAGGATATTACAGAACGTATCAAAAAGCTTAAGATAGCAAATAAGGCATACAATGAACAGCGAGAGCAAGCATTTGAGGCAAAAGTAAATTGATCTTGATACTTCAATGGATTTGTTCTTAATATGTATATCATAATAGGCTGTGGATGACGCGATAAAATTGCTTCAATATCAAACAGCTCTAGAAAAGGATATGCAACAATCTTTCACTGGACTGTCGGTGAGCGAAACAATTTATAAATGTACTACGCTTGGCCAGCATAACAAAGCAGCCAAAGTTAAGACTGACTTTAAAGTACCTGATAAAAGGTACATCTTTTAATGAATATGAAGAAACACTGTTTGACTTCTTTTTATAGGTTTTGGTGGGTTAAGCTTCGAGCCTTAGTAGAAGTTAGAGATTGGGAAAATTTGGAGAAACTTGCAAAGAGCAAAAGGTCACCTATTGGTTATGAAGTAAGTAAATAGTGTACTGAAGATTGATACTCCTTATTAACACATCAGAAAAAAAAAGCCATTTGTAGAAGAATGCATAAAAGCTAAACAATACCAAGAAGCATCAAAATATATCCTTAAGTGTGATCCACCAGTGAGACCTATGTTATTCATAAAGATCGGCGCGTTCAAAGAAGCAGGTGAACAAGCATTCTTGAACAAAGATGTAGAAGGTTTAAGACAAGTTCGAGCAAAGTGTACAAATCATCTTGTTACTCAGGAACTGGATTCACTTCTTGCTCAACTCAATGCAAAATAATAATAAAACTTGATACAGACACCCCTTTTACTATTATTTAGATCATACCTATTTAAGTTATTTGCTGCTAAAGAAAAAAGCAAATCACAGAAACCTCAAGACGAAATTGCAATAATAAAAATATTCCGAAAGGGAATTAAGGAGAAAACGCCAATGATTTATTTTTAACTGCTTTGGTTACTTTTATTAAACCTTCAAAACAAAAGAAAGCTTAGATTTATTTTAATGTTCCTACAATGAAGCGAATATCTCGAGCGAAATTTGAAAATATTAGCTACCTAGTTATAAACATTACAAACATTTCTTTGTATGTATTAATATTCTCAGGTTCAATCTTAAAAGCAAAGGATGGTACTTTGATGGATATTATACAAACTATTTACTGCACGTAAACTAATATTTTCCCTATTCTTTTTTTTTTTTACTCATTCAACCAAAGGCTTATATGTTCATTTCTAGTATTACACGAATTTGTAGCACCTATTCCATTTACACAAGCTTATTTTGGCTTTCTTTCCTTACACAGAGGAAAAGGTTTAATTATACTATTGTAAAGGCCTTCAATAGATATAATTCAAAGATATTAATCATTCAGAAGTTTAGGATGTCTTATTATGAGCAGAATAGCTTTCAATATCATTGTGTCCATTCTTGCGTTTACTTTTGGCTTGGCTTACATCATACTCTCCTTGATACCTAGTCTACCTCCACCCAATGGCTTTCTTGTACACTGGCAAAACCATAAAGATTTTTGGGCCGAAGGGCTTGATCTAACAGCTCCATCACCAATACCACCTGCCATAGAGTCATCCGACCACTTAGCTATACCTTTACCTTCCCATTTTATGCATCCATCTGCTTGGCATCCAGCATCATCCAAAATCACTGCTCCTATCACAACATCATCAACACCTGTATCCTGGAGAAATAATTCAAATAATAATAGTAACTTGGGTATTTATTAAAATGTGATAAATAGACATTTATGGTATAAAACGAACATTTTTTTTAAACCAGTTGCTATAACTTAAATTGAAAAATAAACCTTCACTGTTTTACATGTTTTCCACATAAAATATATTCCACTTCATTGTTAAGTAGTAAGTGCTTTACATGATTGTAGTCCAATTCTTCATATTTTATTTAATATCATATGTGACTCACTTTGGTTTCAGTGGATAAGAGTACCATTCTCTGTACTGTAACCCTTTTTCAGCTTATCCTTTAAAGAAAGAAAGAAAAAATGTAAATATTCTCTAGCCTTTTTTTTTTTTTTTTTTTTTTTTATATAGTGTAAAACGAATATTTTAAACTCAAATGCAATATAAAATCCATCAGGTTCACAGTAACCGTATTTAAAGTTTATATTTTCACGTGATATTTCATCGCTGGTTACAGTTTTTGCCGATCTGAGTTCCCACCATTTTTCTCCTTTTATCTTTTCGAAAAAAAAAAACTTGTAATGTCACTAACACAACAAGGACAATCTACATTTATGAATGCTTTATTGATACCTGGTATATTCAAAGTTATTGGCTATAGTAGTATGTTAATAATAATTATAGAGGATAATACCAATGGAGATAGTGGATATCAACAACAACAAAGCAAAAAACGATCCCTTGAGTCAGCAGAAGTTGCAGACAAAGAATCACCTACGCCCAAAAAAGAACGAAAGCCACGCAAAGCACCACATGAATTATTGACAGATGCAGAAAAGAAAGCGAATCATATTGCCTCAGAAAAGAAACGTAGACAAAATATTAGATTAGGATTCGATCAACTTATTGAAATTGTACCTTCTCTTACTCAAGGGAATAGGTCAGAAGCATTTATTTTACAAAAATGTATACATAAAGCATATATTTATTTTAATTCAAATATTAACATTTTTATCTAAAGCTGTAGATCATATTAGACATTTAGTTAGTGTCAAAAACGACTTAAAAAGTCAAATAAGAGATCTTCAAAATATGCTGGGAGAATCGTAAGTTGTTTACATTATAAAACGTTATAAGGATTTTTACCTAACATTTTATTTAGTAATTTTGATGAAGATGTAGGTTAAAAAAATATGAGATAAATATAAAAAAAAAAACTGATTTCAATTATAGTCTTCTGAAGATGATTTAACTTATTCTTCATTTTAACTCTTCAATCTCACCAATAAAGGTGGTATTTTCAATAGTAATCTTCACTATAGTTTGAAACATACATTCCTCTCTTTTTTACATGTAAATCAGTTTAATAAATGCAGTATCTGTAATTTAATGCTGCAGACACTGTATATCTTTTATGGCCAAAGTCCAATTTTATTAGTACTATATTTTTTGCTTATACGATTAAATATAGACTGTATTTACCATAAAAAAAATTAAATGAGATAATAATGACTTGAATACACCCTAATGATCTACTTCAGGTCAAAAGGTACGTGAGGAAATAAAATGAATAAATAAACAAGAACTCCTGTTTGGGATCAAAGGCAAAAGAAAGAAAAACGGAATGAATGTGTAAAGGGAGAGGGGTGCATCGTAGATATCTGCTTGTGCTCTGAGACAGCTAATCCAAGAGTTATTTTTCTGAAGAAAGAGGATAGGACAGAGGCAATTTTTGGTGATGTAGGGGGTTGAGTTCAAAGAGGATCAAACATACAGTGGGACAAATGAAGAAAGATAGTGTATTTTTATTTATTTATGTCTATCTGTGATAACGTAATTTTGATAATAGATACAAAATTAAGAATTTTACCAGTAAAATATATATGTATATGTTATAAATTGCATTGATTCATTTAAGCTATCTTTGTAAGTAAAGACATTTGAGAAAAATTTTTACAGACTTGTCAATTTGATGTGAAAAGTATTTTAATGATAAATTGACTTAATAATCATTTGTTTTCTTGTTTTTGAATAATCAAATACATTATGCTATATAACATTATTGTATATAATAAAGAGAGAAAAGTAGAAGAAAAAGGTTTATTCATGTAGTTACTTTAAGGAAATCAAATTGTTATTAATTGTTTTTTTATCATCTATTTATTACGCTTCATGTTTCTCAATGAAGTGCATGTTTGCAAGTAATAAGGTTCAACTTCCTCGACCTAATCCATTGTATTCTTACCTTTCTCATCTACTATTTTCATAAAAAAGTGTATATTCATACTTGGTAGCGAAATCTTCCAAAGAATAAAAAAAAAAAAAATACCCGCAAATTAGTGTTTTCAAAACTGTAATAGTTCTGCCATCTTCAATATATTATTCCATTGTCCTTTTTTTACTCATAATCCAAAAAGGTTTTTTGTTTCTTATTTTTTTTTGAAATTGATCTGGTCCGGGCGAACAAATGTAACAAGCACCAAGCGCTCAACTGGACTTAATAATAGTTCGAAAAATGCATATTGATTTTTTATTTCTACTGATTGGTTGTTGTGGGCACTGTATATATATGTCTAAATAAAGTGTAAAAGATGTGTTACATCCTTTTTTATTGACATGATTTAGATGAAAATAATTTAGTGAGCATCTTCACGCTTAGAGATGTATTCGACAGCTTGTTGAACACTTTGAATAGCATCAGCTTCTTTGTCTGGGATTTCAACTGAAAATTCTTCCTCAATTGCCATAACTACTTCAACGGTGTCTAAGCTGTCTAAACCGAGATCCTTAATGAAGTTGGATTGAGGTGTGACCTAATATATATTTTGTATTAGGCAACTCTATTTATTTCATTATTTGCTGAGCAATCAGTATTTACCTTGTTGGGATCAACCTTGTCAAAGCCTTTAAGAATATTGACAATACGAGATTCAACAGATTCAGAGGAGGAACCATACATGCGGGACATGATAGCAGGCATAGCTGTACGTGTCATAAGAGGACGTTGTGCAGATCTAGAGGCAGCAGACAAAATAACACGAGGATAGAAAACCATTTTTTAAATGTCTATTGTGAACGAGAAGGAAAGAAGTTTCAAGAAAAAAATCCCTTGCTTTGAGTGTCCTCAACTAGCGGAATATTAATTTAATAGAATGACGTATATTATGCTTTTATTAATGATTCGTAAACTGAGTTGACATAATTAGAAAATAAGTGAAGAAATGTAATAAAATTGCAAAGAAAATACCCAAATAGATATAATATGAAACAGAAGAAAGTTGGATACGTCTTTGGTTGAGTTGCTTAGTGTATTTACATATAAATAATAAAAAAATGAGCAAAAATTCAAAAGCTACTACTATTAGTAATCATACTTTTAACTGATATAAAGAACGATCAAGACTTTTTTCAATTAAATGGAAAACTTTATCTAGATAAATACAAGAGCTCTAATACTAGATGCATGAAAGAAATAAGTTGTATATTATGTACATCATTTGAATACTCTGCAAGGAAAGCCCCAACTAAGATGTATTGTGCTTATTGAATAACTGTATGCCAAGCATATATCTTGTAACATTATTCTTCTGTCGTTTACCAACTAAGACTACGGGAATTGTACTCAATTGTGGGCTATCAGGATGTGGTAATTATCAGATTATACGATATGAAAAATTATTTTTTAGTATTGTTATCAATAGATATAGTAAAAAGATATTAATGCAGTCATCAATGTCTAATCAATACTCATGCCATGTGCAAGATCTGATTGCAGGTTTTTTAGTAAATTCTTTTCTTACAAAGAGAAAGTCCTGCTAGTGGTGAATCTGCCACTTTATAGACCTTTAGTTTGGTCTTTGAATCATTTAATTACTGTTACATCACCTTATCGATGGTAATTTAAATGAGAGACTACGACTGAATTTCCAAACTTTCATTATGAAGGTATAACTTATCTGTAAAGTATTATTGAATATTCTTATACGTTTTATGGAAGATAATCTACAGGAAAAAGTACATTTATTTCTTAAAACAGTGTATTAGACTCACAAAAAAAAAAAAAAAAAAAAAAAAAAAAAGCCATCTCTTTGCTTCTTTGCCAAGATTGTAGAAGAGGCAGACGTAACTTTGAAATTTAATAAGAGAGTTACATTTATACCTTATCCTCTTTTTGCATAAATTGTTTCAAGTAAATGTTAAAGAACAATCAATCCTTTCATCATAATTGACTTGATAAGATAAAAAGAAAAAGTTGGATGAAACAGAGGTATGTGGAGTGTTCCAGAAAAAAAAGACATTTAAAAAGAGTGAATGGAGGTCTTGCTTTGTTTATTTATCGTTTTTTTCCCCCTTATAGTTTAAAAACAACATGCATAAAAAAAAACTTTATTGTCTCGCTCTCTGTTCCTCTTCTTTCACTATCTGCTCTTTCATTTACGGACATGGTTATACTCCCGGCTTTATTAATCCTTTCTAAACAACACTCACTTCCACAATGCCAACAGAAATATTGCCGTTCTCTTCTGAAAAGGAAGCAGAACTAGGTTGCAATCGATGATTGCTTTACTTTTCGGGGGTAAGCGCTTTTATTCTTACGTTGCTAATTTCTTGATGACTGAGACTGACATTCCATATACCCTATTAGTATCTCAAGCTCATCAAAGAATTGGCTCTTGTAAATCCCAGCAAGGTTACAATTGGCATTTCTAAAACCGAGTTAAATGCTGTAAAGTTCAAGCAAATAAAGTCCTTTGAAAATAATACATATTGTATCTCCTACTCTCTCATCAAATAAAATATATTGACTTACGTTCGTCACTTATAACAATCAATTCTCCCACTGATGTAAGTTGTCATTATCATTGCAAAGTGCATTCCCCATCCGAAAATGCCTATCAAGGGGCTTCAATTAAATGCTTTGATATATTGTGCTACTTGTTCTAATAGAAAGCAATACAACTCTCAAGCATGTTTTATACAATATGTGATCCTGTATAATATATATTGAGCTTTGTTTCTCATATTCCTTGCTAGCATTCTAAGTCCCAAAGCAATTATAAAAAGAAATATTGTAACAATCTGTCAAAATTTTTTCTCTGAATAGCATACGATCAAAGAGTACAATAGGAAAGCAGTAACTGCTTTAATTTGTTTGTCGATTTATGCAGACATTTAGAACAATTGATCATTTTTCTGACTTTAAATGAGTTATTTGCAAAATAGATTTCCCCATGCGCACTGTTTCAGGTACCGGGATTGTCTCTTAAACTTATCATTTCTATGTCTTGAAATAGAATCAATCCGTTTTTCACCCAAGTATTGGGACATTGTAAAAAAAAAAAAAAAAAAAAAAAAAAGATCTAGGCTTTAAAACATGAGGTAAATTATAAAAAGGATTTTAGAGTTGTTACACCACTTTGTCTGAGATGAATTAGTTGGTTATTAAAAACGTGTAAAATACAAAGGCATGCTCTTTTCTTTTTGTTATTTTTCATTTTAATTATGAGTGTAGCTGCTGTAAGTGGTGGCGTTGGTATTGCTCACCTTCCCAATCAACGTCATAAGATTGTATCAAAGCGTGGTGCTAATTTCACATTGATGGTTTGTGGTAAAGTCAAAATCGAAAAATTCAAGATAAAAAAAAAGCACTAATTTATGTCTATTAAGGCGAATCTGGTGTTGGAAAGACTACCTTTGTAAATACCTTGTTTACAACTGGCATAAAAAATTACAAGAATATGAATAAGCGTCATGCTAAACAAATTGAAAAGACGGTAGAAATCGAAATTACTAAAGCAGGTACACACACAAGACAACGTTTATTATCATGTATACCAATCGTATGTGTATTAGAGCTTGAGGAAAAAAACTTTAAAGTAAACTTGACTATTATTGACACACCTGGATTTGGTGATTATGTCAACAACTATAATAGCTGGATGCCTGTATACGAATTTCTTGATGATCAACATGAAAGTTTTATGGCACAAGAACAGCAACCTATCCGCCAAGGTGTGATTGACCTTAGAGTCCATGCTTGTCTTTACTTTGTTCGTCCAAATGGTCACGGGTAATACATTCTTGGTATTGAGTATATAATTAGCTTATGCTTTTATATAGCCTTAAACCTCTTGATATTGAGGTGATGAAACACCTTGGTTCTCGAGTGAACTTGATTCCCGTTATTGCTAAAGCAGATACCCTTACTCCTAGTGATTTGGCAAAGTTTAAAGTTAGCGTAAGTAAAGGAAAAGGTTTTAAATTGTATTATGGTATTCATATTACATATAGATTTTAAACTCCATTCAAGCCAATAATATTCAAATATACTCTTGCCCAATTGAAAGTGAAGATGAAGAGATAACAGACACAAACAAAAATATAATGGCTGCTATGCCCTTTGCCATCATCGGCTCAACTCAAGAAGTTCAAACCAGTGATGGACGTACAGTAAAGGGCAGAGAATATTCTTGGGGTGTAGCCGAAGTTGAAAATGAGGATCATTGTGATTTTAAAAAGCTGAGAAAATTGCTGATCCGGTCACATATGCATGACTTGATTTCAACGACAGAAGAAAATCATTATGAAAACTATCGTCAATCACAGATGGGCACTCGTAAATTTGGTGAGCCAAAGTAAGTTAACAGAATACAATTCAAGATACGGATCCATTAATATCTGTAAAAAAAAAAGGCAAAATAAATATGAAAACCCAAGATTTAAGGAAGATGAGGAACAACTGCGATTGAATTTCACAAAACAAGTCAAGGAAGAAGAAAACAGGTTCCGTCAATGGGAATCACAGGTACAAAGAAAGATATAAAGAGAGAAGGGCAGTTGTTTATGTAATACTATATAGCTTGTTTCTGAACGCGATCGTCTTAACAAGGATCTTGAAGAACAACACGCTCAAATTAAACAGCTTGAAGGTGAACTTGAGCATTTGTATCAATTACATGGTCGCGGAACTGTTCGAAGATAAATGCACACTACTATTACTTTAACAAATTACTGATAATAAAAATTTTACAATGTTTTATATATAAATTACTCAGCTATTTATTATAAATTTATTAATTCGCTTGTTCTACAGAAGCCATTGCCAATTCGTTTGCTAATAAAGTCATATGCTAGTTTTCCTTGTAAATATCCTCTCCTTCTTCCCATCTCTTGACATTTACTTTATTGTTGATTTCATTTCTTTGTGTGTTAGGTTTGAAGTGTTTAGAAAAACTGCTTAAAAAAAATAAAATGATGATAAAGTGAATAAGAGCGGAAAGCAAGCTGTAGAAGTTTGGAATGTGGAGAAAAATATGAATTTGAAATAAAATCATGATTTTTACAGGTTAGTCTGGCCTCAATCTTCGTATTACTAGAAGTACGATTTGTCTACGAAAGGGAAACCAGCTAAACTCTGTAACAACTGAGCGTGATATCTCAATAGAAATCTTAGAAACTATATCCTTCGAGGATGTTGTTAATATTGAAAATCTGTCTTCGTTATTTGTGAAGAATAAAAAATAAATGGAAAAGAAATTAGGATAAATAAGTATCAGAACGGAACACTTCCGGGACCAATTGAATAATTGGATGAAATGTTTGAAAAGGGATGATTTATTTAATCATTGTTTGATGACAGATAATGCCCCAATTTATAAACTTATAGTAGCTCTTAAGCGAATTGAGAACAAATAATTCAAACGTATTTGTTTGCTAACTCATTCACCCTTTCTTAATCTTATTGAAAAGCTTTGGTTGAAGGTTAAAACAGATATTAAAAGAAATGCTAACACTTCGTATACCAGAAGTTTTGTCTCCGATCACTCAGAAGGGTTGTAAAGGATGGATCAAGCACGCAGCTAAATTTGAGTCTTGTTACAACTTGCAAAAAATGCAGCTTTTTTTTTTTTGAATTACAAATGTGTGCATGCGACACAAATTGACTGCTATTTCAAAGCATTAATCGGTTTTTTTTTTTTTTTTATTATTATTGATTTTTAACATGTCAAAATTCAACCACTTGTTTACACGTAGTTTCTCTAAGGCGACTTGCAACCGATTCGCGACTAAGTATCCCAAAAGAACTCCTTTAGCAGGAAAGACAGCCAGTGAAGAAATAGAGTATGTATATGGAATTTCAAGTGTTTCCGCCGCACTTTATTCAAAAAAGAGATCAAAGCTTGAAGCAATCTACTTTCAAGAGTCAACTGAAAAGAAAACCACCAAGAAAAAGGACAAGGCAGTGATAGACAGTATTGTGAAAGCAGCAAAGGAGTCATCGATCCGTGTTATTTATACTAACAAGGGACAATTGAACAGCTTGACACAAGACAAACCACATCAGGTATATATGCTTTAATTATTGGGCAGAGATCTCATTGTACTTATATCGATTCGTATTTAGGGTATTGTATTAAAAGCCTCTTCAAGAAAAATGATAGAGATTAGTTCTTTGTCTGCACTGACGGACAAAAAAGCATACGAAGCACTAATTAAAAGTAAAGACGATAAAGATGTGCCAGCATCTGCCTTCAAGCTCCAAATAAAACCAAATAGACGTTCCCCCTTCTGGATAGCCTTAGATGAAGTACAGGATCCTCAGGTAATAATGGACGAAAATGTGTAGAAAGTAATTAAATAACATTTGACTCTTAGAATTTTGGATCAATATTGAGAACAGCTCATTTTTTTGATGTAGACGGTGTATTGGTTTGCAGCAAGAATAGCGCACCCTTGAGCCCAACTGTCTCTAAAGTTAGTTCGGGTGCAATGGAAGTAATGGATGTTTTTTCTACTAAAAATCTTTTATATTTCTTAAAAGTAAGATCATGTTCATAATAAAAGGATTATATATTGAGTCACTTTTAGGAATCAAACGAGAATGGATGGGACATCGTTGGAGCCGCAGCGGGAGCAGAATTAGATTCTTTCAAAACCGAAGTGGAAACCAAACCGACTATTTTAGTTTTAGGAAATGAAGGGGTTGGGCTTCGAACAAATATAAGAAATGCCTGTAATCGTTTTATAAGCATTCCTAGCGCTTTGGAAAATCAATATAACGGATCTGTAGATAGTCTAAATGTTGGAGTTGCCACTGGTGTTTTGACTTACTCTTTCATAAATAAACTAGCATGTTAATATTCGAATTGCATGTAAAAAAGTTTATTATGAAAAATAAATATGTGTTGCTAGATGGGTGTGTGTATATTCTTCGAACATGGGCTTCAAATGTATGCTGTGCTATTTATTTATTTCAGTTGATCCAGTAGGTTTCAAAGGTGCTCTTGCAGTAATCGCTTCATCAAAAATATCCAAACTTCGTACACTTCGATGGTCAGCTAAAGTGGATACAACAGATATCCTGTTTTTCCATTTATCAAAATGCTTTTGTTTGTAACTCATTTCTTCTTCATCCTCCAACACTTCATCCAAGAGCCAATCTCGTGTATTTTGGTTATAGGAACTATTTTCAGGGTCAATCATACTCATCTCCCGCTGTTCCTGATATCTCACAAAGCCAATCTCGTTGTAATTGGTTGCGTGTCTAACCAGAATGACTGCTGCTAGTTCCTTACAAAATTCCTGCAAGACAATATATGAATTGACAAAATTTGCAAGTTTTGCAAAGGGATTTGTCATGGTAACTGGTGTTGCATTGGACCTTTGACTATAATGAAAGAAAGAGGAAGAGGGCGAATTAGGGGATCCTGCTCCTCCACCAATACCCATATCTTTAGTTCTCAGTGTCAATAACCCTGTTGATTTTGTAGATGTAGGTGATGTAGGACTGCGAGGGAAAGAAGGTAGTGCTGTCGAAGCTGACCCCTTGTTGAATACGAGCTTAGAGAGATTACCAGAGTTTTTAGACACATGATCTGTTTTTCGAGAAAAGGCTGCATGACTTCCGTCATTACCATTTGCAAAGGTAAGACTGTTCTGTTTTCTTAATGAGCCCGTATGGCGACCGTTATGATAGGCTGAGTTGCTTTGAGGTTCCATCACGCCTGGCAACATACCGCGTTTTTTTGCTACTGATATGCGGGTTTCAAAATTAGGAACAAGCTGTGCTCGCTTTAGTGCTTCAAATGTAATCTATGATTTAAAAGATTAGCGAATGAGAGAATAATCTTGTAGAGGGTCATAAATACCTGTTCTAAAAGCGCATAAAGGGTGCGCCTATTTACTTTGGTGCTTGGCAAAGTCCAGACTCCACCATACAGAGCTCCATCATTACCCACACGAATAGACCTCCAATCACATATCACACCGTCCATTCGCTTATCGACAACACCAGCAAGCTTTTGTAAAATACTGGTTACTAACAGGTTTTGTTCCACAGGTAATTCAAACATTCTACAAAACTGCGCAAAGACACGACTCAAGAATAAACCCTCATACGCCTCAGATTTTTTGATCGTAGTCGTTATAGTTGTCACTGTGCTCGATATGCTCATGCTTTTGGGCCTCATGGGTCTCATGGGTCGACCTTTGCGATCTTCTGCTTCTCGCTCAACATCTTTTTTACCTTTAACAGGCGGATAAGGCGCTTTCCAAAAGTTTTTGGCAAGTAATGCATAGTGGAATCTCTCTTGTGCTTCATGGAAATAATCATCATAGCTGTTTCCGGGAACAACAACATAAGGATTGTTGCTTTTGCCATTTTCATTTTGTTGAGCAGAAGATGTAAGAGTCTCTGATGAAATGACACTGGATAATGGTGGTGATTTCATTCTTTCTAATTCATCTTCTAGTGGTAGAAGAGATAATACTCTGTATACAAAAAAGGTATTAGTCAATCTGGTTTTGATCACTCTATACTCTTCAGGTACCTTTCTACAAGCCATCTGATCTTTTCATTTTTATCTTCTTTTTGAGATGTATCCTTTTCTTCATCGGCAGTATCATCAGCCTTTGGTTGCTCTTCCGCCGTAGCATCACTACTACGATCACCTGTTACTTTAGACCCTAATGATGACGTGTCTGCAGAATCTTTTCCTTCGTAATCAACGTATTCTCCTTCAGGAGAAATATCAAGATAGTTTCTAAGCACCAGGTTGTAAATAGCAAACTGATTATAAGTTTCTAGAATAGTGTCAAATAACCTTAAGGAGGCTAGTGCTAGCTCTTGTCTGTCAGCGTCAATGCGATTAATCAAAAGCAACCTCAGAGTCATTTCTTCATCATCATTAATTGAAATAGAATCTCGTTTTTCCTTTAATGATGGTGGTGCAGAATCTTCTTCCGGCTTCGTCTCATCGTCTGTTGCTTGTGAAGATGAGCCATCATCTTGGTCATCATCAATAAGATCATTTACAGATATATCTGATTTTACTTCTGCTTCCAAATCTTTACCAATACCTCCTTCTTCACTTATCAATACGACTAAAAATACATGCAATAGTCTTTGATCAGTTAGACAACGTATCATTTCAGTCGTGTATGCTGTTGCTGCTGTTGCCGCTTCTGCTGATGGAGAGCTCAGAGCGGTACAAACGACTGGATGCCAGAACATGGTTGTTAGTTGTGCCATCAGGGCTGTCATCAACCTTTTCTCAGCTACTCTTGCTATATCATTTAAATACTCCCAAAAGCTATAAAAGTCATCTGCAATTCTTTCTTTATCCACTGCTGATTCCAGCATGCGTACAAAATTATTATCGAAAGGGCTGCGTTTTCTGCGTTTTCTTTTGAAGCTATTTTGAGCATTCACTGTTATCATTAAGCTATTGTTTGTTATCATTGCCGGTAAAGAGAAGCGAATGCGACGTCTAGGAGGTCGCGTTGGAATGACTCGGTTGCTTTCTGAAATGGAGAAAGTGCCGATGTTTTTAGGTAGGCTAGCGAAATACAGCGAGAGTCTTTCAGCCTGCGATAGATTCAGTTGTCTGTAGACACATATTTTTCATGTTTTTACCATCACTTCACATAAGCCAGAGTATTCTACGATATAGCACACATACTCTGGATCATCATCAAGTAAACGAAGAGCAAACAGAATGGCTTCTCGTGCAATTTCTCCTGTTTCTCCAGGAATGTTCATATAATCGATGAGATACGTAAACATGTCAAAACGTGGCTAGCATATACAAATATTAACAAGAATTTATTTTTTGTTATTTTATAAAATAATCCAGCATTTACCGTTAAAAACATATTCCATGCTATTTTATCTTCAACACTTTCTCTTCGCTTATGAAATGTTCTCCCATCCTTTGAGCTTCTCCAGACACTCTCACCTAATCCTCGACACCAACCTCTTTCAAAAAACAAATCCATTAAAGCTGCATTATCTCCTTTAAAATGAGAGAATACACCATGCATCAATTTAACAAGCTCTAAAGAGAGTTCAGATATGGCTGCGATTCTTTCTTCAGAGCAAACCTCGGAATCTATAGCCAGTTGCTCATAGTGATGAGCAATCAATCTGTGACAGGAGGTTATCAATTTTTGTAATGGCACATGAACAGCCCTTTCCGGTAACAGTTGAGCTTCAACATTAATAACCAAACTACAGAAAAACCGCAAACAGTGAATACGCATACCATAAGGCGTCTATAGACAAAACAGTTAGTTGCAGACAAAGGAGACAAGCCTTCTATTTACATCAACTTTAGCAAATTCAACCAATTCTTCCAATACGCGCTTTTGAAGCAAGTATTCAAGACAGGGACCGGCCTCCAAACTACCATTAGGTCGCTGATGTTCAACTTCTTCAGCCTGAATGAGTTTGATAATATTTTGTAAGCTGCTAGGAATTGGAGTAAGATCTACTGCATCTTTCAAGGGATCTATGAAAAAGAGTCAATATATCAACCAGGGCACTTCATTTCGTCTTTTCTTTCTCCTTCTCCTCATATAAACACATAAAAAATGAAAGAAAAAACAAAACCTCGTAATAAACACACTATACCAGCAGCTGTTTCATAATATTTTTGTATGTTTGTCCAAGCTTCAGCCAGTAACTCTAATTTGGTCTTTGCTGCATTCCTTCCAGAGAGGAGCTTTGAAAGAAACATGACCTTGTTCTTTTTTCGACAAACAGGAAAAAAAAAAGGAGAAATAAAAAAAAAGAACTTAGGAAACCAGCTTTGTGTCACAATTCTTATTGTTTATTTAATTGTTACTATCATGCATTAATACAGTGTTTAAACTTAACTTCCAGACGATTTAGAAATAGTTTTGAAACCAAATAAGATTTAGTGACAGTCCATTTTTCTCATAGGTGTGATATTTTTACCTGTAGTCATATTTAAGTTCGCTCGCCAGAGTGATGAATAATCACGTTCGTTGTGGCTCTGTTATAAATTTCGTGTGAAAATTGGAGGCCGATCTTTACCACTCTAAACTTGACCACATGATTTACAATATCTCCCCTTGGTTCTATTACTCTTCATTACCTTTTTACTGTTGCCTTGGATTCGCGGTTTCTTGAACTATCTTTTGTTTTGGATCCTATTCAAGATAATAATAATAATATTACGAAGAACGTCCGTCGTTTATATTTAGAAACAGTAACAGTACATGCTAAAGACTTACTTTTCTTCTAGCAGGAGTTTCGAATCTATCTGCTTCGTCGTTCCTTTTCTGCGCACCCAGCTTTTGTTGCTTTTATTGTTACGAATCAGCTACTCAGCATCAGGATATATAGCAGGGCATGTCATTGAAGTGGTGATAGTAAGAATATGAAATTCTAGAGAAAATAACAAAAAAAAAAAATCTTCAATATTTATTGAGCTTTATTTTTATCATTTATTGATGTATTCATTGGGCTTACATCTTTTTCAGAAAGTATATAAATTATCAAAATAAGGCACTCTTCAACTTTTTTTTTTTTTTTTTTTTTTTTTTTTTTTTGCATGTCAATATTTTGAAAAAGAATGCTTGTTGTTATACAGAAAACTAATGTAAACATAATTTATGCATATTATGCGCTCTTCTTTTCATTACACTGTTCTATACAAATATATTATTTTCTATGGACAAAGAGAAATAGTGATATAAAGTTCAATCCAACTAGAAAAAAACCCTTCCAAAGAAATTGGGTTGGAAATTTCTGTTACTTTAGCAGACATGGCTTCACCCATTATTGAAGCATTTTTATGAAAGGATGCATTTAATTTTCTCCACTACTCTTTGATAATATTCAAAAAAAAAAACTAAATACAGTTATTTTCAGTTCACTAGAACTATTATAAAATAGCCAATTTGTCTGACATCATTTAAAATGATTTAACCCTGGATAGTTATTTAACATAGGAAAATGAAAGATATCAGTCTGCCAATCAAAGGTTTAAACTGTGATAGTATGCATGCGATACTGTACAGTTTATTTTTCGTGCTTTAAATGGAGTCATTAGACATAGAATTGAACTTCTTTCAAAGATTTATTTATTATTTATTTATACAAAGCATTCATTGATATGTTTCTTAGATATAGGAAAAAAGAAAAGAAAAACTTTTAATGAGATAATTTATTCTTCAAAATTTACTTTTATAATAAATATTAATTTTATATTTTTCTTTCTATTATATTATTGTCTCTTTTTAAGCAATAATCACGAATACGATTTAATTCTGTACAACTCCATTTGAACACAATTGAATCATTGCTGGAGTGATGAGCGACTAGTACAGCAGGACTGCCGCCGCTATTGTTGGGTTCAGCCTCTGGAAAATCATGATAGGTAAGTCCGAGACCACTCAGAATAAATTTTGATAGTTTGGTACATTGATTCACAAGTGCACGAACGATTGATGGTGAGAGTTCTTTACGGCTTTTGATTCCAAGATATTGCAGATGAGAAAGATGAGTAATATTTTCTAATGTACGATCTGTAATACCAGGTGAGAATAAAAACAGTTCACGTATATCTTGGTGAGCTTTTAAGAATGGAATGATATCATCATCACTAATTTGATAGGATGAGACACCAAACCTCTTCAAATAAGGTAAATATGGCTTGCCAGTATCATCTGTTGTGAGGAAATGAAGAAAATCTGTAGGAATAGGATCGCAATCTTCTATGTTTAAGTCTGTCAGATGAGTAAACAAACGTAGATCGCGTGCTGTTTCATTCACTGTCAACCAGCTACATCCTGTCAGATCCAAATAATTGATTGGCAAATGAGCAAATGGCTTTAGAGCATTTGAATCTAGCATGTTACATTCAACTAGAGTGAGCTTTCGCAATTGATTGCATTGACCTAGAACTTGAACTGAGTGATTGGATACAGAAGAATATCCCAACTGGAAATGTGTAAGAAATTTGCAGTACTGAGGAATAGCCATGATACTTTTATCAGTCAATTCTTGTGCATAACTTATCTTTAGTTCTTCCAAATTGGGTGCTAATGCTAATATGTACAAAAGCTCATCATCACTAACATAACTATACCAACCAAATCTTATACTTTTTATGTTAATTCCAATCTGATTCTCTGCGCCATTTAGACAGTTTATAAATCGATAGAGTTGATTCATTGTGCTTATAACTAGATTTCTCCACAGTTCAGGCATCGTACTTGAATAAAATTCCTTGTTCACAAGCATACATTTATACTTGTCTCCACTCTCAAGCAGACCAAGTATCTTTGACATGATTTCAATTGGTAAAGTGCTTATTACAGACATTTATATTTTTAAAGAAAAAAAAAAAGAGAAAAATAAAGAAAAGAAAGAAAGTTTTAAAATATAGTTTATTAGATTTAATACTTTATATCCCTTTTGGAAGGTTACGTAAATTCTTGTTTACTTTTTTTTTTTCTGCAATAAAACTAGGTCATTTATATTTGATCAAGGGAATCTATTCTTTTTTTTTTTTTCTTCCTTACAAGATAATTGCTATTATATAAATGAATATATAATTCTAAGAATATTTACTTTTTTCTCTTATTATTTTTGAAAGTTTATGCAGATGTATTTTATTGTCAGACATGAAGTTGCATTTATCATTTCCGATAATTGGACGTAAGCCTCTTACTGGCTATGACTAAAAAAAAAAGTTTGAAGAAACGACGGTAGATGAAGACAGTGATAATAAAATATAATTTGATTTGAATGATGTATCGACAGTGGGCTTGACTTCATATCAATGTGTTTATGTATTATGTACTTTGCTTAATCAAATGAGCCGTTGTAGTAGCGTTTTGATCATTTAAAGAGCACTTAATGGCTTGATGCTTTATTGTAATGTTAAAAGTAGCTTTAAAAAACAAAAACATAAAGTTTTCTTATATTTGAACGCGTCAAATGTGTGCTTAAAGAGACATGATTTTTGTACAACATGTAGTTCATACTAATTTCAATACAATTTGTTTCTGTTGTATCTAAAAAGATAGTAAGCATACCATAAATTTATATACTGCTCGTTTAGAGAGAAAGAGTTATCCTATTTATAGAATAAAGTTTGGTTAAAACAGCGCGACTTTTTTTTTTATTATTTTTTCTTTCCTACTTCAATGGTAAAAAAATCGACCATATTAGTAGTATCCACACTACTGTGGTTACGCTGGTTCATTTCAGGTCTTCCTGGTTACATTCATCCCGATGAATTCTTTCAAAACCCTGAGATTACTTCTTCAAAAATATTTGGGATCCAGACTTTTACGCCCTGGGAGTATCAACCACAGAACGCTGCTCGATCGATAGTTGCTCCGTAATCTAAAGATTATTATTTACAGAAACTGAGAAATTCATGATATTTATAGCTTCATTACAACTGGAATTCCTTTTTGGATTTTGAAATGCACCTTACCTAGAGGACAGTGTAAGGATAAGGAATAATAATAAAAAGAAAAGCATATGCTAACAAGTTAAAATACTACAAGTACCCTCCGCATCAATTTTATTTGCAGTTGAACGCTTTGGCTCGTTTGTATGGTCTTTAATTATAGGTAAATATCTGTAAGGCGATGGTAATAGGAAAAAAAAATTAAAAAAATAAAAGATGCGTGTGTTTATAGATTATGTAAACATATTGGTTTATCCAAACCATCTATCCCTATGCTCTTGGTAGCCACTAGCCATGTTACTTTAGCCTATTATACACACCCATTTTCAAATTCATTTGAAAGCATCTTACTATGCTTATGTCTATCTTTATTCATCAATCATACAAAGACACCATCAAACAAACTTTCTTACTTTCTCGGTGGTCTGTTTAGCTTGGGAGCATTTACTAGAATTACCTTTCCTTTATATGCTTTACCTATTGGTATCCTGTTCTTGATGGATTCATACAAAAAGTAGATTTTACACAAAAGCATATCAAGCCATATTTTCACACTTTTTATTATTTAGACAAAGCGCTAGCTATATTATTTCTTTAGTCTTAGGTATTATAACCTTTGCAGTATTTTGTATTACTGCCGATTCAGTATATTACGGTGCTCTATCAATCACTTTAGACGGTCAGCCATTTACCGATGTCAACCAATTTATATCCACTTTATTCAATCCAGTATCGCTTATTGATGTCCGTGCAGAAGGTAACCTTATTGTGACACCCATCAACAATCTATTGTATAACATGAATGTCAACAATCTTCAACAACATGGTATTCATTCAAGATACACACATTTTCTCGTCAATCTTCCCTTGTTGTTTGGACCACTCGCCATCCAGACATTTCTCGAGAGTCCTTCGATTATTAAAAGAGCCGTGTCGGATAACAATCGACGCCTGTTTTTTTTACTTGTGACCATTATCCTTACGAGCCTTGTTGGGTTATCGATCATACCGCATCAAGAGGCTAGATTCTTGTGTCCATTGCTTGTACCTCTTATTATCATCTACTCATGGAAACGACCCACACTTTCGACGTCGTTTTGGATTAGCTGGTTTTTGTTTAACGTGATTGCAACCTATGTGTTTGGTGTGATTCATCAAGGCGGACTTGTTCCCACCATGCGTTTTCTTCATCATCAAACAAAGGGTATTCATGACTGTCATGTACTAAGAAATGAAGATCTTGCTTGTCATATTGGAGCTAACACGGGTAGAAAGAGGTTTACTGTCTTTTAATTTTTAGCTAATATGCATCTATAATAGATGAGATTATAAACTATAATTTGACAACGAAGCTCTTATTCTATAAAACGTATATGCCGCCTCAACATTTACTAGTCCATCCATTAGGTAACATAGAACAGAATATTTTAATAGTACTTGACTAAATGTGTACGAGAAGTCAAAGATAATCATCAAGTAACCATACTAGATTTTTCTAGTCGACATGAGGATTTAATTCAAGAACTTGAGCAGAGTTCAGGGGTTGTATTACGTAGACATGCACAAAATGAAATAGAATTTGCAAAAACTAATACAAAGAATAAATATGAAAGGTAAAAAGAAAGAAAGAAATCTAACTATAACATTAACTTTCTTTTTGTGTTAGAACGCTATTTATTACCCCTAGTTATGTCATTTTACCCAAGATTCCTAACCACAGATACATGCTTATTGCTAGCTTTAGTCCACATGTAGGCTTTGATGATATTGACAAGATAATTAGTAGAATTGAAGAAACAAATTCACCAGAGACACAAATAAATTTGAATGTTTTCTTATTGCTGTCAGATAAAGATGATGTTTTATAATAAAGAGAAATTGCTTTATAATCATGTTTACTTTATGACCTTATGGAAACTAATTTTTACTTATATTAACATGCAAGTGAAACAAATAATGCAATAATACAGAAACAATAACACTCACTGTTTTCTCGATCAACTTTATTCTCTAATAGTTTCTATTTTCATAATCCAACTATACCATTCCTTTTAAGCCTTGACATACTCAGCAGCCATATACCAACTCATACAGCCGTATAAATAAATAATAGAAAATCAAGCTTGATAATTCATGAAAATTTGATGGTTCACTATTGTACGGTAATTATTGCGAAATTAGCAAAACGCGTTAGAGAAACTCAAGTGGGTGGGTAAATACTATTGCTTTTATGAAAAAAGGGGGTAGGTAGAGGCTCTTATGTGTGCATTAAGCGCAATATGTTTCTCTCGTACAGCATTTTAGGATGTCTTTAAATAACCCCACTTTTGAGCAGCCACAAAGAAACTACATTATGAATCTTTGAAAAATACTTATTTAATGTTGTCTATTAGGGGCCGACTTGGATGAGATGGTATTATTGTATATGTTCTTAAGGTTTTTGTCATTCAGCAACAGAGGGTTGTTCTTGTACTTTTCAAGAAAACTTGATTGATAATATAGAGGCAACATTTCTATAAGCTTCTTGTGGTTTCAGACTGTTATTATCAGCTAAACCAATTGCTGCTGCTTCACTGAGACCACTAGTAAAATTAACTATTCTAGCATTGTAAGGAATCATTTTGCACTTGAAACAAAAAATTTACTTGCATAATTCAACTTTGTCAGGGCATCAATAACCAGGAAGACACATTGATGAAGCTTACACGGTCTGTGGAGTTGTGAGGTTCTTGAATGGCCATTATGTTGAAAGTCGACGTATAAAATTAAGCTGTTTTTGTGTACCAAATTGTTACAGTTCAATGAAAAAATGTTGAATGATAGTTCTTTCAATCTTTTATTTATTATTGCTGAGAATGAGTCCGTGTACCATCAATACTGAACATTGTGTTGCCGTACTACTGACCACCATGGACGTAGTGTGGCATTAGTAATCTAAAATTGCTGATGACATGATGACGGAAGTTGTACCCTAAGGAGTTTTTATTAAGGGTTCTACTATTGACAGTCTGAGATATGTTGTAAATTTTATGATCAACAGGAGTAAATTTTTTGAAATCACAAGTACTTTCCATCTTCAAACTGCTGTTATTCACCTGAGGATTAACATTAGAGGGAGAAGAGAGCAGTTAGAGCCTCTTGGATAGACATTAATACCGAATCCTCTTCAGTTGCCACCAAAGACGTCGTGTGAATTCTTGGGTTGTCGCCCAATCTATTTTGACGGGAGCGTTTACTCCTCATAACATTCGAGACTGTAGATGGAGAAGCCATAGGCATGATATTGGTAGAAGACGAGGCTTGTTGTGCTTTATCTTGATTCACTCTATCCCGTGGAACAGTAAGAGTCTTACTAGTTTTTTTAAAAAACTTATTCTTGCTTTTTGTGCATTTAGCAGCAATATGTACACTAATACGACAATTCCAACAAACATGGGATGAACTTTTTTTTGGACAGTCAGGAATGATATGTCTTTCAGCATGACAATAGCGACAATAAGCGATCATGTCACCACATACTGCATAAAATCCTTCATCTTCCAATTGATACCAAGGAAGATGATGAGAAAGTAGAGAGAGCCTGCCATCATCTTTAAGGTCACTCAAACTGACATAACCCTTGCCCATATAGATGCCGGAGTGTGATTTTCATAGGATACCCAAATCGAGAAAAGGAGCCATGAGGCTCTAGACTCATCTTCAAGCGTTCCTTAAGAATGTTCTTTTTAAGAAAGGGAAGGTTGGAGAGTCAAAGTCAAGCTAAAGGAACGGTTGGATCTTAGGCTGGACAAGACAAAAGCCTAACTATATCATTTTTAAGGTTAATACTGTCTTTGAAAATGTATCTAATGGATCAAATATGATTTAAGCAATCTTTCGACTGCCTTCTTTGGTAGTTGCAACTGCGATTTGTGGCGGATATTATTTCGCAATTAAGGACTTGAGCTGTACGGGTGACTCAGATCCACTGGCCAAGTCCAGAAGGACATTAATTAGAGAACGACCTGTTCTCTACACTTTGGAATGAATAAATTAGTCTTGTTTACTATTTTAAATGTTGTATTCTGAAGTAGCATGTATGAGTGATGTTCACTTCCTGGCTGCTACTTAGGACCAGGACATGTTACTTCGTTCTGTAGGAGGCTCTGGTGCTTGTGGTGACTGTGTGACTGCGTTGACCAACTGGTTAGGTATTTTGTCGGAAAGAACCATGCTCAATTCATTTTATGAAAATTCTCCTTGAATATCTGCTATTCAATTTTGGTATAAAAAAGTTTTTTCTTATTCTTCTTTTTTCTTCTTTTTCATTAAAACCTTTAAATGGCAACAAAAGCTGCTTTTGTCAAGTAAGCAGTAATACATAAACAACTAAGCTTAATCTTAAGTTTTATTGTAGAGTAGTGTTGAGAATTAGACCAACTCAAACAGATGACAAAAAAGAATGCTTGAAAGTAATTGAGAACAATATAGTTTATTTAGAAAACAAGTCCTTTCAATTCGATCATGTTTATTCTCCACGTGTGACACAACAAGATGTTTACAAATTAAGTATTGCTCCTTTATTAGGCTTTTTTATTGAAGGGTAAAAATGTGCCTGAAAAAATAAACATGAATGAAACCCTAACTCCGTCAATGAATAGAAAAAATATTATAGTATTGGCTTATGGGTAGAAATAAAATACTTTTTTTTTAAAAGAAAAAAGACTAATTAGCATCATTTTATAGACAAACTGGATCGGGAAAAACATATAGCCTCGGTACTGGGATAGACAATCAAGGGATGATACATCAATTTTCTTATTCGCTATTCAATGCGGTCGAGGAAGATGACAAGTTTCAAATATTTGTTTCTTATTTGCAGTTATATAATGAGGATATAGATGATGTCTTGAGCGAGAAGACTGCCGTTGAACCGAATATAAGGGAAGATGATCAAGGAAATCTTTACTGGCCAGGCATACAAGAAAGGGTTTATACAGCACAAGAGTTAATAGAGTAAATGCAGCCAAAAATTATATATTAAAAAGATGCCCAACTAATACTCATTCGATAGAGTTCTAAAGAGAGGTTCTTTAACTAGGCTAAAAAGAAAGACTGATTTGAATAACTCGCACGCTATATTTTCTGTCATTTTAAAACGGCAAGAGCAGATTGTATCCAAGTTTCATTTTGTCGATTTAGCAGGATCAGAAAATGTAAAATCAATAAAAAATAACAGCAAAATTTATTTCTAATCTATAAAAAAATAGCTCAAGAGGACTAGCATCTTAGGAGAAAAGGAAATCTTATCCGTCAATTCTGGATTATTAGCTTTAGGAAATGTTATATCGGCATTAAGAACATCTAATCAAAATATACCTTATAAAGATAGCAAATTGACTAGTTTGTTACAAGATAGTTTAGGAGGAGAGAATGTCCATACACTGATGCTTGCCTGTGTGAATCCTTTAGAATCAAATCATTCAGAGACTATGAACACACTTAAATATGCAAATCGAATAGCATGTACCAGCAGCCATAGTAATAGAGCCCTAATCAAAACAGACCACAGCCAGGATGAAGAATCGGATGAGATAGACTATTTACGTACACAAATCTCTCGGCTTAAAATGCAGGTATCATTGCTGAGCGATATACAAAGTAATCGTGATTTGGAGGATCAAGTGAGGGTATTAAAAGAAGAGATGAGCTCCATTAGATCTTATGTTCACAACTTGAATGATGAATTGATTAAAACAAAGAGTGAAAAGGACACGTTGATGATCGCCAGTCAATTAGATGACAATGAAGTTATCGAATCTCATCCAGTCATTCAAGGATATACAGAGCAAGTAGAGCATCTTAAGCTTCAAGTGGCTGAGACACAAATGCAACTTCAAGCTGCCAATCATGCTTTAAGTCAAAGGAAAACGTTTTCTTCATCTCTTCTTGACATCCGAAAGTCTACTTCAACAAAGCCAGTAAGACGTTCTTTTGTCAAACGAAAATATTCTTCCAAAGCAAGAGCCATCTATTCACCCATACATAAAACCAAGAAAAGTCAGTTAGCAAATAATGTTGATGAATTCATTGACCTTTTGCAAAAAGAATATGAAAAGGTAGACAAAGAAGGGACTCCTTTGTTGATTCTAAATTTTACTTAGCATCAATACAACTTTTTTATTTCTTCTACAGTCTACAGATACGTTGTTACTAGATGATGAAGAAAACTTAGAGTTATCTTTTGAGAACTTTTCATTCTCACCTTCTGTGCATCAGCAAGACAAACCAATTACTTCTCCTCTTTCTCCTTACACATCACCATCTCCTCTTCATGAATATGCCTTGTTCGATGATGAAGAAGACAAGTTAGAAGCACTTGTAAGGCTTAAGTCAACAAAAGTTTTTTTTTTTTTTCTTATTTTATTATTTAGAATGTTCCTACTTGGTCTAATGAATCAAAAGGGAACCAAGTGACAAAGCGTACATCTATCTCTGTAGATTCCATGTGGGATGATACAGATAGCTCAATAACGACATCTTATTTCAATTCAAGTACAACAGACACTCCTATGGTCACCACTGCATCTACCAGCTGCAGTAAAAGTGACCGGAAGCAAAATAAGAAATTATTAAAGATGTTACATCAAGCGCAAGCAGATGTTCTCGTCAAACAAGAACTAGTGGATCAACTCGAAAAGACAGAAGACTTGTACACTCAGATGCGATCGACTTATGAAGGCAAATTGAATGAACTCAAGCAACATCTATTAGAGTTACAAAAGCAAAGAGATACAGCATTCAAAAGAAAAAGCAAGTCGCCTAGCATCGAACAGCAACGCCGACCTGGAAGTGTGCTTCAATTAAGAGAAAATAAACAAGCAGAGGAGTTGAGATCCGAGTATGAGACCAAGTTAAAGCATTTGATTGCCGAGAATCATGAACTACGTCAAAAGAATACGCAACTTACGCAGACAAGTCGCACAGCTCGTGTTAAGAATGATTCGATCATTCGTCAGCTTCAGGTTGACATGGAATCATTAGCAGCACAAAAGAAGCAGCTCAACAAGAGCCTGAAAGTAGAGACAGATCATGCAAGAGAGGCATCCATTGTTTATGAAAGAGAGATACAACAGTTGAAACGAAGAGAAATCGCAGCCTTGGACGCCAAAACCAAGTTGGAGGAAGCCTACGAGGCACAGTGTCAAATGGTCAAGAAACGGTCAGAAGAAACAGCTGCGGCAAATGCACAGATCAGACAACTCACAAACATCTTGAGAAAAGCAGCTCAGGCAGGGACTTTTTTGAATGAGGCAAACCTCGAAAAGATATTGAATGGAACCTTTGCACCTGCAAAAACAACGGTTGCTGCTAAACGTAGATCCACTGTTGGTGCAGCAGCTAATCCAGGTGTTATCAATTTACGAAAGACAACTGCAAGTCCTTCATTCATTTAACATCGTACAAAAAATATTTATACCTCGCATTCTTTTATGTCTTTTTAAACCAATAATAAAAAATCATGTTTCAACCGTAGGCTCGCCATCCTGTTTTTCATGTTTGTGTCTCTCCAAAATTCTTTTTTTTTACAATGTAGAATCATGCAAATTTGTTAGATAGGGTAGTTCAAATCATAATTTTTACTAAAGGGCAGTCAAAGTATATCTGTTTGAAGCAAAGATGACTGACAATTGGGACATACTCTAGTTTTGAAGAAATGAAGCAGAAAAATAGATAAGAAAGTGATACAAGATAGCTGACGGATAAAAGAAGTGTGGTTGCTAACAGCTATTGAGCTTCAGGGTAGTTGATAGTACAATTCAATGCCTAAGTCAGAACTCTAAAACTTATTGTTAAAATGCTACAAAACACGAAAGGGTTTAGCTTTTTTTATTTTTTCTTTTTGCTTGAATTCTCATGAACAGCAATGGATGTAGATATCAGCAATACTTTCTTTTCTTTTTTTTTTTTTTTTTTGTGACAGCAAAGCCTAATTAAAAGATGTACTCGGTCAACAAGTATTCTTGGTAAGCACTTGCGAAAAATTAGTCAGCTATATGACTTTATGCAGTTAATTAAAAAAGTACTACTCTTTTTCAACAAAAATGTATCTACAAGAAATCTAGATAATATAACTATACTTAAACATGTCCACTGAATTTTGTAAGCTGTTAAAAGAAAAAGAGAACCTGCTTTATTCGAATTTTTTAAAGTGACTGCAGAAAATATTTTTCAACAAAGTCTTTTCACCCCCCTGGTGGGGGTCTTGCTTTTTCCTTTGGTCATTCCTTCAGTCACAATAAAATGCATAGGTTCATAAGATCATGCAGTAACAAAAGTATTCGTCAATCTAAATACTATTTGAATAAGAATGTCATGATACCACAGCGACTTTATGTTACTTCACTTTCACAATACCGACAACAACTGTCAAACAAGGATCCAGAAGCTTGGAACAATTATCTTCAAGTACGCCAAGAACTAAGACGTGAAGACTTTGTTCTTTTAAGAAGCACACTTTGGAAAAGCAAGACGTGGGATACTGAGGGTCGAGTATTACGAATTCTACAAGACATGAAAGAACGTGGTATGAGTTGGGGTACACTTGAATATAACGAGTACTTTATTGCCAAATTATTCTTCAACGAGTATCAAGACATATTGGATGTGTATGAAGGTGAATTCCAACAGAATAATGTACACTTGACGATCGGATCATTTAATGTGATGGTCGCGACCTTTCTGCTGACAGATCAAAAAGACAAGGCGATTCAATTGATCAAGGAGGCTCAAAACAAATGGCATATAACACCCGACATTAGAGATTTTGAACGAACGATCAGACGAGCATTACCAACCAATAAACAGTTAGTGGAATTGGCCAAGGAATTGATTGTTGAACATGGTATTACGGACACTGAGACGTTGAATTCAAACTTGATGCACTTGTTTAGAGAAAAGCGATTGGACGAAGTCAAACAATTGTTAAAAGAGTACAAGGGACATGAATTGGATGTGAATAGTTACAATTTGCTAATCAAGGGGTTTGCAGATGCTCGAATGAATAGAGAAGCAACTGGATATTATAAAGAGATGGAAAGTAAAAAGATGAAGCCGAATGCCTATATTTGTACGACAATGTTGGATATCTATGCTCACGCAAGGGATATTCAATCAGCTGAAGAAGTTGTTCGACAGACAGTACTCGGAGGACATACAGTGGATGAAGTGATTTATAATCAATTGATTAAAGTCTACTTCAAGTGTAGACAACCAAGGAAGGCATTTTTAGCTTTTGAAGAGATTCAAAAGAGTAAAAGATTACAAGTGAATGAAGTGATATTAAATACGATGGTGAATGGATTAGTGATTAATAAGGAATTGAAAGTGGCCAACAAGATCTATCAGCAAATGATTCAAACCAAATTTAAACCAGACATTGTTACGTTCAATACGATGCTGAAAGGATACGCAGATGTGGGAGACTTGGGATCAGCTTTAGAAGTGATCAAGGACATGTTTAGATTAAATCAAGAACCAGACATTGTGACATTTACAACATTTATTAATAGCATATTTGATACCAAAACACCTAAATCAGCAGAGGACATGATGAACTTACTTTATGAGATGGGAGTGAAACCTAATATTTACACCTTCAACTCAATGATCAATGGATGGATTAGAGTCAATAAGATGAGTGAAGCAGAAAAGACATTGAATATGATGATGACAGATTATAAAGAGTTAAAACCAACAGTTCATACATTTACCAACCTTATTCAAGGTTACATTGAACAGATGAACCTGAACAAGGCAATGAAGACATTTCAAACCTTATTACAACACGGCATTGAACCAGACAGAGCGACATTTAATTTTATGATTGTTGGATTTTTAAATTTCGATCGACTTGAAGATGCGTACAGTTGCTTGGAAAGAATGAACAGGATGAACTTATCACCCACAAAAGATACTTGGTTGCTCTTATTGAATTATTGCGCAAAAAATAAGGATTGGTTGATTGGTAGAAAAGTAATTGATTTATTTGATAAAAGTGGGTTTGTTATAAAAACTGATTCACTAAAACGTGTTTATAATAAAGTTAAAACTCGTTGTACATAAGTACCTTTTTATTTATTTATTCTTTTTTTTTTTTTTTTGTTTCTTTTTTTTGCTTTTATTTTTATTTTTATTCCCACTCATAATGCCCAGAAATAGATTATTATGTTTACCAAATGAACTCTTATTATACACATTCACACACTTTTTGGACCTGATGGATTTATGGATTTTATTACAAACAAGTTCTGTTCTTAGATTATTTGCTTCAAATGTGATTGTTACACTTTGGAAAATTGAAATAACATCAGATAATTGTATGAAACTTCAATGTAGAGCTGCCTTGATCGCATTAGAGTCATTATCCAATCAACTACCCGTTCAAAATACACTCCACTTTTTGAATAAAGACAGTGATAATGATAAACTATGGATGAGAGAACAAGTACTTCACAACAATATCATCAAGGGAATCTCATCTTATAAACATCAATTTGTGTTAATTGAGGATATTGATATTAGAAATAGAATCAGAATAGCAGTCGATGTCATCTTTCATCACACTGTCTTTGTTTCTGCTAATTCTAGAAAGACAAACAACAAGATGTTATCTACTTTTATGGTGCGTTTATTATCTAATTTGGATCAATCATTTCCTAGTTATTATCATGAAGTTACTTTTACATTAGCTGATAATATAAAAGCATTCTTGGAATACACTGGATATAAGCTCATGACAAACAGTGATAATAAAAGAAGGTTACAGTTGACTTATGATAGTATATCTGCTTGCTTTGATTTCATAGGTGCTGCTGTAGTCAACAAGTTGTTAACAGAGAACCATGTAGAATATGCAGTACAGAGAATATCAAAATTATTAATCAAGGAATCAGCATTTAAGCGTACTTTATTAAAGGGGTTGCTGGATAATTGGTTGATAATCAAAAGTGAACACATCGAATTGTTTACTTTTGTTAGGTTGGAAATTGAACAAGAAAAAAAAGGTTCTTGATCATGAAACATTTCGTTTTCTAGTTTGAATTATTGTTTCACAAAACTAAAGCATCACTGGGAAACACTTTGAGAGAGACACTCTAGAAAATAAACTTTTTTTTTTATTGCGTACGTGTTATTATCAAGCTATTGTCTTTACAAGTTATGTATTCACACACACACATATATATATATACACATACGCCTACATATATTTCATGCTTCAAGGGATGATTCCTGACCAATTGTTTTATTGTCAAGTGTACTAAATCAGTATATGGGTTATTAAATAACGTATAGAAATCGTCATTGTGATATATTAATTGTACTCTTTGACATTGAACAAGGATTTGTCAGCATTTCTTTTTTCCTTTATACATCATGAGCTCAGATAGTGAAGAACAAGCTTCAAGAATACTAAATACGTTTATGAAAGGCAAAGAGAGTGCATACAATAATGAAGAGGATGACAATTTATTATCTACAAGTGATATTGAAGATATTGAACAAACTGTACCAGAGGTGAATGGTGATCGACAATAATAATTCAATCGATTATTAAATACATGTGTGTGATTTAGGAGCTCGAAGCAAGATTGGAAAGAATGGCAAAACAGAATATCAAGCTTGTATCTTCTCAAATGGTTACTTATCTAAAAAGTCATGAATTTAAAGGTAATCAATAGACAGCCTATATTTGAAATGCTTCTTAACTGGCAATTTTATAAAGTCAAGGGTAGTGCAGGCAAGGTAATAAGACAAAGATAGCTTTAGCTTTCATCTCATCCTATTATCAAAGACATACACGGTTACCATTGGACCTAAAATATATTGTGATTGCAGAGATCATAACGTGAGAGGAACACACTGTAAACATATACTTTATATCTTGCTGAAAGAATTAAAAGTCAGTAACTTGAAATCACCCGTTTATGAAACACTCACGCCTTCTGGTAAAGTATGTACAATCATCATAAAATGTTTATAACTCATTATTTGAAACAGGTATTGAAAGACATTTTCTCTACTTACCATCCTAGTAAATAAATAAAATCCAAGTCTTTTTTTTTTTTTTTTTTTTTTTTCCTTTCTTTCTTTCTTTTTCGTATATATAAAATGCCACAAAAGGAATTGACACCACATCAAGTATCGAAAGGGTTATCTTATGTTCACAAAGAAGCACCCTTTTTGACGAGGATAAAGAATAAAACGAGAGGACAAGAAGAAGCAAAAAAGAGATTTTTAGATTATGAAGATGGACAAGACGATCAAGATTATGATGAGTTGGAAGGTGCTCAAGTAGTTGAATTGGACGCACAAGGAAAAGGTTAGTTCACGTCATCAAAAATTATCCTACAATAACACCCTACATTTTCTTTTTAAATAGAAATACATAAAGATGTTGGTGAAGAGGAAAAAGAAGAAGAAGAAAAAGAAGAAAAAGAAGAAGAGCAGCCAGCAGTAGATGAGAATGGTCGACTGTTATTTCGTAAAAAGAAGAATAAACAATCAGACAGTAAACGTAAATTAAAAGAGATTATTGATGAGGAAATAAAGAAAGTGGATCCAAAAAAGAAAAAGAGTAAAAAGCAAAAGACAACGACTTCTTTACTCTCTTTTGAACAAGATGAATAAATAAAAAAATGATTATTAAATGAGTTTCAAAAATCTATTTTTATATGCTTTTCTCTTCCTTTTCCCTCCTTCTTCCTCTCTTTCAATGTCACTCACTTCACCACCACCTATTTATCAACCTAATCAATTATTTGGAACAAAGCTCAAGTTGAATAATAATCAACTCATCATTCAAACCGACAGCATAAAACAATCAAACTCTTATACATTAAAAAAGAAGGATATTCAAGTTGGACCCAATGATTTTGAGAAAGTACGTTTGTTAGGAAAAGGAGATGCTGGGAAAGTATATCTTGTAAGACATAAATCAACCGAGAAACTGTATGCTCTTAAAGGTAAAAATCGATTAGAGTATAAACAACCCTGACTCATTCATTTTAGTTTTATCAAAAAAGGAAATGAAGGAAAGAAACAAGGTGAAGCGTGCTTTGACAGAGCAAGCTATCTTATCCACAGCCAATCATCCCTTTATTGTTCCTCTTTATCATTCATTTCAATCTCAAAATTATCTTTATTTTTGTCTGGAGTTTTGTGTGGGTGGTGAATTCTTTAGGGCCCTAAGACACAGACCCGGTGGAATATTAAAAGAGAATGAAGCCAAGTTTTATGCGGCTGAAGTAGTGGCAGCATTAGAATACCTGCACTTGATGGGTATTGTCTTTAGAGATTTAAAACCAGAAAGTAACTATTCATGATATTCATCCTATCATAGACTCATATCCTCTTAGATATCCTACTACACCAATCTGGACACCTCATGTTGTCTGATTTCGATCTCTCTTTACAATCTTCTTTTGTCACACAACCTACTTTTGTACAACCTACTTTTACATTTTTGGTGAGTCCTTATTCTTTCTTTTTTTGGATTGATCTTTACATAAATAGAAACAACCGATGATAAATACACGTATACACATTAAAGCGAATTCATTTGTTGGTACTGAAGGTAAACATATCTACCTTATAAATTCAATTATTCATTTAAATAGAATATTTGGCACCTGAAATCATTCGAGGAGAAGGACATTCATGTACGGTAGATTGGTGGACGTTGGGTATATTTATTTATGAAATGCTTGTAAGATGACTATGGATAATAAGACAAATGACTTATATATTCGTAGTGTGGATATACTCCATTTAAAGGAAAAACAAGAAAGGACACATTTGAACTCATTTTAAATGAACCTATCGAATTTCAACCTTATTTTCCACAAACACTGACCCATCATGCCAAGAGACTGATACGTCAATTATTAAATAAGGATCCAAACAAACGACTTGGATCTCAAGTGGGTGCAAGTGAAGTCAAATCTCATCCATTCTTTACTACAATCAACTTTGCTTTATTACGACACATGAAACCACCCATCATTCCATCCAAAGCACAACCCATACGAGCAGTGCATTTCAACAGACTCAAAGAAAGTGTCAGTTTTGAACTAAAAGATTCAAATCCGACAATCAATCATGATCAAGCTGATCCATTTGCTTCTTTTAGTTCAGGTAAATAATAGCTGTCTGTGTTTATAATACTTAGTTTATTTTTAGTGACAATCGAACGGTGATAATCACCAGTGCATTACATTCATAATAAATATTTAATTTAAAAAAGAATTCTGTTTTATATTTAGATTGCAGTGACAACAATGACTGCAAATCTCTTGGACTTTTCCCACGACCAACTGTATTCAATCGGTGTTTTGAAATCAATCTACTTTATTATCGTTCATGTCTTGATACACTTGCTTGCAAAACGATTCATGTAAGCCAAGAAGAAGCATTCCATCAGCGAATCAAAGAATACCTTTAAAAGTCCCTTCAACATTGTCTTTACCACAAACACAAAACAGAATTTGTATGCGCGCGCGCAAGTATCCTTTTTTTGCTAAAAGATTGTCTAATAACAAATGCTTCTTTTCTAAATGATAAAGAAAAGTACTGACAAAAGGATAGCACTGATAACAAAAAAATTGTATGACGTAAAAATAAGAACTTGGCTATGACTTCATTTTTTTCTTTTTTTTTTTTTTTTTTTTTTTTTTTTTTTTTTTTTGATCCCTCAAATAATAATGGCTTCAACTGATAAAAAAACAGATTTACCAAAGACTGTCGATGGCCACTTTTCTATGGTTCGGTAAAATATAAGAATGAATTCAAATAAAAGAAATACTCATTTCTTTAGTAACTTTTATTTGGCCGATGTGATTACACTGATGAATGGCATTTGTGGAGTTCAGTCCGTTTTGAGTTCCATGCGTTATTTAACAACCAACAATATTCGAGATCTATATTTGTCCATGCTCTTTATGCCATTTGGCATGTTTTTTGACTTTTTAGACGGTAGAGTGGCTCGCTGGAGAAACAATTCTTCTTTACTTGGACAAGAATTAGACAGCTTGGCTGATTTGGTAATTACACAAGCCCATGTCTATTCTTCAAATCTAACTATCCACTAGATCTCTTTTGGTGTGGCCCCTGCCGCTTTAGCCTTTGCAGGTAAAATTGACAAAAAAAAAAAAAAGAAAAAAAAAAAAAAAAGAGGGGGGGGGGAAAGGGAGGACGTGTTTTGCTTATTTATTTTTATATAGTGGGCATGCGTACCTATCTTGATACAGTTGCATTGACTTATTTTGTTTGCTGTGGTATCGCACGTCTTGCTCGTTATAACGCAACAGTGGCGCTTGCACCCAAGGATGATACAGGCAAAGTGCATCATTTTGAAGGAACACCGATACCCACTTCCTTGGCATTAGTGGCTTGGATTGCCTACTTTGTTAAAAATGATTTGTACTTGAATAACTTGCCAGGATCCATCATACAAATCGCTGAAGGCTGGGAAATACATCCGTTTGTGATGGCTTATGTCGTCAGTGGAACCTTGATGATTTCAAAGACACTTCGTATCCCAAAGCCTTAATGTCATTTGTGTATTTATACCTTGAAAGAGGAAAGAAAAAAAGAGAGAGAAAGGATGTTTTATTATTAAACTTTTTTTTTCTACATTTATCCCTCTCTTTTCTTCTTGTAGAGTTAGTTGGACGTACAATTTAAGAACTTTTTTTTTTTATTAAAATTGATAATCTGTTGTTTTTTTTTAAAAGAAAAAATTCAAGAGACTTGAGTATTAACAACGGGTGCATACTGATCAGAGCGTTGTTGATGATGATCTTGAGCCAAGATGAACGAATGATCATCTTCCTCACCTTCCAAACGAGGATCATCCTCATCTGAGCGTTGCCGTTGACGTGCATCCTTGGATGATTGAGGCATCTCTTGCTTATTGCTGTCTACCGCATCTTCATGATGCTCTTGTTCTTCTTGAACAGGGTTTAAAGTCGTCTGTCCTTGAGCATCAGGGGTTCGAGCAGAAAAACCTTGAGAGGGACCTTGAGAGGGACCTTGTGCGCCTTGGGAAGAACCTTCGATGGCAGCATGAGGAGGACGTGGCAAGGTGCTAGGTGGCAAAGGAGGAAGATCACGTTGTCTTGAGGTCGAACTGAATCCGGCGCCTTGATCGTATTCTAATAGAGGAACAACTCTGAATTGATTCGAGATGTGAACAAGGGCATCCAACCATTCACGAGCCTCACGAGGGTTAGAAGCACGAAAGATGTAGTGATGGCCACCACCCAAGCCACGCTTCTTCTCACTGTAGAGTTCCAGACAGAGCTCATCCTCATCCGAATTCTCGACTGAGGTTTGAGGGATAAAGATAGAATAAGAAGGATGAAGAGGATTTTGCTGAAAGTGTTTAGGGGTTTTATAACCATGTAAAAAGCCAGCTATACAAACAGACAATAAGATAAAGTGCAGCAGAAAAAAGGGAATAAGTTTTTACCTGGTGTGAGAATATAAACACCTTCAGTCCAAGAACGCATCACACCCGATTTGAGTTCAAGAGGACCAATCTTGATCGCACGAACATACTTGCTGTCTTGGTTAGGATACTCGACCGAACTCTCTGTCTTGTACGCAGCATTTTCCATGACCAAGTGATATTGATGACGTCTAACGAATTCATCCCACTCAGTATTAGGCTTCACACGTCGAAAGATCTCATTGACATGTCCAATAAAGTCCTGATGTTCCATCTTGTGCTTGACACGATATTCTTCGTATTTTTGAAGAATATAGCGAACGTTTTCAATGATCTTGACCTCAAAGACACCCGTCTCCTTTTGAAGACTGAGAATGTTGTCATGAAGTTGATTTTCATAATCACAGAGTTCACGCACTGCATGAATGACGCACAAGTTGAGCAAGAACGGGTCGGTGGTTTGATCGGCTTGATGAGGGGAACGTTGAACGTGTTGGATGGCATGGTCCAAGTCACGGATCATTCGGTCGAGCTCCATTCGACTGCGATAGATTGAAGTACTCTTGAGTTCCTTGTCTTTATGAATTGTTTGAATCATGGTCTTTGCGTCTGCTTTGATGGCTCTCAAGGCAGGAATCACGGCTCGTTCGAGATAAGAGGAATTTTCATGATGAAGCATGGCATGTTGAACTGTATAATCACGCATTGAGCCCCAAACGTCTTGAATACCACCTGATTCAAGGAATTGACCATTGGATTGACGAAAGGGTAACTCGATCACTTTACTAGCACCAATTAAACCTTTGAAAGTTTTATTTTCGACCACGATCATCTTCTTGAACAAAGCAACCTACAGAAGGGGATATTTAGTCGTCAAGTAAATTTCCGAGAGTTATTTTTGTCTACCAAATTTTTCAAAGCCAACCGCCAAGTTTCTAATCGACTAGTTAAAAGAACGACTGGATCGATTCCACTGTTCATACGATAAGCATGATTTTGACCTGTTCTACGCAAGGTCATTGTTCTACTGGGTGTAGCAGTAAACATAGGAGGTGGCTCAAGTTCCGAATCAAATTGTATTTTGGACTGACGATCTGTCCACGGTACACCTTGTTTGGCTGGTACGACCGCATTCTCTTGGTCATTTTTCCAATCGGTCGGTGGCAATGTCTTTTTTCCGGGCATCATTGGCGTATTGGAAATCTGGATGTTTGGCATAGCTTCTGCCTTTGGTAAATGAGGCAATACAGCATTACGACTCTTATTTCTCTTTATTTGCATGATAATTGTAAGGTGAAAAAGAAAAAAAAAAAAAAAAAAAAAGATACTTTGCCTGATTGTGTAATAAATCAGTTTATGCAGACATTTTTTTTTTTTTTTTGTTTTTTTTTGCATTTGAAACAATCATGTTCACTAAAACCCCTTCGAACTGACAACTTTTTGTTAAAAATAAAATTATTATTTCAACCAAAAAGAAGGGAAAAAGTATATAAATACTCGTTACTTTTCTCTTTCTTTTTGTGTGTGTGTGTGTGTTATCTTTAGAAATTAGATTTAAAAAATGACTCTTGGCTTTGATGAAGATCTTCCTAATGACGTCTATCACTACAATGAAATGCGTAAAAATATGAATTGGCAAAAATCTGGAGTTGCCTCCCTTCTGAAACCTGCTCCAGTCACGCAACATTTACCTTCATTTGATGCTGACGGTAAACCTTGCTTTAAGGCCTATCGTGGCTCTGGTAAATTAGAAGGAAAATATGCTTTGATTACTGGTAAGAGGATGACAAGAAGGGCCTTGTTTATTTATTCATTATTGAATATAGGTGCTGATAGTGGCATTGGTCGATCCATTGCGACCTTGTATGCTTTAGAAGGTGTGGCAGGTATCACGATTGTTTACCGCGATGAAAGAGAAGATGAAGATGCTACTTACACCAAGAATACGATTGAAGCACAAACCAAGTGTAAGATTCATTTGATTGCTCGTGACATTGGTTATGAAAAGAATTGTCAAGAAATCCTTGATGCTCACTTGAATACCTTTGGTCGATTGGATATTCTTGTGAACAATGCTGCTGAACAACACAAGGTCATGCGTGTTGAAGATCTTGTTTGTGACACGGTTGAGAGAACCTTCCGAACGAATGGTAAGTGATCGTTTCAGGTTTGAACAAAGTCACTTATAATCCACAGTCTTTGGTCCTATCTTCATGACCAAGTTGGCTTGTAGTCATCTCAAGGCAGGGGGAGTGATTATCAACACGGCTTCTATTGCTGCTTATCGTGGTATGGATGTCTTGGTTGATTATTCTGCTACCAAAGGAGCCATTGTCTCATTCACTCGTGCTCTCTCTCAACAATTAGCACCTCGTCGTATTCGTGTGAATGCTGTTGCCCCTGGACCTGTTTGGACCCCATTAATTCCCAACACGTTCAGTCAAGAAGAAATTCAAAACTTTGGTTCTTTTCCTCCTTTCAAGAGACCTGCTCAACCTTGTGAAATAGCTGCTTCTTTTGTCTTTTTAGCTTCAGATGATTCATCCTTTATCACAGGACAAGTCGTTCATCCTAATGGTGGTACTGTTATCAACACATAAATAAATATTGTTTACATCTTCAACAGAAAAAAAATGAGTTTAATTTTTTTTTTTCCCCCTCCTTAATTTTGAAGTTTTTTTTTTTTTTTTTTTTTTTTTTTTTTTCTCCCTGAAAATTAAGATGAGTTTACTTTCAAGGTTGTTATTGTAACCCTCGTGTGTGATGGATTATCAAACAAAAAAGTGAGGGAGTATGTTCTGGGGGGGGGGCTGAATGAGGAGAGAAAAAGAAAACTCCCTTTTTTTTTTTCTTTTTCTTTTTCTTTTATTTTTCTTTACTTTTTTTTTATTAAAATATGACTACAATAGAAGATAGTTTATTTAATGTATTTCCTCGTCATTCAACTAATAACAACAGCTTAAGATCATTAACAAAATCCGAGTTACTTTGTTTACCAAGTCAAAAAACATACAACACACCCTATTATTATAAAACAAGAGCTTCTTCAGACATACTTCAATCTCAACCTACGCGTTTAAAGACTTCTTGTCCTGAAGGTTTGCGTTTATATTCAATTTAAACTTAAATCTTATTATTTTTAGCCGAGGCTATCGATCAATGCTTTGAAAACATTCAAAAATATGAACAAATGCTTGAACAAGTATCAGTTGCTAGTTTAGATCAAGATTTTAAAGATGAACTACAACACATCAATCGATGGTTTCAGTGTCGATCGGATGCTGAAAGAACGGCTGCACTTTACACTGTTGTTCAAAATGCTTCTCAAATACAAATACGCTTTCTTATCACTGTCTTGCAACAATTAGCTAATCAGGATTCTTATTCACTTTCTTCTTCTGCTGGTCAGAGAAACGGTATAGAAAAAGAAAGAAGGAAGAAAGAAAGAAATCTTAATTTGTGAAAATTAGATTTATTTAGGAGCCGTTCAGTTATTGAAGAGGAGTCAAGAAAGAAACAATTCTATCGACAACGTAATACATATTCCACTCTAAGCGAACCAGATAAATTCATCTCTCGACCTTTGGGTTTATCTCATCCTGGTCCGTTGTATGAAAAAGCATTGGCTGCTCGAGCTCAACTTCAAGCAATCAATTTATCCTCTTCATCTTCTGTCACTAATTCTACTATTTCTTCATCTTCTAATTCATCTCTTCACAATAAACCCGATTTATTATTCTCTCGTACCAGCAGGCTTCACAGTGCTTCATCCGACCTTGGTTCTAAATCCTTGATTCATTCAGATCTTGGTTCTAAACCGCTCCTTCATCCTACCCCAGCAGAGCTCGGTTCTCGATCACTCTTCACTAATCATGACTGGCCCTTTCCAGATAAAACCTTGGATGAAAAACAAAACAGTTGGGCATTTGGATCACTTTCGAAAAAGACGGCTTCAATAAAGAAAGACACCACTTGGACCATCCATGAAGAGGAACAGCACAATCCAATCTTATCCTTGGATAACGCACTTGAACAGGCGCATGCAAGGCTCTTAAAAAATGATAAACCTATTCTTTCTTCACCCAAATTCTCGTCTGCAGATAATGAGGATGACAACAACAGTGATACCCAACAACTCACTGGTTTAGCAAGAAGGCGTAAACGATCATCACAAGCTCGTGCCTTGAAAGATAAAATCGCAGCAGAAACAGTCGACTTTGAGTTAATGAAAGGTAAAATTCATAAAGGAAGGCTTTGTTTCTGACCTGATTTGTAGATGTTCAGGCTTGGTTAAGAAGTTTAAGGCTACACAAATATGGACATGCATTCATTGGCTTAGATTGGAGACAAGTCGTTCGTATGTCAGATCAAGACATGATAGATGCTGGTGTTAATACAATTGGTGCAAGAAGAAAATTATTAAAAGTATTTGAAAATGTTCAACGACATTGTATCGAAAATGTAAGTATAATTTTGCTTATTGTTCTAGGCTGAAAAAATACTAAAAAAAAAAATTATTTTTGTTTCTATTTATAGTCAATTGAATTTTAATTTTGGAAACATACTACTTTTTTTTTTTGTCTTATAAAAAGAAACACTTTTTTTTTTTTTCTATTATTTTATTCCTTAATAATAATAATGTTGGTCAAAACAATTGCTATATTTTTAACTATGACCACAGCCGTTTTTGGTTGTGAAATGGACTGTAGAAGAGGTGTATCTCAAAACTTTGCTGACTATTATACACCTGTTGTTCAAATGAGCGTTGACAGCTTAGAATCTCAATTGACTAGTTCCATTCAAAAAGTTAAAATTCCCACTAAAATCACAGATCAAGTGCCATCAACAGAACTCACTCAGGACATGCAAAATGCTATTCATTCAAGTCTTCAAAATTTTGTCAAGGTGGCCACATCTAAGCCCAGGTTGGCTGAGGGCTTTTATCAAGTGATTTTTAATGAAGAACTTCCTTATAAGGGAGATTGTAATAACCCAAAGAGATTGACTAGAAAGATGCCACCTCCTGGTGAAAGTTGGACAATTGAAGAATGTAAGTTTGAGTGAAGAGTGAGCAAAGTGAAGAAACTGATTTTTTTTTCAGGTGAAAAAATGGACTATCGTTGTGGCAACCCACCTTCTATTTGCCACTTTTTAGACGAAGTAAAACAACGTTGTATTGGACGTATGCGTAAACAACTCGGGGAATATGCCTCATTTGACAGTGGCATCCTTGTCAGAAGCTTGGTGAAAGATACCCGTAGATCTATTTATAGTACCTTGGCCAATCACGGTGTGGGGCAATTAAGTGAGGATAAATCAGTTGAAACATACGTTGCTAGACTTGTCACTTCCATTGTGGGTACTTTGAATGGATGGGTTGCAAAGGATGTTGCCAATTTGTGTGAAACTCCAGGTCAAGAAGATGCATGTAATAAGTGGGATAATGAAATCAAAAAGGAGATCTTAAAATGGCCTTAGACTAATGTATAATAAATCATTCTATAACTTATTCTATATAATCATGTAAACCCAGTACTCTTTTTCATATTTGAAACGCTTATTTTTTGCAAATCTTCAAGGGTGATTACACTCATTTGCTTTTCTCACTCATTCTTGAAAATATTCTCTATCTGATTCACAAATCCTTGGGTTGAATAGACGTCAGTTCATCACCATTAGTTTCTGTTTGAAATCAATGATTGGACAACATGTAATCGAACCTCAAATCTGCTATTTTTCTCTGTCAAATTACTTTTTATTTTCCTTTTAGTAAAAGAATGTTCTTTACTGTAAGCTAATGCCGTTTGTCTTAAAAAGTAGGCCTTTTTAAAAGTTCTGTATCTTTATATAAATCTATGTTGTATTAAATCATTGTATATCAAAATGATGCTCACTAAACGCATATAATAATCTCAAGATCCTACATAACCTAAATTACTGGTAAACTTAAATAACGTTCAAGTGATACAAGCAAAAAGGCATGGCATTATTTTTAATAACATATTGGAAAGCTTATTCAAAATTCTTTTCTAGACACTTCAGACTCTTCATAATGATTCCTCAAGCCAATGTTAGAACAGAGCGAATCAAGTCGAGTAGGAACTTTGAAAGGGAGAGATTTCGAAAGGGGCATTCATACGAGTTTTGCAGCTCGAGAGCCGAATTTAAAGTTAAATTGAAGCAAAAATAAGATCAAAAAGAGGACAAAGAGCAAGAAGAAGCATACGTGTAATAAGCATAAACAGAAAAAGTAAATTTAACGCTGTTTTATGTTGACTAATTTATCTATTTTCTGTAAATATCAAAAGCTTGAGTTTTTGCTTTTTTTTTAAAAAAAAACAAGCTTTTGCTTGTTATTAGATTTCGATAAAAAGTTAAACTATTTACTTTCTTTAATGATAGGTAACGCTTATCTATGCATTTTGCGATATTTTTTTTTTTTTTGAAAAAAAAAAAAGCTGTGCAGTAAAAGACACAACAGTTTCAAAAAATGACGTTTACTTATTTGCATGGAAAGCAAGTGATACAATATCACAAGAACATTACTACTAGCCATTCAAGTATGTACCAAGCTGTTTCCTTGAAGCTAAATGGGCATTTCAATACTCATAAAATTATTGACCACAAGTGAACAATACTCTTTCAACCATAAATATACTTGCTTAATGAATGTTAACTGTATAGAAAGGCTTATACTAAAACTGGTAAACTCTATCCATAGATATGTCTTTGTTCATAAAATCAAATGCGTGTGAATACATTGAAGTCTGAATAATGGTGTTTTTATTGTTCAAAAAAGCAACTTTTTTTTTTCAATAGTCTAATTTTCCCACCTTGACTAAAAAAGTGTCAACTTGTATTCATTTTTTTATTACAAACTTTTCCCTCTCAATGCATTTGTATATAATGTTTACTGCAAAAAACACTAGAAAAAAATGGTATTACATAAAAAGACAAATGAATAAAACTAGTTTTATTATTCATAATCGTGTTTTAAAGTTGATGTTAAAATGGGTATTCGAGCATTTTATTTGGTAACTACACGCAAGAAAGGTCAAAAATCACGTAAATAAAAAAAAATATTTATATTCAAAACTTACCACCAATGACACCACAGGCCAAACGATCTCCAGCGTTACCAGTAGTAGCAGACAATTCGTGTCCACCAAGACCAAGATCATCTTCGTCAGCGTGAACGACAACAGTGCGGCCGATGATGGTGTAAGGACCAATCAATTTCAAGTGAGAGTCTTCAATCTTCAAGGTAGCTTCACCAGTTGCAGAAGCAGTGATGTTACCCAAGTCACCAGCGTGACGAACTTCGGCTTCAGGAGCACCGTGAGTCTTACCGTGAGGATTGTAGTGAGGACCAGCAGAGATACAACCTATGTTTTTGTTCAATACATCATTTTTCTCGGGGGTTTTTTTTCTTTTTACCGTTGGTATTGTCACCGAATTCGTGAATGTGGAATCCATGCTTTCCAGGCTTCAAACCAGTGAAGGAAGCTTCGACGAGAACAGGGTCGTTTTCAGAAGCTTGAGAAAACTTGACGACACCAGAAACATCATTTCCCTTGAGGACAGCGACAGCGTTAACCATTTTTATTGATTTACTTTTAATTAGAGAAAAGAAAAGAAAAGAAAAGAACCTTACTTTAATTGCTTTTATACATCTCTATACTCGGAGCTGCTTTTTTTTTTTCGCGTCATTCATGTTTACTAATACACTATTTAGCCAATCAGAACAGTTCAAAAATTCAAAAATCGGGATAGAATTTAACCGTAACTACTTATGCAAAAAAAAAGGGGACTACTAAACACAGTCATTCTATCCTCAATTTCATATTTTTACTTGTCTTTTACAAATTTGTATTTTTTTTATATTATCCAAGATTTGTTGAATACCGCGACGCTCTATAACGATGTACCTTCGGAGCGTATACATTACCTTCATATTGCAAGTGAGGTTCCTACTTCTAACCTGATTGTTGTTGAGAAACAGCCTTCAACGGACTTGTATGAAGCTGTTAATCCAAAATGACCTCAGTTTGAAAACAAAAAGAAGTCCATGAATACATCACAACATTGAAGACCCAATAGAGTTACTTGTAACATTTCAAAGGCACATGGAGCTATAAAAAAAAATGACATTATTTTTGCTGAAGATTTCTCATATGAGCAATCCAACTTGAGAATAAATAAATATTGAAAAGTTTTATTTCTCCATAACAACGAATTTCTTGGTAAAAGATGTTTATATTGCCTTCTAAAATGCAGCGTGTGTTTTCATTTAAAAAATCCATTTACTATATTGTACTTTGAGTCCATTGATTTTGATTGTGAGTTTAGAATTCCCGTAGAAATATTTACTGAAACCGCCAAAGAAACACGAGCAAACTAGTTGAACATTTGATAGAATGACTTATTGACCAGTAGGATGACATTGTCGGCGCCAATACTAGTAGCAGTGACCAGCGTGAATCCTAGTGTCTGAGCGTTCGGAAGAGGTACATTACCTGGTTCATAACATGTTGAATATACTTAAAGATTCGTTCCGCGCTGATTTATACTATGAAATCGGGGAGAGACTGAAATAATGGATTAGTTGCCATTCCAAGCAACACAGGATGAATAAATAAGAGGGGAATGGTGACCATACGGTTATTGTAGCTTGAGAAACAAAGTACAGGACATGAATTGTGGTGGTCTTTATGACGTACGAGCCTCTTTGAAGTTCCTTTGAGCGACGACAACCAATGGAGTACATTATCGGTAAAGACTTCACATTGGTCCAAAGCGGCTTTTTTGAGATCTGATGGTTGAAGGAAGCCAACAGTGGCTAACAATACATGCTGTTTTAAAAGTGAGGAGATTGTATACTAATTATTCTGTGGGTACCAAAGAGGAGAAGTATTAGAGTGCAGGATTGACGTCGTATGACGAATGTTGGGCCGGTAGAAGTGATTTGGCACGAGTAGCTTTGAGAAGTAGTATGTAAACTATTGTAACGTGAGATATGAAGTTTTTGGGTGGTGAGGTTGACTGACTGTGGATGAACCACGTCCTTGCTTAATGTAGGATTGGCTTGAAATCATTTGGCAACAAGTGTCAGATAAGCATCATCCAACTGTGATTATTCTGTGTTAACTGTTAGTTTCCAATGCTGTTTGTGAGGAGAATGTGGTCGATGAGTATTGATGGGCATGTTGTCATTTATTGGACGAGAGGTAACCATGGAGTTGTGGGTTCATAGGCCAATTAGGTGTCAACAAGGCCACCTGTGTTGGATGTTGCTTTAATCGCTAGGGTGCATAAAGGATCAGATTTCAAGGTAGAACCAGGCAAATTGAACTGGTGGGATGGGTCCAATGAGGTGAAAAGACGTTACTGGCGATGGCTGTAGGATGATGCTTCCAGGTGAGGTGCTTGAGAAGGAGATGGTTCGTGGGAGGAGAAAGCATATCAATAGTAAGTGGTCCTGAATTGTTTTAAATATAAAAATAAGAACAAATAATTGATGAAACTGAACACCAGTTTTAAAGTCAAATAATTTTATTAAAGATCTCAAGGTCATCCATATTAATTTGATCAGGACCTGAGATTAGATGACAAAAGATAGTTATGAGCGATATGATTTAATATAAGGGTTTATAAGCCAATATTAATTACAAATTGTCTAGATATGAACTGAAATATAGTCATTAACGACCAAGATTTATCCTTATCTAAACACATTTGTATTTAGTCCAAGACAATAATGCTGTATCTTATGGACATGCCAATATATGACATATGTGATTGGCGCAACAGAGATATTTATAGTAATTGATTTTAACAAGACACTGAAAGTAACTAGAGCATTTGACATTGTTGTTCCAGTTTTTAATTTTATTGATTTATCATCATCACTGATAACAGCTCTGACCGACCTGTTACGCATATCAGCACAAGGCAGAAATAAAGAGGGTATGGATTGCAACGTATCTTTAGTGTATGGCTCAAAATGTGCATCAACGTTACTAAGACGAGCATACAGTTCTACACAATTGATCAGCAACGCTATAGATCCTTCAAGTATTATGGCGCCACAGAACAATTTAACATGTACTTAGCGCATCTAAGGAGAAATCTGCTATTCTTTATTTAGTATGTTTACTAGTTTATCGTCATATTCTTATGATCCTGGTTTCTGATTATTTCTTTCAATGCACTATTCATGCAAATATGTTCAAACATATTAATGTGGTTATAACTTTGTACTAATGGCGAAATTGATGCAGAAGGAGAGAGTGTTATAAGTGGCCTTTGTGGCTGATCAACAAATATCCGTGAAATCATAATTTGGTTAGCCAAGAAATTATACTCTGCAGATGTACGTTCATTCATTATTGATAGAGGGAGTCATTTTCCATGCCTTACTAATAGGAGCTTCTGTTCACGAGCATCACCATTTTAATCTAATGCACCTGAAGCTGTTGGAATAGTATCATTGTGATTGCGAAAAAGAGAGAATTGTAGCCTATCTTCAAGAGCTAAGCTTCTGTCGAATTTTTGCATTTTATGGTCAGGCAGCAAATTGTCTTCCTCTTCACCTTGCTCCTGTAATCTTTTAGATATTATATCTGAGCTATGCTGCTGTTAATTTTGTAACTTCAAAATACCAAGATATTTGCAATTGCTTTTGCACTCATCAACCGGACATGAATAATCATCATTTCTTTTGCTTTCAAAATGGTTATTAACATAAATTAGGAACATAATTATTACAGGCTGCTAGCTAACTTTCTGAAACTTACCATCATTTACCACTGAATCGTTTGACATTTTATTTGTAAACTTTACAGATCATTGCGAGATTAAAATTATAAAGAAAATAAAAATACGATAACACATCATTGAAAACAGGATATAGATTGCTCATATGAGAAATCTTCAGCAAAAATAATGTCATTTTTTTATAGCTCCATGTGCCTTTGAAATGTTACAAGTAACTCTATTGGGTCTTCAATGTTGTGATGTATTCATGGACTTCTTTTTGTTTTCAAACTGAGGTCATTTTGGATTAACAGCTTCATACAAGTCCGTTGAAGGCTGTTTCTCAACAACAATCAGGTTAGAAGTAGGAACCTCACTTGCAATATGAAGGTAATGTATACGCTCCGAAGGTACATCGTTATAGAGCGTCGCGGTATTCAACAAATCTTGGATAATATAAAAAAAATACAAATTTGTAAAAGACAAATAAATGTTCAGACTAGCTGACAAGTAAAAATATCTAAAGTAAACCAAAAAGACTAACTTTGAATAAGAATAAAAACTATATTTCTAGGCTTAAAATTATGCTATAGTTATGATTTTTTTTTTAGCAAGGATTTCAAAATAATTTTTTTTTTCAAAGTTAAAATGTTTATAGAATCCTCAAAGTGAGTGTGGAACGACTATAAAAAAGCTTTTGTTTTTTGGATCTCAGAGTGAGGAACAATAGTGATTATTATTAATTGATTAAAAATCATTGTCTTGCCATCGTGGTAAGGTTATATGAGTTAGAATTTGGAATAGTAGCAGAAGGATCGTTGTTAACAACGGTTGTAGAAGTAGGGGTAGCAGATGCGGTAGTAGCTCGTCCTTGATTTGGAGACGACTGAGAGGTCAATAATTGGTAATTGGTAAGAATGTTTCTTAGTTGATTATTATCATTTATCACGTTGCTGTTATTAGCAGCAGAAGCTTGGTTTGCTACTATATGTCCCAAAAGGGGATTACCATTCATTGCTGTACTCAGTAACTGTGCAATATTATGTTGGTGCTGTTGTTGTTGAGGCGGTGATATGTTCTGAGGCGCGGATGGAATAGATGCTTGGGATGAAGAGTAAACATTGTAAGTTCCATTCATAGTTGGAGAAGTGTAATGAGAGGTTTGGTTGCTTTGATTGAGTCCGTTCATTAATGTAGCCAGTAATTGAGATACAGTTGGTTGCTGTTGTTGCTGTTGTAGCTGTTGTTGTTGCTGCTGTTGCTGCTGTTGTTGCTGTTGTTGTTGTTGTTGCTGTTGTTGCTGTTGTTGCTGTTGTATTTGTGTCTGCAGCTGTGTGTGATATTGCATAGAAGGAGTAGAAACAGCACTAGGCTGATGGTATTGGCTCACAGGACTAGGCTTAGCTTGCAGCATATTATACAAAACCGCAAGGGTATTTGAGTCTAGCGATTGAGTACTTGCTGCTGGTGCAGACATAGGAAGTGCAACTGAAGAGGCTGTATAATTATTGTTAGGAATAGCAGCAGAAGTTTGGTATGTGGACTCAGGGACATAATGAGGCATAGAATGTAAGACAATTTCAGCGGCTTGTTCACCCATTATACTATCGTATTCTATTATAAGATTAATAAAGAACATCGTCTCCAAAAAGGGTACTTACCATCAAATCTAACGCCAGTACCAGCTTCGTCTGGACTGAATACTTGAAGAGAAACTTTCTTTTGACTCTCAAGGTCACGGTTAATAGTAACCACAGCCTTTACACCTTCTCTTACCATTTGCTTTAAAAGTGATTCCCTAGTATTTGGATACTGTAAAATAACCGTGACCACAGAAACATTTTTCTTTCTAAATTCATTTTCAATGTATGAAACGAATTGTTTTGAGACATTATTCCACGCAATGATCTTAACCAATGGAACTTTCATTTCAGGATGACTGGGATCATATTCGCTATCATCAGTATGTTTTGTTTGCGGCTGACGATTTTCTAGTCGTCTGTGATGATAATCTTCATTTCTTCGGTGATTCTTACCATTTGCTCTATTACTCATACCGAATCCTGTTCCTCTTCCTGCTTTTTGACGGTGTTTATCATCTTCACGAGCAAAATAAGGTTTTGTACGACATACTTCTAATTCTATAGATTTCTTTTAGTTTTCTTCAGCATTCAAACAGACCTTATGCTTACCTAAAACAACGCCTTTAAATTTCTTTCCATTTTCACACTTTACAGCATTAGCACAAGCAAAAGGACTATCAAACTGAACAAAGCCAAATGCGTTTTTAAAGACAACTTCAAGAACTTCACCATAAGTACTAAAGTAGTCCATCACATCTTCTTTATCAACTCGATTAGGCAATTGACGAATCAGCATACGGGACTCAGGAGAAACATCACTCCAATCAATGCTTTTCTTTGACAATATATTGGTCGATTCAGGCGCAGCTGTTGCTCTTTTTTTTATTGCTGCTGCTTGATGACCAGTGCCATCAAGCTTGCGTTTACTACTAAGTAAAGAATACTCATCAAACTCATCTAATTCCTTTTCATGTTTTTTAACATTAGCAGGCTTTTTAATTTGTTTCATCTCTTGATGTTGTTGTAATGCTTGTTCTTGCAGTTGCTGTTCTTGGTAAGTCTGTAAACGTTGGTATGGGTCTTGAGGGTAAGGTTCTTGCTCTTTGGATTCTTCGATTATTGTTTCCTTAGTATTCAGTTTATTATTATCATTGGCAAATAATGCCGAGAAAAAGTCATCTACAACTGTTGGCTTATTGTTGTCAGTCATTTCTTTCAATGGGAAGTTATAGTAGTAGAAATTAAATAAAAACAAAAGAGGTTATACTAAATACTTTTGTGGTTTCTTCTTTTTTTCTTTGGGGATTAAAAAAAGTGTATGGGTGTATATATAAATAAAAAAAAACTACGGAAGAAAATAAGTAACTCTCTCGCTTGTTTCTTTTAGGGAAATATAAAAAAGAAAAAAAAAAAAAAAAGTTGGTCGACCAAAGAAAAAAAATTTATTCTTAACTAAGCGGACACACATTTACAATGTCTCTGGAAGCTGATTGGTTCGGTAATATAAATAGGATCCCCAAAGAAAATAGATGATCGTAGGTGAATGACTTTATGAAAAGGCCTGATCGCTCCTTTTAAGAGTCTAGCAAGTACCTTATATCCATTTGGAATGTTTGTGGCTTGAACCCCATACTATAATCATGTTAAGTATAGCTTAAAAATTGAGCTACCTTTTATTGCAAGTGGTATCTTGCTATATAATGAATCATAACGCCAATCGTTTCGATTTTTTTAAATGGATGTTTACTGTATAACTACAATTAACATTACTCAAACTTCAACCTTTCTGAGTTCGCCAATTCTTTATTATTTTGCTTTTTCATATGAAAATAAACGTAAATGGTTCAATTTTTTTAAAAAGGATAATTCATGAATTGGTATGTATTACTGTAAATCTTGGTTTAGTTCTGTCAATTTCTTTTTCATTGTAATGTACAATAGTAATTGATTTATGGAATTCTATTTCAATAAACCTCAATCTAAAACCTAAATGCTATTTTTTTTTAACGAAATATTGACAGCTCATATAAAGAAGATAGCCAGAAGAGCTTGATGTATCTGTAGTTTCCACTGATAGAAATATAAAGAGCTTGATGGTCAATCATAGCTTTCTAAATGAAATCATAATGGCTAATTACCTGAAGGCTTTGGTAAGTATCGGAGTCTCACCAAGGTCGTTTTATCCTTTTGATGAGACTCCGAAACTTACCAAAGTCATTATTTCCAGTGTATAATTATGTAATGGTTAGGATTTCTTCTTTTTTCTAAACTCTGATGCCAACAACAAAGTATATTGCTCATGATACAAATAAGTATATTGGTAATTTACCATGTTTTTTTTCTTAATCCAAACAAAAGTATTAAATAGTCTTTTTATGTATGTCTCAAGACTATGACACGTTTCTAGCCAGTGACTTTGACGCCAGGAATCATGTGGATGCTATAGTCAAAAAATCAGAAATGGAAGGAGATGAAAGCGAAATTAGTGCAGCATTTTCAAAATTGACGTTTAGTCTGGACATGTTGAATAAGCAAATTCAGGAACAGGTACTAAAAAAAGAAAGATAAGAAAAATGTATTTAAAAGAAATCTACTAGGTTGCTGACAACTATGAAATTCTACTAAGGCAACCAGTCGGTATGAAAGATCTCGAAAAAGTTATTGACGCTATTCAGTTCGACATTGATGGCTTAAACGATTCTCTTCAAATGTAAAAAAAGAAAAAAAAAAAAAAAAAAAAAAAACACAATATTAATCTATATTAAAATACACAAAGGTTAGCACTTAAAATCCGTCATCCTTATGAGCAATTATCCTACTACTCGAGACAGTTTGAGAATTTGCAGATTACTTGCGATTTATTACGAAAATTATACAGATTCATCATCCTTAGACGTCGACTTGAAACACAACTATCATCATCAATCTCTTCTTCCTCGTCCGATCGTATCCCAACAGCAGCATTGATCTTGTATGAACTCGAAACGGTGATTGATGAATGTGATTTTGAAGGAATAGACATTGTTACTCATGCATTACCAGCAATACAACAATCAAGAAAGCGTATTGAACAAGAGGCAAATGAGTTGTTGAAGGAAGGAATAGAGCATCAAAATCAAGCAAAGATGGCAGCAGGTCTGCAAGTGTTCTACAACATGAAAGAGATGGGACAGAGACTTCAGAAACTTATTCAAACCATGTTGGATGATTTGATTCAGGAGATTAGACAAGTAGTTGATATTCAATCTCTTCAAAAAAGCACTATGAGTAATACCTCAAAGAATACAACACAGTGGACACATCTCTTGTGGGAACGTATGGAGGCATTGATGAAGAGCATGGGAGACCAATGTATCAAGATTTATAATTTAGAAAAAGTCTTGGAGATCAAAAAAGACTCTTTGACTCAAGTATCGTTCTTAGATGAAGTAGCCAAAGTAAAAAATCATATATTCAAAAAAAAATAGCAACACATTCATTTATATATATATACATATATAGTCATTAGATGCCAGTAGCCTTGCAAGTTATTTTTGGCAAGTGTTATCAGCCAATTTTGAAAAGGAATTAAAACATGCAGTTAGAGCATCTACTTTGCTTCACACTATATTTGTTGGAGATTATCCTAAACTGCTCAAACTCTTGCATGATTTCTTTTCTCGTCTCGCACTTAACAATGGCACGCCTCTTTCAGATTATTCGCAAACACCAGAATATGTGATTATGCTTCATAGTTTTTATGCTTTTCAAACGGGCTTTGTGACAAAGTCTCGGCAAAAAATGTTTGATGGTGTCAACGCAGCGTTTCCTGCATACGGTGCTCTTACTAGATCGCCGCCTACACGAAGCAATGCGATCAATATGACACGAATTATTGGACAGTACGTTATTAAATGAACATAAACCTTTTTGTATGTGATTAATCTTTTTGCCTTAGTGAACTTGAAGTAGCATCTGTCGAACCTCATCTAGCTCAAGAGGTAGCTAAAAATGCAGTCAAGGCGCTCAGTTCATTTTGTACAAAATGTGAAAATCTGGTTTGTATACATAAAAGAGAGAAGGCCTTATATTTCTCATGCATAAATTTAGCTTCCATCCAATGAGCAACCAATCTATACCACTGGCTCTAATTCAACAATATCAAATTACTTGAATATGAATATAGAAATGGCGAATATATTATATTATATGCATCAGTCTATATGGAAAATATTAGAAGAATACCCAGAAAAAATCGCTGAAATTATGAAGGAAGGAGTAGAGGTATAACTTTCTTTTTCTTTCTGACCTATTACATACACTTATTTGATTTAATAGGGATGTCACGTATTAATGCAAAAAATTGGTACTCGTCTAGTAGACTTGATCAAGAAAGATTCAGAACAAGTGTTGTTAAATATGCACCAAGAGAGCTTTTCAGGGCAATTACGTCGAAATTTTGAACCAAATGATGAAAAGAGTAATTACATGAAGGAGCTAGCCAACCATGTTCGATATTACCATACACATATCCTTCAACATCTCTCTTGCGGTGCCGAACCCAAAGCTTGGTAAGCTATAAAACGAAATAGCCCACTATTCATGTAAAGTAATATTCTCTAAGGTCATTGGCCATCGGTCAACATATACTTGAAGTCTTTATTTTCCAAGCTAGTATGATCCGTCCCTTGAGTGAGGCAGGTAAATTGAAATTAGCAGGAGACATGGCCGAGCTTGAATTCACCATCAGTCAATTCTTGAGTGAATATGGAGCCAAGATGGAACAGTTGGCAGGGGCCTACAAAGCCCTCAGGACCTTTAGACCCTTACTCTTTTTGGATTCTGCGCAACTCACAGCTGCACATCATACATCAGACCTATCTAAGCTTATCTTGATCCATCATCTCATTGTTCGATCACAATCGTCTAACAAAGGCTTGATATTACCTAATACAGTTTATGATCTATCCAGACAAGAATACATGAAGTGGATGAATGGACAAACCGAAAAGGAAGCAATTCAACTTGCTTTGGATGCGATTACAAAAGGAAACAAAATAAAATTGGGCGAATTACAAGATATTCCTGAATTCAAGCTGATTATGGAATTGGTATCGGAAGAAGAAGAATAGAAGCCGTTTGTCGGAGAGCATAATTATATAAATTGTTGTTTAATTTTATACTTTTTTTTTTTTTTTTTTTTTTTTTTTTTTTTTTTTTTTTTTTTTTAAAAAAAAACACTTTTTTATTTTTTTTTCTATAAACAGAAGGCAAAAACGACTATAGCTACTTCGCACAAGGCTTGAACTCTAAAAGGTCAAGCGTTCCGAACTTCTTTTAAAAATAAACTCCTCTACTTCCTTGTACAGTAAAATATTTTGAAGTTCTTGGGTTCAGATAAAACATTTCTCTTATATAAATATAGCTTTATTATTAATAAGTTCCAGTCTTTCTACGAGTACTTTTTTAATCAGTTTTCACCATGGTAATTGAATGAAAATAGCTGTATACATTGCAATTGTAGCAAATGACAACATCATATCTTTAAAAAGGAGGTCTGTGCAAAAAAAAAAATAAGCTCATGCAATAGTACAAATGTTAAATTTGGGCGTACAGTCGTTCCACTGCTACTTGAGGGGGTGATATAAAATCCAAAAAAGGAAATAAAGGGGGGCGATTAATTTTTCACGTAGAAAACGCCCTGAAAGCAACGAAATGTTTAACAGTGTAATCAATTGGTTGCTAGAAATTTGATTTCTTTCTTTTTTTCAATTCATTTTGTTACTAAGATGAAGAATTTCTCTACATGTCAGATTTAACCACTTAGAAAACGACTTTCAAAACAACAAACAAGTACTTGAAGTACTTTTGTGATACACCTGCTTCAGACTGGATATTTAAAATATATTTCAGTGACAAAGATCCTAAAAAATCAAAAAAGTTTTTGTGGAAAACTTATAAACTGTTAAAGACGACGCGAAAAGTATTCGTTCAGTTGTCAATCAACACATCAATCGATTACAATCAGGATATGAATAAAGTTACGACTATAAAACCTTTTATATAAAAAGAGAATCATATTTAAAACAGTATCTAGATTTAAAATCATTCTTTATTATTTGAAAGATTTACTCATAATTATTATAGACTGGCAAAGATAGAACAGTCAGTGAAACAGTAGAGAGAGAGAGAGAGATAGAAAGAAGCAAAAGGTAAACGGATAGTAAATGCCATTCGCTAACTGTTACAAACTTGTTATCTTTTTATCAGACTAGTCACAAGGGCAAGTAGAAAGAAAATGATGATGTTGAATTTAAGCAGAAGTAGGTTGAGTTTTTGGCTGATGTTGAACAAAACAAAAACTTCCATCGTTATAGGTAAAATGAATAACAATTTATTTAAAAGGCTGTTGTTGATTAGAATCTCTTTAAACAATCCTCTATTGCAGCAGTCACGATTTTGACCAATTTAAAAAAGACTTGATGGAAAGCTTCTTTGTTACTCTCCTTTTTTTTTTTTTTTTTAGCAGTTGCTTCATTTGCTTTAGGTGCTTCACCAGAAGGTAAGCCTCCTAATACTGACACGTTGATTGCTTTTTTCTTTACCGTTTTTGTTTTACTGTGTTCAGATATGAATTATCGCGTCTCCTTTAGCAACAAACAAGCTTTCAATACCTCTTTGGACATATGGAAAACAGCAGTGGCATATCTCTTATTAACATGAATATGATCTCTGACCCAATTGGCAACATGGGATATCAAGAGTCAAATTCGATTTTGTTTGTATATTGGGATATTGGCTAAAGGTTCATTAGCCTATTTAGGAGCGCTTCTTTGAGCAAAAAGGTATGGACAAATGTTGATAGATGAAGAGGACAACATTTGATAAATTGTTGTCAGTAAGGTAATTAATAAATTAAAAACATCCATCAAAGTGTGGCTGCTGCAATAGAGGGTTGTTTAAGGAATTCCTCTTGATTGTAGTCCAGAGAAGAATGACGTGATTTGTTTGGGTGCAAATCTACCGCTCCACCCCAATGCAGACAAAGACATTTACCGTCATTTGTAGAAGCAATTAAAGCCACATGAAGCAAGCGACATTTGGATTGAAGCGAAGGATTATATCGGTGATATGGTTGCTGACAGTAAATATTTTTGATATTCAAATCTTCGAGTTGAATTTCAAGCAACTAATATTTATTATTCTTAGACTAATATTGATGAGGTCAAAGAGAAGATTGAGACCAAGACACTTGTAAAAGGTCAAAAAAAAAAAGCATGTCGATGTATCAAGGGTATTCTTAAAATCATGTATGTATAATATCATCAGAATTATTCCAATAATAAGCTAATTTTTTTTATCTGGATTAAGGTCAAGGTTTATATAAAAAGATCATTAATATCACGATGAGAAGTTGTATATAAATGTCGACATTTCTAAACAGTTTTATGATTTCTAAATGCATGTCATTGATCAATTAATGTCTGAAAAATTGGAAATGGAGTCTCATGTACACCACCTTTTGTAAGTTGGGTTTCCAGCCTGCTACATCTTGATGCTTACAAGAAACATTTTTTCGTGTTTGATAGATCACTGTCATCCATTTTGTTGCTCAAAAAAAAAAAAACAGAAGTCACCCGGATATGATTAGCTTCTTACCATACGAAGTCTTGAAAAAAGTCATCCAAGAACGACACCAATTGTGGCATATGAACCAAAAGTTCCCAAACGATCTCATGATAGGGCTAATGGAACTAGCATGGGTAAGAATATGAATTGTCAGCGCAATATCAGTCAATCACTCACTAGCCTTCTTTATCTGTTAGAGTTTGTATCATGAATCTATAGATCGCGTGGAGGCGTGTTCTTCTGTTCTTTCAATGATAAGAGCGAGTTCAGATAGTTTAGATCGCAAGTTAATGTTGTCTATTTCACAAATGTAAGATTTTTAAGAGCTTATATTTGAAATAGTATATTTTTGCAAAAAACTAATCTCTGGCATCTACTCCACTAGTTTTCAGTCACTCCCAATGGACACCGTCATGAGTCCCCTCAATGAATCAGAGTTCATCACCAGATACCTATTGCCTATATTTCAGCCCTTGTTTGACGATGATCAGCGTTCAACAACGATCCGATGGTAAGTTCCATTGAATTATCGGTTCCCACATTGATTCATTGTTGCTTGATAGGACTACAACACAATCAGTAGACATCCAAAAATCGATGGGCACTGGAAACCGGCCGGATTGCATTATATCCATCATGCAAGGCAGTTACCACCTAGGCAATTTGGGGTATGGTGAAATCAAATCCCCTTTGGAAACTGGTAATCACTTTGGAACAAATAAAGATCTTTTGCATCTTGGTCTGTATTGCAAAAATGCCATTGATGACAATAAGTTAGGTGCCAGTTTGGCAATCCATGTCACAGGTAAGCGACAGAATCACCTTTGCAATACTCTATTAAAATCGTGAAAATCTTCTTGTCATGAATCAAAATTTTTTCTATTAAGGTTTCATGGTGGTTATTTACTTATTGCAATTGCAGGCCGATGGCATATACCTAATGACTGAACTCGAACACATCCGATTCCCAACATCGATTGAAGATGTGCCCGCGTTTCTTGAAAAATGCTTTGCATGTATCCGAGTCACAGTGCATTCCTGTCAGTGATCCGGCCGCAGCAACTTCCGCTGCAAGGCAAAAACGAACAACAGCCAGCACATCTGACATGGACATGATTTTGAAAAACACAACATGTCATAAAAGACGAAATGTAGCAAGCCCTTTTCCTAACTGACGATATGTTGTACTTCAGTTCATGTCTCAAAAAATTCCTAATAAATTTTTTTTTTCTTCAAAACTGTCATATTTCAGCGTCTACTTATATACTTGACTCCTTATAGTAAGCACCATGTAATATTTTAACCAATCCCATCTGTTATTTATGAGACGCAAGTGTGAAAGTGGAGAAAGTGGAGAGGCGTTTTGTCGTCGTGATTGGCTGGAGGCTTTAGCCATTCCAAGTTGTCCAATATGGATGGAAATTGAGGGTTTTTCCCTGGATGCTAAGAAAAAGACCCAAATTTTTTTTTCGAAACCCAAATATCTCAAGGACAAAAGAAAGACAGTTTTGACCTCGAAAGCCTTACTTAATTCAATTATAAGTATGAACACGAATCAAGAAAAAGACGGTGTATATATTCCTTACCTTATCGTTATGGATTTTGACATGCATCTATGTGTCGTATGTTTAGTATCTGACAAGTTCTATATCACTAAAAAGATAAAGACAATTTCCTTTCCGTCAAGTCTGAACAATTTTTCTAAAGAATTGATTAATGTCGCAAACGGTCTTTTGGACCTCATTGTAAGTAAAAGGAAAATAAGAGATTATTTTGAATATAGTTGACATCAATTTTGTAGGCGTTATGCGAAACGATAAAAAAGCAAGCTTGTAGAGGAAAAAAACGAAACTGTATTGATAGCTGTATAAATAATACCATAGAAAGTGAAAAAGAATGTGGTACTAGCAAGGTTGTCTGGGACAATGTAGAAGAAGATGAATTGGAGGACGAGTTGAACGGCGATGAAGATGATAACGATGACGAAGGCAACAGTGATTAGTCTTTCTTCTTCTTCTTCATACCTTCTCTTAAGCATACCCTTTGGTTGAATGGTTGGGTAGTGTTGGCGGCTTTTTTTCAATAGTAAAAACATCAACAATTTTTAAGGCAATACTGTAATTAAATGAACTCCTAATTATTGTATGGCAAGCACGAATAAGATTTTTGCCTAGATAGTAATATAGATTTGAGTTACACTTTATTTTGTTATCTCAGGCTTTTTATAACAACGTGCGATGGAAAGCTTACTTTTAATCTTAATAATACTAGTGAAACTTCTAAAGAGTATGATGACATTGAGAAGAGTAGTGAGAGCAACAAGTGAGTATCAAAGGATATAACCACCGTTCATTTTATAAAATTCATGCATGAGCTTCTTGACATCATGAACATGGACGGAGGCCATATTGTAGTTATTCCGTAATGGATAACTGTGCTACTCATAAATCTCATCCAATGATAAGAAAAGTTGAGAGTAGAGGCTATCGAGTAATGTATTTACCTCCTTGTTCGCCAGAGCTGAACCCAGTTGAGCAGTTTTGGGCTCTTGTAAAAGGAAAAATGAAACGCCGCAGGTTGATGAATGAAGAAAATCTTTCACAAAGAATTGCAGATGTGTGTAACAACGTACGTCTCAGTGATCTGTAGGGATTCTGTAGATACTTCAAGCGCCAAATCTTCAACTGTTATAACAAAACAAACTTCTAATTAGCTGCTTATTTTAATAAACATTTCACTTGTACGTATATGACAATTTTACAATGAAACTGACAAATTCTATTTTTAAGAGACAAAATAAAATTTCGAGAACGACAATTATTTGCTAACAAACAGCCGAACATTTTCCAGGCAGCGCCATTTATTTTTTCAAAACGGACAAAATGTATCAGCCGCACTGTACATTTGTTTTCCACAAAGACGAATTTACTTTCCGGAAAAAAGTATCTATTTTTCTCTTCTGACCCCATTAGAAGACCTTTACGAAAAAAAAAAAAGACCTCTACTGGCAGTTCGGCATATCCAATGTATTATTACGTATATTGAATGACTTTTTGGCTGTCTTTGGATTTCTCTCTCGACTATTTGAAGAATCCTAACTTCAATTCTGGAACATCTGGCCCAAGAAAAAGAAACCTTATATCCCTTTCTTTTGTTTAGTGCCTTTAATAGATTAATCACCTACATTTTTGTATCAATTACTATCACTCTTCTTACCCAATAATAAAGATAAAAACAAAAAACTGCATAATTCACCTCTCAGAAAATATATTTTCTCAAAAATGTGTAACACCAAAATTTGTTACCTAATAAACGTGAATTTCGGCTTTATACAAAAAATAAAAGCTTGCCTTTCTTCCATCTCTCTCCTGTCATATCATCCTTTATAACTATGGCTCCTCTGATCCTATTTCCTGAGTTTATTGTTTCTAATAAGCTTTTCTTTCTCTTTTGAATGACTTTATTGTGTTACTTTGAGAAAACCGTACTGTTCAAAATAACAACTGAAGTGATTTGACCAGAAAATATACAATAATGTTTTCTTTGTGTGTTACTTTTTCATTTGAATGTGCGCTAATATTTTTAGGTAATCCGCTAAGAGGTTTTGGAAATAAGATGTCTTTGAAAAAAAAAAAAAGTGATACAGCTAATTGACAAAAAAATGAGGAGCACTTTTTTTTTCTTCTTTTCTTTTTTTTTTTTTTTTTTGTTTGTTTTTTTTATTTTTATTTTACTTTACTGCATAATTCGTTACTGTTAATAATTATAATATGAGTATAATAGCAAAGATCAAAGGACTACTTACGATTGTCACTGTCACTTTAATGATTGCATTTATTGCCTACACTTCACAAATATTTATTATTTGGCCTTATCTCACAACAACATTCAACCTACTTCAAACAATATGTATACTTGTTCCACTCAACCTTTGTATTGGCATGTTATTTATTCATTATTTTCTTGCCTGTTTTACAAATCCAGGATCAGTTCCTATTCGATACGTAAATAAATATATTCAATCGCAGAAATAAAATAATTAACAGTTAAAATAGACACCGAGACAACAAGCTTATATTGAAGTTAAAAAATCAACACATACACCTAGATTTTGTAAGACGTGTGATAACCATAAACCACCAAGAACCCATCATTGTTCGGTATGTAAACGATGTGTGCTAAAAATGGATCACCATTGTCCGTGGGTAAATAACTGTATTGGTTATTTCAATTACTGTCACTTTATTCGGTTTATTGTGTTTGTGGATATCTCCTCAATCTACCTTTTTGTTTTACTTTGCTGTAGAACAAATCAAATCATAAAGAACTTACACAACGTAAGCAAAAAGAATAAAAAAAAAAGTGAGCAGTTATTTATAATTGATAGCAAAGTCTGTTATTATTCGTTCTTTAGAAATCGGCTTTCTTTCCGTCAACTTGATATGTCTTGCTATTGTCATGGTAACTGTAGGCATCCTGACAGGTTACCATGTTTATTGCATCACGACTAACACAACCACGATTGAAGGATGGGAAAAGGGACGATCACTGACTATTAAGGGCATGGGAAGAATACAGAATGTAAAGAAACCATATGATCAAGGTCTCTGTAAAAATATATCAGCCGTATTAGGTAATCATCCGATGCTTTGGTTCATGCCGATACCCATGCGGGGTACAGGTCTTGATTTTCCCATCAGTCTGCGTTACTTTGATGAAGAAAAACAAGTTGAGCGCCCTTTATCAGTTGGCACGCTTGGTAATGATACAACATTAAAAAAGATGTCAAGTCATGAAACATCATCCGATCGACCGACATCTTTTGCAACGTTTGTGTCGAATACTACGACTTTAGTATAGTTTGTAATTGTATCATCTATATCAAAACTGGTATAATTTTAAAGAGATTTTTTTTTTCCTAAATATTCTCTGTACAGAAAGAAAAAAAAAAAAAAACTTCCCGAATGTAATAATATTGTGATGTACTATACAAATAATAAACATTTTCTCTCTCTCTCTTTTTATTTACTTTATTTTTTAAAAGAAAAATAATGGAATACCCAGCTTTAAGAATTCCTCGTTCAAGAACTACAGTCATGACACCACCCTCAGCTATTCATGCGCAAAGAAGGACAAGATATGATCCCTCGGGATATGCGGCACCTATTAAACCAGTTTATAAATTGGCGTGTAAACACTGTCATACAGTTGTTTGTGCTCGAAGTATGAAGGCCATTTTACTAGCAGATACACGTATTGAACTCTACAGTACAGATACGCCCTCTCAAAGGTAAATTGGTGTAAATGACGATAGCATAAAGAGGCTTATGTTATTCAATATAGTATGTATGTATTAGAAAAAGATTATTTGACACGATCCTGTCACTGCAGAATACGTGATGTGGCATGCTTGAAATGGTAAATACTCATACACACATATTTCCTGAAATAAGAAAAATAACAAATAATAATGAAAGTGGTAATGTGATTGGATACCATGTCGTATCACCATGTACTCAATGTTTAGAGTCTTGTAATAATGGCCACTTTTGGATGTTTCATTCCAATGTATGTGAGTCAGTGGAAAGAAGAGAAAACAAAAAGCTAGTATTTTGGAATAATTTACCAAGAGCTGAATTAGATACCGAATTTTTAAGAGGCAATAAACTCCCTCATGATCAACTTTGCAGATAGACATTTTATACACTCCTTTACTTTCAGGAACATATAAAAGATGTATGCATACTATTTCTTTTTTTTTTTTTGCACATTTTTCTTTTTTGCATAATGTGTAACGTTTCTGATTAATATAAATGTATAATGTACATATTAAACAAGCTAAAAAAAAAAGGAAAATAAGAAGAAAGGTTTTTTGGTATAAAAACTTGCTTTCATTCCTTTTTATTTTTTTATTTTTACTCCTTTTTTTATTTCTTTTTTTAAAAAAAAAATGTCTTTTATAAGCCGACAAAGAGTACGTCAACGTATGAATAGTCGAATAACAGCACCATCATCAAGTGAACAATTTATGCCATCGATTGAAGAATCACTTCAGAATTGGCTAACAAGAGATTCATCCTCGTTAACGCCTTTAATGGATTCTTGTCGATGCTGTAATAAAATAAACTGTGAAAATCTACAAGCACTCGTTTATGCTATAAAAAAACTAGAAGAAGATGCTCGATTAGCAGCGGGTAAACTTATAAATAGGACAATATGCATATATTGCGCTTTTTATTGATTTATATTAGAAATTGGGCAGAGTTTATTGCATAAGCATGAGAAATACGTCACTGAATCCAATGAGATAAAATTAAGACTCGAAAATCAAGTAAATGATGACGAGTATGAATCATATTTGCACAGAAATTAAAACATAAAACGTAGTTATTTCAAGCACAAGAAAGGGTATTAGAATTGGAGCAATTGCTCATTCAATCAGATACAGTAAAGCATGACCTAGAGCAAGAAAAAAATAAGCTGACTTGGGAATGGCAAAAGACACAAAAAGTATGTGCTAAAGGTATAACCAAAGGAATCAAGTCAATTAATTAGAGGTCTTTTAATTTACTTTTGCCACAGATATTGGATGAAACTCAATTGGAAGCCGAAGCCTGTAATCAACGTTCAAACCAACTCATCAATGAACTCAATATAAAGACAAAAGAAGTTGAAAAATTAAGAGCATGTAAACTAATGGCACGGCAAGCAGATATCAGAGAAGATAATTTAATGTCAGCATTGGAAGATGTGAAACAAGAATTGGCTGCTTCAAGAAAATCAGAGCTTTTGTTAGAATCTAAATATAAGAAATTAAAATTGAAATATGGTAAAATAAACAAACAAACAAACACTGCGGCTTATTTAAACTATTAAAGAATCAATATGCTCTGAACAGGATAAACAACAAGGGATAAATATTGAATTAAAAGAATCCAATAAGAAAAATGAAATACGTAAAGATGTAAACAAGGTAATTTTTTTTTTAAAAACAAAAAAATAAAAGCCCATCGATGCTTATTAACAATTTATAGTCTACATCATCCTTATCATTATGCGATAGCAAAGCTCAGTCTCATGTTCCACAGACACAAACGGTAGATAATACAAACAACAACAGCCACTTGTTTGACCTTATCAAAGAACTTGTATCAGCCAATAATAAATTAAAAACAGACCTACTAGAAAGCAGAGACATGCTACTCGAAAGCCGCAGTGAGGTCACTAATCTAGTAGCTAAATTAGAACAACAAGAGCAAGAGGTTGACGATGACGACAACACAACAATGACTGAGCAGCATCCACAAGATATCTGGCCAAAGGAATCAAAGAGTAATACAACATGTAATAGTACTGAGCAAGTAGTTCATCATCATTATCATTATCATTTACGCAATAAGACAAAATCTTTACCACCAAAAGAACCAGAGGTCTCACCCTGTCGTCAATTGCATCATCAAATCTGTTTACTATTAGAGCGATTACAACAAACGGATACAAGAGCACTCAACAGAAAGTTACGTAGAGTGTTTGATATCTTTGACTTGAGTAGCATGAGTAATTCGATCATTGAAAATATTTTGATGACTGAAGTTAGTGACCTCTCAAAAAACATTACTTTGGTGGATGAAGAGTTCTCTGGTTTGATTGGTGTGATACAAGACATGCTTAAAGAGATGGGCCAACTTCGGATTAATATCAATGATCTTCAAGTAGAATACGTGAAAAAAATAGAAGAAAACGATGCCCGTTTAGAGCTAGAAATAAAAAAGAAACAGCAAGAAAAACAAAAGATTAATGCACTCAGTTGGTTATCGAGCGTATTTCAAAAGAGCGCTTCGTCTCAAAAGACGTGTTCTCCACCCCCTGCAATTTATGTTCATCCACTTTGCTCAGCTACCATTCTGATACCTTCTACAGAGGAGTATTCGTCTAAAGTCATTCGATGTACGGGTCCTTCGTCTAGTTACCCCACCCGATCTTCCTGCCATAAACGAAGGCTACCTCTCACTTTACACGCCTCACAAAGTGCATCCACTGCAGCACAAAGGTCTACACAAATAAAGAAAAAGAGGTCATCATTTGGTATCAATTCAACGGAGACGGCAAGTTGGCTTGGAAACAATGTAATCAATCACTAGTAAAATTGTGACGTTGGAGTAAAGGAGTATACAGCTTTTATTTTTTTCTGTCTTTTTTTCTTTTTCTTTTTTTTTTTTTTTTTTTCTTTTTTCTTTTCTTGTTTCTTTTCTTTCTTTTATTCGACCAAATAAAAAGCACACATACTTCTGTTTTAAAAAATGTCAACTGCTATTCCTTCTGCAGCCGGAACTACTCCACAACCTTCTGCTTTACATTCACAAATACCATCTGGTCCACAAGGTTATGCTAATGCCCAAGCACAGGCACAGCATATCTTTAGGCAAAAGCAACTTATGGCTATAAAACAACAGCAACTCATCCAGCAGCAACAACTTATGCAACAACAACATTTGTCTCAACCTCAAGCTCACTTAATGCTACGAAAACAACAGATACAGCAAATGCAATTTTTGAGAAGTCAAGAGCATCAGCATTTACAACAAGAGCAATTATTATTACAGCAACAGCAACAGCAACAGCAACATCAGCAACAACAACAACAACAACAACAGCAGCAGCAGCAGCAGCAATTACAAAAACAGCAACAACAACAGGAAACAGTAAAACCAAACACATCCACTACACCCATTATAAAATCAGAAGATTCACTTTCTGCCATCACAAAAACTATGGCTGTGCCAAGGTACTGTTATTATTATGTTGCAAAGTACCCTTTTTTTAAGCCCAAAATGCATGAATAGAACACAGACAAGTGGACAAGCTGTTTTACGTCTAGTTCAATTTGCAGAACAATTGAATCCTGGTGAACAAGTAAAGTATTTTGTATAAATCCAAACCAGTCATTTTTTAACATTCGATCGTAGGCGATGGATCGCTCATTTTGGGATAGTTTTGTACAAGATTTTTATACTTCTTCTAGTAGTTTAAAGTTGGGTTTATTAAATATCGAATCAAATGAAAGAAGAGTATTTGGTAAGATTAATATGTGTATATGCATACATGAGATAGATACTTACAATGATACAGAGGTCAACCAATCTTTATTAGCAAGATGTCTTCATACTCAGTATATGTGTGGTATAAGTTCAGTTCAAATGACTTTGGGAAAAACAGCAGAATATATCTTTCCTGGTGGTATCATGAATGTTGAATGTCCTAAAGCAAGTATAGTTTATAAATATGATAATGGCATCTTGGTAATTTATAATATATTTGTGTGTGTGCGTATATAGTCAATGCTTATGTTATGAATAGGTCGTTATTACTGGACATTTAATAGCTCAATTTGTTATGTCATCAGAAGGTATATGGAAGATTGAACATATGGATTTTTCATGTCAAAGCTTTGAAGAATACATTGACAGAGCATCTATTCGAAGTGAACCTATTACAAATTCTAAAAAGAAAGCATCACTTCATCATTCAGTCTTTCCTGACTCACCAATTAATAAATGGGGTTTACCTCCTAAATTATTCCACATCTTGCAAGTAAATAATAGATTGAATATATTTAACATGTATTCATCATTGACGCACATCATGTAGATATCAGATATTGCAGAAAGGCTTGGTGAAGTTGCTTTCCATTCTATTGTAACAGGCTTAGGACCACAAGGTAAATCGAAGGATGATAGTAATATTTTATATGTCTTAAACCATAAAAAAAATAGATAGTTTAAGCGCTATCGCTTTTCATAAACAACAAGAATTAGTTAAAGATAATGACAATGAAGGTAAGAATGAAAAACCTACGTATTTTATTTAAACCCGTTATTTAGAATCAAAGTTACAATTAATGTATAATTTAGCTATGCGTAATATGGCATCATCACCTATTGTTAAAACTCAAACAGGCGCAAGATCTCAACAGACATTCACACCTCAACAACAGGCTGCAATAAGACAGCAACAGATGCATGCTGCTCTTCAACAACCTCCCACTACACCTCATTACCAACCCACATACCCTGCTAATAATCAGTTTACGACGACACCAACTACACCTTCAGCAACAACAAGCCCAATGACACGTAAAGCCATATAAACACATTTAGCACAAATGTCTTAATCAAATCATAGGTAAAAGAAACAGCATAGCAAGTGATACAAAACCACCAACGGCAAGGAAAAGAGCAAACAATGCCAGAAAACAACAGCAATAATTTATATATTTGTGTGTGTACAGTAAATCAACAACAATTACAACAAAAATATCTATTTTTTATGCCTTCTCTTTTATCTGTATTCAAGAGAAGAAAAATGTACAGACTGTATTTTTATTGAACGCTTAATAAAACTTGCATGTCTGGTTTCTCTTTTTATATGTATTTATATTTATATATTTATATATATTATTTTTATGTCTTTGCAAGCTATCATTTAGTAGCCAGTGATAATCGTTATATTATATTCCTGACAAATAGTTGTTTTATACTAAATATCAAGACCAAAGGGAGAGGAATCCAGTTAAAGGTTTAGATCGGCCTTTAAAAAATATGCAAAGTCTGAACTCAAGCTGTTTTTTGCATGAAATCAAAATTTATTATTATTTTGAAACCTTTATTTTTTGGGAGTTCACTGTCTGTAATGATACATGAGTCGTCATTTGTTTTCGAATAATTACATAAAATATCCTTGTCAAGTTTATTCAAGAGGGGTTTATTTGCAAAATGAAATAAAAAAGAAACCTTTTCAATGAGAAAAGGAAGGGCCTTTATTTTTATTCCTTTGCTTGAGCTTTCTTACCTTTCTTTTTTTCTTTTAAAACTTTTTCTATTAAGCTTAATTATAATTAATTTCATACCATAATTTTACCTTTATGCCAAGTACAATTCATTGGACATTACCTCTCAAGCTACTTTACTCTGTTGGTATCTCTTGCGTCTTTGTAGCGCCTGCTTTGGTAGGTTATGCACTCAAGATCAGAGTGACTCGTGATTCATTTTGGGTCCTTGGTGTATATGGTCTTGTTGTCTTTTGCTTTATTGGCTTACAACTTACATTTGCTACTTTAAATCGTATTATGGTAATCTACTATAGTAAGCGATCATTTCAAGCAACGGAAACATTCAATGTGGACGAAAAGATTGGTGTAGATGAAAAGCAAAAGCCTTATACTCATTTAGATGTCTTGGAAGAAGGAAAACAAAGGCAAATGACTAAAATGGGTTTGGCCGTCGTCGGTTATCGAGAAGAACCCGGGCTATTCGCTCAATGTTTGGAATCCATCAAGGAGTTAAAATATCCAGATCCATTCAAGATCATTGTCGTGGTAGATGGAGATGCAAAAGACGATCAAGAGATGGCCTCTGTTTTTCAAAAGACCTTTCCTGGTTGTCCTATTGTTGTCTTGCCCGAGCTTTTGTCTCTTTCCTTTCAACGAATGAAACAAGAGGAATTAAATCGGTCGAGCATGGCAGGAAACAGTCGTGATAGCAGCAACAGTAGTCAAAGTGACACAATTCATGAGAAACCAGAAGCATTGATTAATTATGACAAAATTATTCGTGACCAACTCACCTTACCCACAAACACACAAGCTGTTTGTTATCTTCAACCCCACTGTGGTAAACGACATGCAATGTATACTGCCTTCCGCGTCTTGATGGCTGCTGGCTGTGAGGCTGTAATGTCGACTGATTCTGATACACGTTTTGATCCTTATGCTATGATTGAGATGGAAAAGGCATTGCATTGGTTCCCAAAGATTGGTGCTGCTGCAGGTGATGTAAGAATATGGAACAGTACCGATAACCTTCTTTCTTTCATGTCCTCACTTCGTTATTGGATGGCCTTTAACATCGAACGGGCTGCCCAAAGCTTCAATCGATCTGTTACTTGTGTATCTGGTCCTATGGGTATCTATCGAACTCATGTATTACGTGAAATCTTGGACGATTGGATTTCTCAATCCTTTTTGGGTATGGAATGCACTTATGGTGACGACAGGTAAAAAAAAAACAATACTTTATTTTTTCATCCCTTCTTACGTAATCAATAGACATCTTACTAATCAAACCTTATTGAAAGGCTATAAGGTAGTCTATACTCATTTAGCATATTGTGAAACTGAAACACCCACCGCCTTCCTTCGTTGGTTCAAGCAGCAAACGAGATGGTCAAAAAGCTTTTATCGAGAACTCTTTTGGAACGCTAAAAGTCTTCACAAGCATAGTCCTTGGATGGCTGCTGAGTTATTTTATCAAGGTGTTTATCCTTTTGTTCTTCTGTTCTCTATCTTTCAAATCTTGTTCTCCAAGACACCACTGATTCTCATTGTCTGGTTGATTTCATTGGGCGCTATTGCTTGTATTAAGACCATTTATTCAACCATTGTCTCTCTTTCTCCCCGCTTTCTCGGCTTCCCACTTTATTCGCTCTATTATCTCTTTGGACTTGTACCTGCTAAACTTTGGGCCATTGTTTCTCTTTGGGATGTTGGATGGGGTACCTCTGCACGATCAGCTTCTGAGATGAAACGGGAAAATGTGTTTTGCAGTCAATTGAAGGAAGCCTTGCCCATTCTCTTTTGGCTACTTTTATTGATTGCTGGTGTTACTTTCAATGTAGTAACATTCTTGCTTGATCCTAACCATCCTAGTGGTGCCGATTTCTTTGGAATCAACAGGGGACCTGATCCAACGTCTATTGTGTTTTATCCTAATCCTGCAATGAATGTTTAAATTATAGTAGAGTGATATAAGTGTAATTTTCTTTTAAAAAATAAACGGGAAATGTGTCTTTTTTTTTTCGTCATCTTTTTCGGGTAAGTACTCGAAAACTGCTATTTTAAGACTTCATTTTATATACTTTATAAGATAGTTAATAGTGTTCACATTCAAGCCAATAAACAGTCATGATTCATTGCTATTAGACACTATAACGATTCATTTAGTATTGCTTTCTCTCTAGTTAGCATTAACTTTTATGTAAAGTATAAAAAGAATGCCAATCAGTTAAGCGAAAATGAAATAATCTTAAGGGATGTTGCTGAAGAAAATCGCTCTCAATAAACAACGTAAAAAGATGTAATAATCAAATCGTCATAATTTACTATTAGCAAGTATATAAACAGAAGCGGAAAAGATTTATGAGATTATAATTGCCTTACAAACTTAATACGTGAACCATATAACGATTATTTATCAGAATTGTTTTGATGTACCAAAATTTTCTCCCATACTATAAATCTATTGCAGTCATAGTTGTTTGTATTTAAATAATCTTTCAAAAACCTCAACTCAAAATAGGGATGTTATATCAAAATTAATATTTATAATTCTTATCATGTTGCTCAATTTACTTTCTTCATTCGCACAGGATGCACAAATAGACTTTTCAATCAAGTAAAAATATGAATAGTTAAAAGAGATACTATAAAATAAAATTAAACTTGTCAATGTTTTTACTTCTTTTAACAAAAATAGTATTCTGATCCAAGTAACCTTTTTTTTTTTTTTTTTTTTTTTTTTTTTGATTTCCTAAAAAAGTGTGTATTTAGTGATCTTGATTATTTTCTTTTTCTTTCTTGTATATAGATCATCTCTGTCTTGTTCAAATGACGACAAAGCTTGAAAACCGATTAGAAGCATTACGCTTAAATGTCATGGACAGTGGAGGGATAGAAGAAAAAGTCGAAGGTTCATAACCTTTCCTCTCCGCCCTTTATTTTTATTATTCATATAAATATGTTTTTTGCATAGTTAATCAAAGACATCTCATTGATAAAATCTTGGCAAGATACTCTGCTGAATATGTATTGTATAGAGAGCTTATGCAAAATGCTGGTATAGAGATTATACATATTTTTTTATATTCAAACTAAGGAACTCCTTTTTCTTTATCAGATGATGCTTTATCAAGCGCAGTACAAATATGTTTTCATACAAATTCACCCGAATCCAATAGCAAATCACCTAATTTATCAGCCAAATGTAATAAAATAGTCTTCAAGAATAATGGTATGCCTTTTCGGCCTGAGGATTGGGTCAGATTAAAGCGTATTGCTGAAGGAAATCCAGGTAATAAGCATCAAAATGATATATGATAAATTTTTCTTATGTTTTGCTCTTAAAATAGATGAACAAAAGATTGGTGCATTTGGTGTAGGATTTTATTCACTCTTTTCGGTCTGCGAGAATCCGTTGTAAGTTGCATTGTTAGAGATTGATCTTCTTTTAAACACATTTATGTAGTGTGTTTTCAGGTTCACAGTGCATGGCTTTTTATTTTAAAGGGGATCAATTATTTGCAAAAAGAGCTGACGTTCCAGAAAAGGACGTTGACTCTTGGACGTCCTTCTTAATGGATCTTCGAGAGCCTATGGAGATGCCGGATTTTGATCATTTTTGTCAGTTTTTGACAACCAGCATGGGCTTCACCGCTAACCTGAGAGAAGTTACTGTCTTTTTTGATAATCAGCAAATATTTACAATCAAGAAACGAGTAGCAGAGCCTAGAGCGATGAAAATAGATACCCGACAAATGCTTTTGAATACCCCACAACGTATGTTTACAATCACTGGATCAGATACTAGACAGATCCAACTTGACTCTGAGAAATACACACCTCCTAGCCTCTTTCAGCCGCTGGCTAATCTTTTGGGCAGCAAAAAGGAGAGCAGTACTAGTATTCCTATAGAAAAGGCTAGTATTTTTTTGCGTGTTGTCACAGCCTCTCTTAATGTCAGCGTGACCAAAGACTATGAAAAAGAAATGGAGCGCGCTACAAAAAAGAAGCCACCAAAAACAACAAAGTTCCAGCTTGTCTATACGGGTAAAGAGGAACTGGACGCTTCTGAGAATAACAATGCGATCTTTAAGAACCTGATACCATTTCCGAATCAGGGCTGTGTCTTTATCGGTTTTCCTACACATCAGACCACAGGCTGTTGCTGCCACATGGCATCAAGATTTATACCCACTGTTGAAAGAGAAAGCATCGATTTTGCAGATCGTTATATTAGCATTTGGAATAAGGAGCTCTTGGCTGTTGGAGGTTTATTGGCTCGACTGGTATACAACGATGAGATGGAGCAAATAGCACGACTTTACCGAGAACTAGTGGGCACTGAAAACCATGTGGATAAAACAGTTATTGAAGGTACAGATAGTGCCAAGCTCATGCTCGAAAAGAGAGCTGCTCATGCTTTAAGCTCTTTTTCCTTTCAGCATTCTACACCAAGCTCGATCGTGGGTAAAGTACATGAGGAATGGTTCTTTAAGTCATGTAAATCGTCTCTGACTATCATGACCTCTCATGGTATACAACCAATCAATACTACAAGAACAGTTCCTGACCACCTAAGTTTAACTGGGCACAGCGTTACTCAGCTCTTGGATAAATTCATAAAAACTATACCAACTATTCCATCCACTGTCTATCAAGACTGCAAAGAAGGTATCACAAAACTCACCAACTACGGACTGTTGCTGCCTCTGGGATTAAGCGATGTTCTGAAAGAGCTTGCGGCTCGACCACTACAACAGGATGAAATGGTGGCCTGTATGAGGTGGTGGGTTGAATGCAATACGGGCAATACGGCCATTCCTGCATCCACACGCAGTAGCATCAATGATGCAACACGCGCTCAATTCCTCGAGGCGGCTATCATGGATTGTGGAGAGGAGAAAGGGTTTATGCAGCTTTCGAAAGCAACTTATTGGCAAAATCCAAAAATCATTCCTCTTGACATGAATGTCCCTCCAGATACGATGCCCTTTTCAGTTTCCAAGAATTTTTCAACAAATGAGCTGACCTCTTATTTTGGAAACATGAAGGAATTGTCTGTAGTTCAATGGACACACTTTATTTATGAAACCAATCCAGAATTGCAAAAATCAACCGAGTTGGCAGAGCGTGTGCTTGGTATTATATCCAAAAGCTTTTCCAATATATCCTCCAAATCCGAAAATGAATTAATTCAGCTATTGAAATCAAAAACTTGTATTCCTACCCGCTTTGGTATGAAGTTGCCTGAAGAGGCTTACTTTTCAAACGTCAACCTATTTGATGATTTGCCCACCATTCAATTCAGTAACCCTAGGCACGTCAATGATACATTTTTAGCCGCCTTGGGGGTTAGAAAGGTAAACATGTAATGAATTGTTTTATCAGTTTCTATATTAAATCTTTTTGATTTATTAGCATGTCGAATTGCAAATCGTATTTGATCGACTTATCTCTGACGGAAGCTGGTCGCATGTTGATCTGATAAAATATCTAACCTCAGTTCAATCTACTTTGAGTGAAGTAGAAATTCGAAGACTTCGAGGAACTGCTATATTTACAAAGGAAGGTGAAGAGCCTCGTATAAAGGAAATTGAAGTGCCTAAAGCAAAAGTTAACGAATCTGGACCAACTGTGATGGAAAAACATCAAAAGAAGATTTATAAACGTTACAAAGCAACCGATCTCTTTAGTCCTACAGACATTGCCAAAAGCTTGCATCTTCCCGTTATCTATTGGACTCCTCGCTGGAGAACATCGAGCGATGAAGCCAAGTTCTTGGTCGAAAAACTAGGCCTGAATACGTCTCCTCCACTGGATATTCTGCTTAATTTGGCCGCTCCTGATGCTCAAAAGACAGTCGAGAGACGAAAGATACAGACGACGGCCTTGACCTATTTTATTGAACATCATAAGGAGTATCAAGGCAAGTACGACCCACGTACCATTGATATCAAGTTCTTGCCTTGTTCTGATGGAAACACATATGCTGCTCCTCGTAATTGCTTTACAAATTCTGATGTTCAACTCCTTGGCTTTCAGAGATTGCACCACGACTTGATACCAATGCGAGATAAATTAGGAGTACGAGAGAACCCTACTGCTGAACAACTGATTCAAGCCTTCTTGTCCAACATTGAAACAGACCACAATAATTCCAAGAAACGATTTGAATACATGGCCAGTCGAATGGGCGATCTATCAAGATCTCACTGGCAACAACTCAAGCAGACGGCATTTATTCCTGCCAATCAAAATAACGTGGTAGTACTGAAAGAACCGTCAAACTGTTACTTTGAATCTGATGGCTCGGCCAGTTTTCATAAGGAATTGTTTCTGTTTGTCAATTTTGGTACCTTGGCTAATTCTTTCTTACGATCTTGTGGAGTCAAGGATGAGCCCAACACAGTCGAATTAGCGTCTATGATCGTCAAAGATCCCCAGAGATTTTGGGATCTGAGTAGCGGAGGTGAACGCTATTTGGGTGCGCTTCGTCAAATTGCTGGGCAATTTTATCTTATTCGATCTAATAGACAATTACTAAATGATATGAAAACTAAACCATTCCTTGTGGGTATTAAAAGAATGACCTTATCTGAGCAACAACAACAACAATCGTCATCTATAGAAAATGAAGAAAATTCAGCTGAAGGAGAATTTGTACAGTATAGACTAGCAAAAGCTTCTGATATATTTATTATTGATGATACTATGGGCCATCAAATATTTTCTCCTTTATCTGCGCCAATGGAACCATTGTTAGAAGAGTTCTATCGTCAATTAGGAAGTCAAATGTTATCAACGTGAGTAATGCACGATCCTGTTTGGTTTAAATAGCTTACTTTTTTTTTTTTTTTTTTTTGTAGTCAAATCAAAGAAACCTATTCGTATTCTAATAGAATGGGTGTTACTGATAGAACAAAGAAGATAACTGAAATGATTTTTGAGCGTACGCCTATCATTATATATCAAATGATGAATGATAACCCTCAACGTAGAAAGGAATTGTTACACGATGAACAGTATGTCAAGCAGCATCTTAAAGTTATTCAAGTTCAAGAGTTGAAAATCAATCGATCCTTTAAACATACAGGCGAGAAAAATGTTCAACCGACAACAGCATGCGCAGATCGAGTTGACTTTGGCATTTATGTATCCAATGCTAAGGAGATTGATTATTATGATGTTGCCAATGCTTTGTGCGTACTACTGTTTGCAAGGGTTCAATTCAACGACGCGATTATTGTAGAAAGATACTTGACTGTTAGCCTCCTTAACTTGCGCCGTAAGGGAGTGCCTGTGGATCGTATCTTGAATATCCGCAAGCAGCATGTCGCTTCACCTGCTCCTCCCCCACTTACAACCACTTCGCCAACGCAACCGCCACCGTCAATGCCTCGACCTTTGCCTTCACAAGAGCTTGATAAATACACAAAGCAAGTGCAAGAGGTATTTGGCGATTGCCAAGAAGGCTATATACGCCAGCTGCTTGCTCAACAACACGAAAACCATGTACAAAATGTAATTGATCGTCTTTTACAAGAAACATATCCTAAAAAAAGCAACGAAATTAAAAATCAAATTGTATCAACTGAAGAGGAAATGGAAGAGAAACGAAAACAAGCAGAAGCTAGCAAGCGTGTATCTCAGCAAAAATCTTCAGGGTTTATAAACAGACTCTGGTCTACATGGAAACAACCGGTGACTTCTGCCTCAACTCCCTCTTCTCCTACTCCTTCTGTTGCTGCTGCACCAGTTAATCAAGAAACAAATGAAGATAAACCAACTAAATTGCCAAAGTCCGAGACAACCATTACACCAAACTACACCGACAACATTCGGCAAAACCTAAAGCGAGCTATTCATTCCTGTAGACCTTATTCTGGACAGGACGTCTTTACGCCTCCTCGCATCAACCAAGTCACTGAATCTAGACAGTATTGTGATGCTACGCCTGGCCACAATCTGACCTATGTTGGTAATGTGTTGGGTATGGAGTTTTATGTACACCGAACTGTCAAATCAGACGATGTTCTTGAGCAGTATGGGCAATCAATGGCAAGGTTTACGAGTATCCTGAGCGATTTGGCCAAGGTGTTTGAATTACGCTTGGCAACTATCCAGATTTTTTATGACAAGGAGGGGCCAACAATTGCATTCAATTTAAGTGGTAGTCTTTTTATGAATTTAAGGTATTATTTAGCTCTTCATGAATCTGAAAAGGAGGATGGACGTAAGAGAAAAGAAGCATTGATTTACTGGTTCATGACTATTTGCCATGAACTTGCTCATAATTTTGTGGCAGATCATAGCTCTGAACATGAATTTTATATGTCATCATTTGCTGAAAATTATCTTGAATCACTCATGAATCATATCTACGCCAACCCATCTGTATAAAGTAACAACAACAAAATAAAGAGTCAAACATTATTTCTGGTTTTAACTTTTTTTTTCTAACTGTGCGTCTTTATAAAAATATGAATTATGGTGTATCGTCTTGTTATCCTTTTTAAGCTTCTTCGGTGGCTTTAGCTTGTTGTTCCTTCATACGACGCTTGAAACTACGTTTACAAGAGAAATAATAAGTTCCGGTTTGAAATTAGCAGTACTTTCTTTTTTTTTCGCTTACTCATCATATTGACATTTTTCATAAGCATGACGTTCATTTTCACACTTCCAAGGAAGATAGAAGGTTTCGCCTCTGCACTTATTAAGAGGAATTAGCAAATTGGCGCAATAATCACGGTATTCAAGTGGGATCCGGGACTTTGCCATGTCCTTTTGAGAAGCCTTTCCGTCTATAATTTAATATTTGTTTAATGCCATATTTCCTTTCAATTGGACAGAATTAATAAGGCTAAAGTACCTGACATGTTTTATTGTAAGTTTGAAAAAGAAAGTCTTTTTTATGAACCCCACTTCATTGGGGGGCAGAGCCTTGAGCCATTAGACAAAAAAAAAAGATGACGTCTCACTTAATTCAGGCTCAGTGAAATCTCTAAATCGAAACCTTGTTCTACAACATTTAATCCAATGGCATTAAAAAAGTAATTCAATGTTTTATTATAATTTATGTTGAGATAGTAAAAAAAAAAAAAAAAAAAATACATGATATTCAAAATAAGAAAAGATAAAAAATATAATAGCTTTATGCAATTAAAACAAAAAGACAAGAGAAATCTTTAAAAAAATCTATAGCATGTGTTAGTCACCTTTAATACTTTGTATGCATTACTGGTTGATTATTCAGTATTAATACTGTTAAAGACGATATTTCTCATTGTATTAAAGATATCTTCTCTTCAGCTAAAAGCTTTATTTACTATGTCAAACATAACAGCCAATCCTTCAAGAGATGTAGGTGTTTTCAATGCTGATATATGTAAAACCATCCAATTAAGTTTAACGTTTCAAAATATGAGTAGTTTTGATATAGTTCACTTTAGATTTTTTTTCAAATGGACTGCTCTTGGTTATAGGTTGCCAAGGGCAAATTGAATTAATTGCTATTATCTGTTTTATATATAAGATCTCAATATGAAAACATAGACTTCTTGATCGTGTAAGCACTTGTTAATTCGCCAGATGCACAAGAAGAAATGTCGTGTTTTGAAATAATTAGCTTAAATTTTCCCTTCAGTAATCACTAGTTCATTATACAAAGTATATGCTTGTTTGCGATGTTGAGAAGATTTATATTTGATAAATTACCATGTAAGATATTAATGACTTAAATTTTGATTAAAAAATTTACGAGAATTAAAGTTGTAAATATAAAAGCATATTTTTATATCCTTTATGGCATTCACAATATTCATAATCAATCTAGCAATGTCTTTGTCTGCTATATCAAATTTATTTACCACGACATCTTCGTTTAATATAACTTTTTATAGTGTGTTTTTCTCTGAGGATATTTATATGTTATTTTTCATATAATTTGCCTTACTTGTTCAAAGTCACTCGTGATTTTCATCACTGAAGATTTCTAATATTCTCTAATTTGATTAATCACTTTTCTTACCTCCAAATAAGCAAATTATTTATATTTGCAGCTTGATACTCTGTTCTTTTCTTCTATACAAAACATGAATAACAAACTAAAAGGTTGGATGTGTTGCAGCTTAATTTGAGTTTGCAAATTGGTTTCTATTATAGATTGAAGAATCATTATTTACTTCAACTAACGTTAAAAGTCCTACTGCTCACTCACGTTATAAAGCACTTTGTATTCACAAACAATTTCAATAAAACTGGCTCTTTACAAAAATAGGTAAGCAGCTTTCAATGCATCCTTAATGGATAACGTCTAGCTAAGAGTAGTTAAAAAAAGTATATTCGTAGCCAAGCTTTTTTTTTTGTATATGCGATAAAAAAAACAGTTTACAATCATGTTTAGTTTAGATAAAAAACCTAATGCCTTCAACGTTTGCTACACATACGTAAGCTTATTTAACAATGATAATTGATTCTGTCTGAAAATTGATGCTTCATACTAAATATCACATTAAATTTAGTTAGGATGATATTAATAATAACGATTTGTAATCTCCAAGTGCAATTCCGTACTTGGTGTATGCTTCATAAGATTGAAGAGCATTGTGCAATTGACATTAAGTAACTAACATATGCCGGCTAACATGAATAGCTTCCTTGAAATGTCTAGTGCAAAATACGCACTTTCTTTTGGTATTTCAGCAGAGCAGGTGCCATCCAATATTGAGCCAGAAAAGAAAAATAACAAGCAGAAATTGATCGAGCCATTGAACATGGTTAGTCCCTTTGTCTCTTTTAGTGTTAGAATCAATACACTATAGTAAGTAGGGATGTGGGGTGCTTTTCCCATGCTAAGGAACCAGTAATCAGTCTAAAAACGTACTTTAACAGTATGTATGGATAATAGAGAGATTTATGAATAAGCATTTTGGAACCAAGATCCATTTCTATGATCTGAGAACCAGCATGGTTAACAATCCATATTGGCGCCAATTAGAACAAAATGTAAAATGCATTGTCAATATAGCAGCAGTATAGAAAAGGTTAATAAGATAGAAGCTAATGAAAATTATGATAATATCGTTTTGAAGCAGAGTGACAAGAGAGCAAGATGAAATGGGTTACTACCAGACTCAACTAGTGAGCATGCAATCAACTAAAGATAATCAGTGATATAATTTGATAACTTTTGAGTCTCTGAAGATCCACTAGACAACTACTATTTAGTGAATTGTAATTATGATAGGAATTTATAAATTTTAGAATAAAAAACTGTTTATTTATATTTTTTAAATTGTAAAAATGCTTCTTAATGTATAGCATGCTTAATGTACATATTTATCTTGTTATCTTCGTCAATTTTTGAATTTTCCCCTTTACATGTTTTGCTTACGCAGATGGAGATTGCGGAAAAGGCAACCCATTTTTACGCCTTTATTTTGCTTATTAAAAGTGATATTACTAAATAATAAAAAACAGTGCTCAAATCGTTTTTAATTGATTCTATTAAATGCCTTTTCTCGATTGAAAAATCATCATTTACTTATCTAATTTATATTAAATAAAAAAAATTAAAATAAAACAGCACAAATCTTTGTATTTCATCTTTTTTAGGCAACAGTAAAAATCTATTTATGTAGCCATTAATAAAATAAACCTCTCTTTCTTTGTGACAAAATGAAGGTAAATATTTGGGATTTTTTTTAGAGTAGTTGGTTTAATGCAAAATGTTTTAGTACTCTTCTTTCTCGCTTTTGTTTGACATTGTTCTTAAAATTACATATTAATCAAACCTTCTTGCATATTATGTTGTACATAACTATGAATTCACTTTCCTATCTTTTCTTTTGTAAAAAAGAAGTAGCAAAGATTCTTTCCAAAGACAAAGGAGATTGTATCATTCATAAGATGACATATATGGAGCTTATGTTCTCTATTTATATGCAATCTACAAAGAAAAAAGAGGGAGGATAGAAAAAAATAACGATAGGTCTTTAAAATTTTATGAAGTTTATGCCGATTGGTGTACAAAAAAAGGATATTTAAATTTTGTACAATTCATTAAGAGATCAATTTTTCTCAATACCTAAGGGAATGTTTCTAGCTTTCTTTTTTTCAATCAACGAAAAAAAGAAAGAGTCAACAACTAAGTTTAGATACGAGCAGCCAACTCCGTTCATTATTTGTCAGTATACAGATGCTAGTCGTTATTTCAATTCTGTTTATAGATAAAACGCTTTTTTTTAATTTTACTGTTTAAAAAGATAAACTCAATAACTAATTGGAATTTTATAAAAAAATGTTTTGGCTTTTAAACTAAAGACCTTATGAAGATAGAAAATAAAACATAAAATATAACTTTTCCAATTCTTCAGAATCATCTTTAAGCATAATTATAATTCAAAATCCTGTATGTAAAAGGTAAATATCATCGAACAAAACTCGTTTTTTCGATCATTATGATCCCTATTTCTCCCTTTTATATATAAATTAGCTTTCAGTTTTTTAATTTTACTTGATCCGTTTTTTAGTAAGTTTCTTTAAAAACAAGAGATCATACATATTGTGTTGCTGAATAGAATTGTTGCATTCAATTCGTTATACCATTTTCAAGCATAAAATTTCATAAGCAATCTAAAAAAAAACATTTATGAAATATAACGTTAGTATTCAAGCGGTGTAAAAAGAAAAAATATGTCAAGCATAGTGCCAACATGCGTTATGATAGATTATACAACTCTTCGGAATTGTTCTTTGATTCGACAACTGTAATAATCGCATAATTATTAGTGTTATTACTTGATCTGCTTTCTTAGTACGGTTTAATTGCATATATTTTAGACATAATACTTTGTCAGCACATTTTGCAATATTTAGATTGTATTATATCAAATCACGTTGACAGTTGATTTCTATTTTTGTTATATACTATATAAATCTGTGAGTAATAAGAATGCATTGAAATCTAAGATTTGTATCGCAGAGAAAGCAACAAATGAAGGATAAAGTAGAAACTTTATTTATAAAAAACCCATAAATTTTTCCCCCTCATTTTCCTGCTTTACACAGAAAGAATAATTAATGCAATATTAATGATCATTAAGCTGTATTAGCATATTACGTCTTAAAAAAGAATATAAAAGACAAGAGGAATAGGCAAGTCATTATAATTCTTGGCTTGGGTTGAAAATCTAATCTAATTCTAACGAAGACTGATAGCCTGCATAAAACTTTGGGCATCTTCATTTCGCGAATTATATCAAAGCAGGTGGCTTTAGTCTGTACGAGGTTTAACCATTTCACTTTAGTGTTCTAAATTTTAATGAGATCAAAGTGAAAGAAGACAAATAAACCAAAATTCTATTTACAATGATACCATTATATTTTTAAATATGAAGTCCTCTATAAGCAAGATATAAATAAATAAATAAATAAAAATTACGGTTACTTTGTAAGATTACCTGCAAGTTTACAAAGGAAAAAAGAAAAAAGAAAGAGAAAATAAAAATATAAAAAATAAGCTAGTATATTATCTCATTAAATTAGTATAATATGACTTATATAGCACATTTTTTTACCTATTCTAATTGTACCTTTGCTTTTCCGAACAAGTTCTTATTGCCATATATAATATTGTGAACAAGTAGAATGATGTAAAACAGTAATTCCAAGTTCTCAATAAGTGCAAGAATATATTGTACTCTAAAATCATTTAGATAAAAAAACTAAAGAACCAAGTTGCTATTAGCTTGAAAATTAAGATGTTATCCAACAACTATATATAAATTTAGTCTAATATTATGAAGTTTCTCGAACGATTATGAATGCTTTCGAAAAAAAGTAAATATAATTCCTTTTTCGTGATTCTTATTCAAGTTTGTAAGATTCTTAGGTCCTGCCATAAGTTTCTGCAAAAAAAAAAAGGACAAGAAATTAGAACTGACAAAATATAAATCTACATCATTTTGAATTGCTTATGTACTTTATTTAACGCTTACAATGATATACGTCTTGCAGCACCTGAATATAATCCTCCTTCTACAAAAGAAAATGTTGAATTGCTTAAGAAATATAAGAATAGCAATTGATCTTTATTTTATATGTATTTTTAACAAGAAAATCAAATGACTTACTGTGGCATAAAGTATTAGGGGTTATTATGTCTTGCGTAAGTCATATAAATTAGCTTTGGAAACTATTTTTATTATTGTTAACTTAATAACAAAAGCATTATATTATTTATTTTTCTAAAAGAAAATCAAGTAGGGTATATCTATATTCAACAATTCTGCTGCTATTTCTTTCTTTTTTTTATTTTTCATAGATGAATTCATATCTACTTAATAAATGTGCTATAGTTGATAATTGTGCTCCATAACGTGCTGAGTTATCATAAAGCTCAAACAACGGTACAGCCAATAATTTCATATTTTTAGGTACAAAAAGCTCTTCTATTAGGAAAGAACATTAAAAACAACAAAAGCTGTAAAAAAAAAAAAACCTACTATTTGGTGGTAAATGGATGATATAGAGAGATTTCTTTTCTTTTGGATTAGTGACATGTGCAGGAATATATGGATACTATACGAGAAGTTATTATTTACCATAAAATGATAGAAACAATAATGCATTTACCATATAATTCTCATAGTTAGGCCTCCACCATGTTGATAAACATTCCCCTACTGACCAATCAACATTACTATCCCACTCTAAAGGGTCCTCAGGTCCAAGTCTTTTATTTAAAATCTCTTTTAATCCCTCTGTTTCCTCTACACCAGGTTCTAAATAATGGCCAGGTCTATTTATTTTAATGTTAGCTGAGAGATAGTAGTGGATTAATAGATTGTCTCTCTTACAGTTTGAAAAAAGAATTTGCAATCTGGAACATTAATACATGTGGATGGTTATGTTGATGAACAACAAGTACTGCTTCAACGGAACGTCTCATGCCATGTTGATTATAATCTGCTTCTAGACGTCGAAGACGTGCTGAAACCGATTGATCTTCTTCAGGTTGTGCTTCTTTTGTCGCAAGAGTATAGTTTTCTATTGAAATGTATCAACTTATTTTTCTTCCCTTCCTTTACTGTTGTATACTTTACCTAAAGGATATCTAATATTTAACGTTAGTTTTTTTTTTTGCATTAAAAGCTTTTATATTAAATAAAAAGGTACCTACAAAACTGCTTTAGGCATATTCACTATATCTTCACGGGAAACAAAAAAGGAGTACAGTGATTCTATCGTCAGTTGGATTTTTGAAAATAGCGGCCGGACTTTAGAAAAATTATTGCTTTTTATAAATGTCGTATTTTACAGACCTTGCCTGAGAACTGGGAGTTCGCTGAAGTTGTTAGAGATATAATGAACAATAAACCATCTTTAGCTTGCTAGCAAGCAATTGATTTTTTTTGAAGTGATTTGGAGATTAATCAAATCAAAAAAAACCTGTTAACTAGAAAAAAAATGGAAGGCAAACAACTTCAAAAATCCAAACAAAATATAAAACTTGTTATGTATAGAACATGGTCAAAAATTATTTATCACCTGGAAACTCAAATGCATCAAGTTTTCCTATACCTTAATCTATGTTATTATACTATCTCTGCTTGTTGCAGAAACTGAAAATTAATTTTATGCTGCTTTACACGACCAACTTTCTCTTTAAGCGTAAATGTATGCACAATTACTTCCTCGATTTTCATCAATAGTTCCAATAGAGTAACAGACGCGTTTAGTACGGAAGCAGCAAGCATTCATCTATTTATTGAGATGAAATATGTTGTTTTCATTTTTTCTACATATATTAACAACATCTGCTTTTGTTAGATTAAAAGGTATACATCCCATTTTACATATTAGAGATATTGAGACTAATCTTCATTAATAAATAATTAAGAAAAAAAAACAAGATGATAATAATAAAAGCTTAACAACCAAAAAGCAAAATAACTGTGATGTAGAGCAAGTTTTATGTCAGGTTAATAGCTTTTAGGCGATATTATATTTTTATTAAAGAAATATTTATTTCAACTATTCATACCAAGAATCAAATAAATCACAAGAGTCAATTTCAACTCATGAATCATGACATTCTTTATACATCATGAATATTGAATCTATTGAGGTAAATTTCAAACTTTCTGCAATTTTTGTCTTATTTGGAAAAGTATCCACAACACCAGACCTGAACATGCCAACTGTTAAGCAGTTACAAGCAGAACCTGCTACAGCCAAGACTGAAATCAATTGACCACAACAACAAAACGCTTCTCCCTTGAGCTAACAGCTCAAGAATTCACCGCTACTGCACCCATCCGCGCCACTACTTCCACCGTTTCCCATCCACCTGCTTCCCCTTCGTCATGGCAATTTCAAACGCCTATCAAACGTCCTCCACCTCCAGATCTACAGTATCCTCCCCTCCAAAAACCTTCCAAGCCTAACCACGCTCCACCCACTACCAGTCAAACGGGCTGTCGCTAGCACTTTCAGTCTCTCAACCACCAACCACAGGTTTAAATACCTCTATCTCCCTATACAACGTTCCATTCTTCGACAGCTGCATATCAACAGCAGTAGTAGTCTGGATATTCATTACCCCAGCTGCCTTCTCATTGCCCTTCTCATTCATAACGATTATGATGCTCTGAATATAAACAATCTCAGAAACCTTTACTATGACAACTTTGATCAAGATGAGAAGGAGTGGGCAACATGCAGCCTCTTTTCTCAACATGTCGTTCGTGCTACCTGTCACCTCAAAGGCCTAGTCCAGCCTACTATTGCTCGCTTTTTTATTGACAAAGTCATCATGGCTGCCGTTATACTCAATGAACTCTTTCCAGTCAAACAGGCTTGAACTCAACCTTTGTTTTATCATATCGATTTCTTTTCTGGGGACGATTTTCCAAACAGTGATTTCCTCACAAGTTCTTTCTTAAACCACCTCTGTCCTTTTCTTTTTTTTTTTTGCCCTTGCTCCCATAACAGGGGTTTTAGATTCTTTTACACTTAATTTGATTGATAAAATGAAGCCACACGTAAATCCACTGATGTACACCTTAGTTTTATTTATATTACTCACTAATTTATCATTATAATTTATTTTGACGATATTAATATTAGTAAACAATGTTATGATTTTAGATAATATTGTTTGAAACAAGAACTGGAGTACAATCAATTAAGCTGTACTGAGAAAATGGCCATTAATCATGCTTATTTAATCAGTGAAGACACTGAAAACTGTGTTCTTGATGCTCTTCCCAATAATTTTTTACAACAATTTACATTGAATGAATCCTCTCATAGTCTAACTACAAAAGATATTGAAATAATTGGTCAAACAACTCAAGTATGTGCTATTGTTAATAGTCAATATGTAGACTCGAGGGTTAGCTTTCTTTGAATAGAATTTAATTGTCGTCTGTAAAGAAGATGCATTCAATTTTTAACGGAGAGCGTTTCAAGTCCTGTGTCAAATATATAATTTGTAAGTGGTTAATTCTTCGATCTGCTTTCCAGATAATATCGATAAACTACTATTATTTATAGAATTTCAATATACGGTAATGCTGAGTAGATTGATGAAAAAGATGAATCCATCTTTATAGAAAGAGCACCGAACCCATTTCTCAGCGTAGTTTTCCCCTGTGGGAAATTGTTCGTGATGGGTAAGTACTTCATTATTTTCAATATAAGTATATAAACTCACGAATATTTTCCAAGTGTAGGCATTTTACTACTATGTCTGGTGATTGTACTTTAAAACTTGATGTTAAATATAGTGCCAAAATTCGTTGTGAAAAGTTTAATTTTCTAATTTTTAAAATTAAAAGTCCTAAATATGTAGCTGAAGATGATCTTTTCAATTTCTTTAGAATTACAGATTATGTTGAATCGCTTGATTGAAGGTAATATTAATGATCCCTCTGTATACAGAGTTGTTGGTTATAATATTGTATTTAATGAATTATAGTCGAAAATAAAATGATTAGCCATTTAGAAATTATTGGCTTTTATTGTGATGTATATAAAGTGGTATTGATAGCCCCCATATGTTTACCTGTTGTTTAAGATGCATTCATTCTATTTTCCTCGTGATGCATATGATTTATCTGCTACTTTTACAACAATTCCATTAGTATTACAATTATACCAGCTCATCATGAATCAAATCATGCAAGCAAGGAAAGAAACTGATACTGGAATTAATCAAATTGACTATATATGGTCACATATAATTTGTATGAAACTTAGCTTTTAAGTCATGTATACACATATATCATATCCTATCTCATATCTCATTGATACATAAAAGAAGTTATTATTTATTTCACATAGTACTGACTGGGTTTCAAGATCAATAAAAATGGATTTCATTTTTCAGCAATTTACATTATTTTCAGGAATAAATGCTGTGTTTACTTGTCGCTTTTTTGTACACGTTGTATTATAAAGTTTATAAAAATGGTGTACATGCAGTTTTCTTTAGTCTTAATTTTACTTTTATATTTTTTTAACAAAATAAAGAAATCTTATATTTGGTCTCATTCAATTATTTTGCTTTCTTTTTCAGTGTCTTTTGCTTGGATCGCATAAATACCACTGCTTTTCTGTTAAAAGAAGTAAAAACAACTTTTGCGATCGTCGTCAGTATAGAAATTGTACTGAGAAACCCTTTCCTTCTTAGGAAGAGATTCCTTCACTGCAACATCGCAGGAAGCAGTCGATCCAATCTGAACTTCTTTATTTTGACATACTTTCGCAGATCAGTCAAATTTCTCAATAGGAGCGCTTTTTCTTCAATGAAAGTTGTTGCTTCTTTGTCTTGATCATTAAAAATATTGCCACTACCATTCTCGTGAAAGAAAAAAATACATGTTTAAAAGCTAATGAGGTTAAATGAAGAATAAGAATAAGAAAAAAAAAGTTCAGTAAGTTGACCAAGTAAAATTAGTTTAGGAACAACAAGCACTTTGCTTTTTTTGACCAATTTATTTTCAAACAATTGAGAAAAATAATTCCTTTTTTGGAGAAACTGATCTCTAAAATCCGACCGTTGTTTTCAAAAATCGTCCAAGTGACAGTAAAAAATTAAATTGGATTAAATACAATTCGAATCATCCACCAGCTTTACTCGCTAAAGTACCTCTTTTGATTGAGTTACTCTATATATCTCATTTTGCAAACAAAACATGTTTATTCACGAATTCTGGCGTCAGCTAGTGATAAGAAAAGATTAGTTTGCATTTATAATTTTGCCTTTTATGGCTTATTTTTATTAATAGTATGCTAAAGCTTTTACTTACCGATTGACATATCTTTTAATGCTTATCCTTTTCAGTGTGATATAATTCTTTTGTCACTATTTAAAAATAGCTTTTACTTTAAAAATGTATGACGTATGAGACAAAACTTAAAACGTATTAAAGAAAAGTTTCTTAAAAAAGGTAGATCATCACAGTTGTCAGTATTGAAATTTTCCTATCTTAGTAGATAACCTTATCCATTATCACTAAGAACGAGTAATTTAAAATTATATGCAAATAATATGTTTTAATGAATACTGAAGCTTGAAAAGATTGCTTTTCTTGTAAAGTTTGAAATAGCCTATGCAAACATCATGATAATAATGATCTACAAGCATAAATCATGTTATCAAGATGCTAAAAAGAATGCCAAGATGCTAAAAAATAACTAGTAATGCCAAGCCCAAAGTATGCTTTTGGATTTGTGAACATCCTTAGTTTTTCTTGTAGTAAATCTTTAACAAAGAATGAGAGACAAATATACGACAAAATTGTAATATGATCTTATAACAAGAAAGAGAAACATTTCTTTATGACTGTTTCACTTCAGAAACAAAGCTAAAGAAACAAAATCGTAAGATACAGAATAAAGTAAACGTTATAGCTGTCTTATTGGATTGTTTGTAACTTTAATGCATAAATATTTTCTTTATAAATATGTAAACGTATCATTTTTGTTTTTTTTTACTTTCTTTTTATTATAAAATGGTAGCAAGATCACGCTTTCAAGAAACCATATTCGAATATTATAGTAAAGATGAATCTAATCGTCGACAATCTACTGCAACAAGCACTTATTCTACAAAATCAAATAAACAATGCACCTTAGTACGCCAAAAACGCGTAAAAAGAAGAAAGCCCGCCGAAAATATCGAACAAACAAATTACTTGAATCAGTATTCCAAGCATTAATTGCACTATCATAACTTTTTTTTTTGTAAACAAATACTTTGTAAATAAACACTTTGTAAATAAAACCATATCATAAAAAGGTATAATGGTGTAACTCCTTTGATTTACGTTATCGAAACATTCTTAATTTTAAGCGTTTTTTTGTTTGTTTTCTTTCCGCCCAAAATAAGAACTTTACACAAGAAAAACAAATTTCCATACAATACATACACGAGATCTCGCGTGTATAAAATTTACTTGAATAACATTTGATTTAGATTAGTGATTTTTTAAACATTTGTACTATTTATTTAATAAAAATGATAGGAAAGTTATTATATAAACGAAGGAGAATGGGGTTATACAAAGAGAGGAAAAAAAATATATCTGTCCTATTGATATTATGAAACAGTGTATATAAACAAATTTTACATAATAGTACAACGGCCACCCTTATCTTCTGATTTGGAAGAGGAAGTCTTACTTTTAGAAGATGAGGAAGCACTTGGTGTAACAGGAGCAGCGGCTTCAGTAGGTCCTTGTGGGTTTACTTGACTAGAAGCAATAGGAACAGGAACTGCAGCTTCAGGTTTTTGAACTGAGCTTAATTTATCTTGAATACCAGATACAGATTGTTTGACTGTTTCTTGAGCACTGATTACTGTTTCAGTCACAGTGGATTTAATTGTTTCAGTGATATTCTCAACGTCAGCAGTGGTCTCATCGACTTTGGCAGCAACAGTCTCTTTATTTTCGTCAACCTTGGCAGCAACTTCATTTGTTTGAGTTGTAGCAGCTTCCTTGACTTCTTCAGCCTTGGTGTTAGCAATTTCCTTTGCTTGCTCGGCTCTGTCATTAGCAATGTCTTTTGTGTTTTGTGCGAGGTCTTCTGCATCCTTCGTGACAGAACTGGCTTGTTCAGCAGTATCAACGACGGTATCTTTGCTTTCTTCAACAACTTCCTTAGTCTTTTCCTCGGTAGAAGCAGCAACTTGCTCTGCTTGGGCTTCTTTAGAAGAGACAAGAGAGGCAACACTAGCAGTAGCAGCAGCACCGGCAGCAACAGCAGCTACCTTGACAGACTCAGATAATTTGGAGGCTTCCTCCTTGGCTTCGGTGGTATCTTTACTAGAGACAGCACTAACCAAATTTTGAGTGTGTTCTTTAATTTCTTGTACAGAAGAGGTTACGGTTGTTTTTTCTTGAGCAACAACAGTTGTTTTTTCAAAGTACTCATAGACATCAACGGACTTGAAACCTACAACGGACTGTACAGCATGATCAACAGCTTTCTTCAAATCGACCTTCTTCACTTCTTTCTCAGCTACGGGTGCAACTTCAGGAACAACTTGATGAATTTGCTCAACGACTTCTTCCTTGGCGTCAATAGCTTCTTCCTTTGTTTCATCAACAGCGGAAGGAAGGACTTCAGGAACGGTTTCCTTGATTTCTTCAGTGACTTCACGGTGAGCTTCTTCAACGAATTCTTCTTTTTGTTCTTCATCAGCAGCAGTTGTTTGGGCTTCTTCAACAGCAGGTTCAGTTTCGGGTACAGTTTCCTTGATCTCTTCCAAAACATCCTCTTTTGCATCAACGGCTTCTTCCTTGACTTCATCTACTGCGGCGGGAGGAACTTCAGGCACGACTTCCTTAATTTCTTCAACCAAGTCTTCTTTGGCTACAGCAGTTTCCTCGACTTCAGCAATTTCATCTTCTTGAGTAACATCAGTCTCTTCGAGAACTTGTTTAACTTCTTCAGCCTTTTCCTCGGCTTCGGACTTGATTTCAGAGACATCTTGCTTAGTCTCCTCTATCTTTTCGGCCACTTCTTCCTTGACCTCGCTTACCTTTTCAGCCACATCTTCCTTTGTTTCAGTTGCTTTTTCGACAACATTTTCCTTGATTTCTTTCGCGCTTTCCACGACAGTATATGAGTTCTTTTGAAGATAACCATAGATATCGATAGAGGGAGAGCGAACGGCAGAATCAATAGCGTGCTTAACAGCTTCCTTCAAATCTACTTGCTTTTCAACAACTACTTCTTCCTTCTTTTCCTCTACTTTAGGAACTTCTTCTACTTTAGGAACCTCTTCTACTTTAGGAACCTCTTCTACTTTAGGAACCTCTTCTACAGTAACCTTTTGACTCTCAAAGTAACTATAAACATCAACGGATCTCGAACCAACAACGGTATCGATGGCGGTTTGAACAATTTCACTAGACGCGTATTCAGACATAATTATAAAGTTTTTTTTTTTTAAGAAAACAAAAAAGATAAAAAAGGGGAGGGGAAGAATTTTTTGTATGGAAAAAAAAAAAAGAAAGTTTTTTTTAGATGCCAGTCCTCTGTGACGTAAATGCCAGCTTAGTTTATCATCATCATCATCATATTTTTGTTGTCATCATTGTACAATATTTTCCGTTAAATTTGGGACATTTTGAAAATTTTTTGGGAGAAATTAAAATTTTTTTGAGACACTAATCTTTTTTATTTGGACGAAATTATTGAAATGGGACAGGTATACTAAGACTGTAGATGTATCAAATCAACCATCATCCTTCCGATACTTGCCCATTATGCCTCACCATCTCTAAAATCATTTCTCATTTTCTTTTAGAATGTCCACAGAAACGTATTATATGGACTTACGCTCTTGGATCTATGTACCCTTGGTTAACGCTCACGGATGAACATAATACAAAATACTCAGTATCGACTTCAAATACCTCCTAGCTTTTCCCTCTCACATATAGCAATTACCTTATTCTCATCTCTACTATCCAATATACCATTTGGAAAGCCTGCTATACAATTTTCATCAAATGGCAGGTCCAGCTACTTCTAGTTGGGCTCGGATCATTTGCGTATAAAAACGAACGGCAAGGAGTGGATTAAAACCTTTGGGATGAAGCCTTATGACTGAAAGCTGATTCATAGTTGCAAGCGTCTTGTTTGTATTGACATTGAGCAGTTTAAACGTATCGAGATATTCACCAGGTCTAAAAGGAATTCCGAGGTAAAAGAAAGAGGGGTGAGTTGGAAGAACACCCCCATAAAGAGTATATGTCAAAGGTTGGTCTGTAGGATCGAGTGCTACGCATTTAATTGGGTTCCATCGGTGGCCAAGACTATAGCTATGATCTTCACACAGCTTTAATAGGTTCACCATTTGATATTGATCAGCGATGAGGACTACATCATCGGCATATAAAAGACAGGTCATAAAAGGGCAAGTTGAATTGGAGATAGGCCTTCTTCTAAAGGTTATGGACGCAATAGTTTGGGAAAATCATTGTTATACATATATATAGTACAGAAATGGTGAAAGAATGAACCCTTGAAAAACGCCAGTAACTGATGAATATCTAGTCGAGGTAGCATCATTTAGTAAGACTTCTATTTGAAGCTCATCGAACAAATTTCGTAGTAAGCATACGAGTGGCGCAGGTGATTTGTTTTCTAGGTTATTCCATATGTAGCCGCGATCAGCTATATCGTATGCGGACTTTATATCTAAAAAGGCAAAGACTGGGGTGATACGGCGGTGGCGGAGAAGGATTGTGCAGATCTCGGCTAAACGTAGGGCTTGATCTAGTGAGCCTCTGGCCTCACGAAAATCACCCTGAGTTAAATCCAAAGTAGGACTACGGTCAGCAAGAAAGCGTTGTAAACAATATTCGAGCAACTTGCAGAAGTTTGAGGTGAGGCTGATTGGTCTATGGCTGCTAGGATCGCTTGAATCTCCCTTTTTATAGATTAGGATTACTTGGGCTATCTTCCAATCGGCTGGTGTATATAATCATGTCCAAATAATCGAAACAGGAAAAGAAGGATAGGTGCGAGTTGATTCCGTATTGCGATTAAGATTTCTTGCCGCACATGATCAATACCACGCGCTTTTTTAGGTAGTAGCCTCTTGAGAGATGTATGGATATCTTCCAATGTAATGGAGCAGGTTTCTATTTCAAAGGGAGTTGTAGGATTTCCCAAAGAAGGAAGCGTTCGATCGGTTTCTTGAAGTAGCTGGCCAGAGTAGATAGACTGGAGATGAGAAGCCATTACATTAGCGGCGTGTTGAGGGCCTTCTATAGTAGAAAAAGAAGGTTTTAAAGATATATTTTTGCGGGTTTTACAAAACTTTGCAATGGCTTTTGTATACTCGTCTTGTTCCATCCGATCACAAAATTGGTGCCCGTTTCTTTCTGTCGTTGCAAGATCATCCGGCAAAGCCGTTTCTTAGTTTCTTGATGAAGAAGCCAATATTTGAGGGGGTTCAATCCTTGGGCTTTTCTCCATTTTTCGTTGTAGGATTATTTGAGATTGAAAGTTTCTTGCATTTCGGTTGTCCAAAAGCGTCGTAGTCTGCTGTCCTTTTGTACGTCATTCCGTCCACATACTTAGTCAAGGGATTGATAGATAGCGCTGCAGAGAGTAGTGTTGAAGTCCTCAATGTATTTAATTGCGGCGGTTCTGCCATTAAAGGAAGGTAGAGAGTGAGGAATTAATCCCATGGTTAGATTGTGGAAGATGCTTTAGTATTTAGCCCTTTTTTTTTTTACCGTTCTTTAGTTTACGCAGATGCCAAAGGAGTCTCTTTGGAGGAAGGGGGCAGCTATTGGCAGTAGAGATTTGACATGAGAAAATCATAAATTTATGATTAGAGTCTAATGAGAGATCTTCCCTTACCACTAAGTTTGGGCATGCAACTGTGGGCCAAGACTAGTTTATAGTAATTATACGTGTCAACATGTCACTTATCTATAAAAAACATTCATATTATCTTGGAAGCTTCCGCCTATTTCTCAAGCCTGTTGATCGCTCAAAAGATAAAAAGGAGAAAAAAAAAGATGAGAGGTATTGCTTTGTTTTACTTTATGAGAACTTTAGATGTTTCTGATATTTGTTTATTTAATGAAGATCAATGTACAGATGCGTTTGTTGAATCGCGCAGCATTTTGTGGAGCCCATCTTGAAATGTTAAGTGTTTGACTTCCTTCATTCTTTTAGACCGAATCTCAGAGTCTGCATAAGGCTTGCATTTTTGTCGTTTATTTCTGACTGGGTCAATGCTGTTCAAATTGCAAATAGGGCACGGAATCGTAGCTGTTTTGTTCATAAAAATAAAATGATTTTAATAGATCACAAAATTATGTATGATTTTATTTAATAAAATATGTCCAGAGTTCATATACTTTTCACAGTGTATATATTGATACATGTACTATGTGGTTGGCAAAATGCCCACAGCATTTGTGCAGATGGCTAAATGATATATTTTGTTATGCAGGTCTTTACATAATTTAATATAAGCACTTACTCCTCATTCAATAGTCTATTTTGGTAAATATACATACACGCTAATAGGTCTACTCACACTATTAATTACTAATAATGCTTGATTATTATACAATGACTATCCTTGGAGCACAACAATAATATGGCTCATTTTGGAGAGCGCAAAAAGCGGTCTATGTAAGATAATTTATTAATCATGAAGTTATTATTCTAAAACCACTTTCTACTTACGATAACAAGACCTTTTGACGCGAACTACTGATAAGCTGAGAACTTTCTGTATATACGAGTTATTGACGAGTTGAGAAGTTTGTACTGTAGTAATTAATAAATTGAGAACTTTGAATGTGCGTTGAAAGGCGTGAACCAAAATAATTTTTTTTGAGGAAAGTTATGCGCGCCTTCACTTTTCGTTAGACACTCCTCCATTTTATAGCTTTGAAAAGTTTGATACGTACTTTTGGCTCTTTTTTCTAAACTAATGCTACACGGGAAATTAGCCAATCAAAACACGTCGTTGCCTTCTACTGAAGGTATTCACAGCGCAAGATCTCAAAAGACATCTGGACAGGATTCAGTAGCGCTTTGGCAAACATTCACATCATACTCCAAAGCAATCAGGGGATTATAATGACGACTATGTCTATTTCTATGTTCAATGCTTTTGGTTTACCCAAACAAGCTATTTATCCAATTTTGAAACTAGCTGAATCTTTTTCAATCCTTTTGATTACTGAAACTTGGTTAATCCCCAAACTCAATACCCCACGTCTTGGAGGTAATTTCACGCTTATTGCCAGTCGTTTGTAGATCGAGATAGCCTTGGTATTACCTTACTTATCAATCCATCCAATCCTTTCCCAGTACAGCACATCCCACATAGTGATCCGTTATTAGCTAAGTATACTTTATCTTTTATTTTCTCCAAACTTTTGATCCAGTGTCTCTACTTACCTCCCTCTTTATCGTATACTGAAGTCTCAAAAGTCTTGGATAAGCTACCATTAGTGATTCCTAATACTATGTTAACTATCATCTGTGGCGATTTGAATGCAATGATGGGAATGTACATAGGTGATACTCTTCTTACATATCGTGAACGCATACTTCACAACTGGATACAATCACACAACATGGCGATATGGAATGAGCGGTTAAAATATGGATGTCCTACGTATATGACCTATAAGGGAAATAGCATTATTGATTATTTCATTAGTACGACGGAGCTTCTAAGCTTTTTGTGGTTGGTCAAAATGAGGCGCTCTGTAGCAACCTAAAGCTTAAGGTGACATTTTGGCTGTCATCTTTTTGGTTACTACTTTACTTTGGTTTGAGCATATTGGGTGTACACATGTCATTTCTCTTACTCTTGTAAATTTCTCTGTACCTTTAATCTCAAAATTGAAGGGTATAAATGGTTGTTCCTCTTGTAGGGTTGCTTAGTATCGCAGGGTTAGAACATTTAGGACAAGTGGATTTGTAGTTCATCCTTTCAATCAAGCTAGCTTTTTTATGCAAATGTGTTAAGGTTTCATTTTGAATTCAAAATGTTATCATCTTACTTTCCCCAAAAGCGACTTGTGTTTTTTCTATATGATCGTTGTAGTTATGGTTGGATAGATGTGTATATCTGGTGAACAGAGCATCACAGATGCAGCGACTATAAGTATCAGAATATTCGATCACGCTTGGAGGTTTTGTATGAGGAAAAAAGAACTATGGCTTCTTCTCTGACATTCTGACGATATCATCATAAAATTTCGTACACAATTGGTCTAACGTGAAGCACAGACAGCCGTCAGTCCTATAGTTTTAGTGTAAACAGTTGTATATTCCTGGATTAATTTAAAGCTCCCGGTTTATTGGGATAAAGAAATCTACTCATTTGCTTGTCATTTAAGTTTAAGGTTTTTATTTGCATGTTTTGACCCTGGATACCAGATCACATATGGGTTTTTTTTAATGCTTAAAACATACATTGAAATTCGTTTACCTATTTGTTTTTATATCGAATAAAATTGGCTAATGAGTACATAGCAGCTAAATGTACGGTATTGCCCGAGCCAGTTCTGAAAGTGAAAAAAAAAAAATAGAGATAGAAGGGAAGAAGTCAAAGGGCAGAAAGCTTGAGAAATGAAATAAGAGTTAAAGAAATAAAAATAAGAGAAGAAACCAGAGAAAAGTAAACGGAAAGACTTGCACTATTACTCAATTCTTCCAAATCGATTTTCATTTCCACAATAATATTTTCTTCTCCATTTTCACTCACAAGATTTCCAAATCTATCATGATACACAAAAGCGCTCGTCCTATTTGAATTATCGGCAAAATAGATAAAACGAAAGGAAAAACAAGGCTGAATCTAACTTTTTTAATTTGCTTACAGAATTAGTAAATTGGCTAACTGTCTTATTAAAAAGGAGTTTTTTTAATTAGTGATTCTTCATCTCTTTTGACTCTCTGAGAACGATTCAAACTCGATGAGTCTGAATTAGCAAGTATTCCATTTCAAACCTTCTGATGTGCATATGACAGTAAGCTGGTCATTTTTAAAATTCTCTTTTGCTTCAGATTTATTGTCAATTATAAGAAATATATCAAAATAAGTCATGCTGTTTGGCTTAATACTACAATTTTAAAGCTGAAAGAGAGCGAAAGGTGTTGCTTTTATTTTCGCATTTGGGATTTATAACTTTCTCACAGAATGTTTACAATACAAGAACTACTAATCTAATGATTTAGAGAGAGGAAAAGTAACTGAGGAATCAATCATATTATTTCTTTAATCAAGCTTAAATGACAATTATTTTGAGTTTTCAAGCAGGATGTACAAATATTACCAAGTATAGTATAAAGTCAAGAAACATTGTGTATGTGTACCTCATTTAAAATCCCGCGTAGTTTAATTTTTTTTTCGTTCTTTATTTTAACATGGCAACCATTATTGCTTATAAAGAAATTGACAATGCGATTGAAAAACTAGTTGATTCCTCTTCACAAAAAAATACAGCAGATATTTTATGTCCAAAGGAAGGGTGCAAATGTGTTGTGCTAAAAAAAAATACGGCTACTCTAGTAGAAAGAGAAGGTTCAAAAGTAATAGATGACTATACAATTAGTATTTTTTGTATGTATTAACTCACTGTATACTTGTATAGCTTCAACTACCTCCTTCTTCTTTACCAGAAGGGTTAATATTTGAAAAAGAAAGCGATAGCTACTTTTGGCTTGTTGGAAATATGATGGATTTTGAAAACATTGGATTTTCCAAAACAGTAGGCACCATAAAATACTTGTCTTGTGCAGATTGTGATTTAGGACCTATTGGTTACCATGATACAATTCAAGCACCTAAAGAATACGTGATTAGTATACAAAGAGCCAGATATAGATTTCAATAAACCATACTACTTTGAAAAAAAGAAATTTTTTTTTTCTTTCATTTTTTTTTTATTATATTATCATGTCAATTGAAGTAAATTTTTAATAGATTCTTTAGGTTGAATGAACCTAATTTATTTGATTAGGTACCAGAAAATTGGGATGTTGACATTATAGATTACTGGGGTTCTTTATTAAAAAGTTATCACGTAAGAAGATACAAAAAAAGCCTCTTGTAAAATAATAATAAAAACATACATGTAGAAATGCCATGAAGCACCAGAAAAATACAATACTACCGAAAAAGTAACAAATCTTATTATAGAAAACTTACCAAAGTAAAAAAGAAAAACGCAAAAAAGTTTGTCCTTTTCACGTTGGTTGAATTTTGTTTAGAGAAACAAGAGTCGAAGATCAAGAATTGGCGCGTAAACGACAAAAAGTAGATGCAACAATAAGAAAGACAGATATTAAACCAATAGAGATAAATAAAGAAGAAAGTGAGAGTGACACTTTTCATGATTGGACCGATACTATTGAAGAAGGCACGGATGAAAACAATACTGAAATTGATATAAATGATGTTATGGAAGAAGATACAGGAGCTGTTGAAGAGCTTACTGTACAGAATGAACAAAGAGAAACACCAAAAGAGCAAAAGGAAACAGAAAAACAAAAAGGAGAATATGATTTTACGGAATACACTAAACAATCAAAAGTACCAAATGAAGACGATGTAAATGAAGACGATGTAAATGAAGACGATGTAAATCAAGACGAACAAAATGAGATACCACAACAGCAATATTCTAATTATCCACCACAAACAGCAGCAATCAGCGAAGGAGATGATGATGGGTTATCAAATGTGATTATGGCATGGTACTATGCAGGTTACTATACTGCATTATATCAAGTAAAAAGAAATATCTATTTGGAGTGATTGCCCACTAACGGTTTATAATAGAGTCGTCATGGAAACAATCGTCATGAATGATGAATATGAGATGAATAAATAGATATAATCCTCTCTATTTTTTTATATTGTGCATGTATGATTTATTAAATAAGAAATAATTTGTATACAATTAAAAGAAAGAAATGATCTATTTATAATATTTACACGGAAGAGAGAGAGAGAGAGAGAAATTAAATGCCTGAGCGAGACCTTTTTAAAGATGATTTTGGAGTACTATCTGATGACAATATATTAGGAGATAGAGTATTATTAGGTGTCATCATTATTTTATGTTGCTCATTACTTTCTTTTTGTTTCAGTATTCCTTGTTTATCTTTTTTCATGCTTTCCCATATACTAATGTTTTCATGAATAATATCCACAGTGAATTCCATGTCTATTTTTATGATTAGCCTTCATTATCGAATATAAGTTATATACCTTTTGTGACGGATGTGACAGCTTCAAATAATTTTAAAGCAATAAACCTCTTAAAATTCAATTGAAAGTCTTCTATTTGAACCTTGCCTCTTTCATTCATAGGTAAAACGTTCATGCCGAATTCTTTTTCTAATTCTCCTTGTTCAAAGAATTCTTCTGCTAATATTTGTGCCCATCTTTTAGCTGAATTAAAAGGTCTTGCCTATGTTATAAACATTAGAACTATGTTTGATGTCTTGAAAGAAACATACGCAATTACTGATGTCAGCACATTTAATAAGTGCAGCACATAAAATGATTTTTTCTTTTTCACAATTGGTTGAATCAGATGGATCGATATGATTGAGTCTCTGGGATTGTTCAGTGATCTTTTGAACATATTCATCATGTAAACTCATGTCAGTTGCCAATATACTATTCACTACAATCTTTCTAAAGGCTATGAACGAGTTTAATGGATGGTCAAATAACAATTTAATTATTTACTTGAATAAGCCGGATAAGATCGAATGTCAGTCAGTGGACGAAAACAATTGTCTTGCAAGATATGAAAGAATGACATGGCATGAAAACTTTCTAATACAGATTTATCATTATAGATGATAGCCAAAGGAGTAGATGTAGTAACCTACAAATAGAAATGAATAATTATGATTCTTGAATAATAAATTACTTGCCATAAAATTATTATTTACACCAGGATGACCTACATCATGTCCAATACTTGCCATTAATAAAGCAAATATATCCAAAGGTGTTAATAAACGAACTATAGGATTTTGATAATCGTATTCGATATTAAATAATTCTTCAGTTGGATACATGGGTTTAATTAAACCCATTCGACACAAGAAGTAATAATTGGCTTGCATTACATCCACTGCATGTCTAAAGTTATGATAGGGATTTGTACCGTGATACGAATTACAGACATCAAAGATAAAGTGATACAATTCACCTAGAATAGTTAAGTATTGGACCATGTAGTGTTACAGCAAGACTTACTGCTGGGTACACAAAGTGACTTTAGTTCTTCAAAAGATGTCAACACTTGATCTAATATTAAATAAGCAACTTCTATTAAATCTTTTGGCTCTAAATCAAGTGGAAGAAAATTCCAAGTACAGATCTGTGACCTAAGATATTCTTTTCTATCACTTTACAAGATGTTTAGTGTGCAGTTTGTTATTGTGCTTCACACAAACCTTAACATGGAGCGCATAGAAGATCTTTGAATTGTAGGTTTTGGGGTATAATATTCAGCAATAAGTTTAGATAACCTAATTGATATTAATCATCATCTAATCCCATTTGATCATCTTTACCATGTCTCTTGCAAGAATACACTCTTGAGTCTTTCTTTAAATCTCGGCCATACTTTTCCATACTTGATCACATTCTTTTCTTCCATCATCTCATCTTCTGTTTCTTCTTCTTTTATTGGTTGAGTATATCTCACTACATTCTATTATTGTTCATTATGATTTATGTACATCATCTATTGTTAATAATAAGTTACCAAAAATAAAGTCTTGATGACATCTTCACTTGGTGGGTTCAATATATAATCAGCAGCACCTTCATTCATGCATTTGACCATGAAATGAGGACATTCAGAAGTAGAACAAACAATAGGTACTGTATTATGAATCAATCCTTCTTTTAATAGTCTTACAACTGTCATCAATATCTCTGGACATTCATTATCAGTGGATGGGGCAGCATTAATCAATAAAAGTGTAACTTGATTTTTATGTCTTTTTAATTCTTTAATCACTTCTCTCTTATCTTTTTTCACTACCACTTTTGTTTTTTTATAAAAAAAAAAAAAAAAAGTAAGCATATTTTCTATTATTTTTCACGTTATTATTATTTTTTTTTTTTACTTTACCAGTCTTGTAAGTAGAAACAAGTAATGGGAAAGGTAAAAAGTCATCCTCTTTATTGTCATTAAACACGACTATTGAACAATTCTTTGGACCAAATCTCTTCATAAAATATATTGTTTATATCTGAACTTGGCGTTTTCTTTCAGTTGACTATTATTATTATTTTTATGTATTCTGTAATAAATAGCGTATAATAAAATATGCTTTGAAATAATAATAAAAAATGTACAAAAGGAAAATTAAAAAGAAAAAAAAAAAAAAAAATCAAAGATTAGTTAGCTTATCCCACGCGACAAAAAAAATAAAAAGAATTCATTGGTTTATTTCATTTTGTTGCTCAAATGGCAGTGAGTGAGAGAAAAAAAAAAAATCACATCCCACTTTTATCAAAGCACAGACATCTTTATTGCATCACTTTTACTTTTTTTAAATCTCCATTTAAAATAGTTTACTTTGTATAATACAAGCGAATACAATAGAAAATGTACACGAGTGACTAAATCCATTGGCAGAAACAAATTATCAAGTATTGTTAACTTTTAAAAAGATTTCATTTATTTCTTTATCGATTTGTGTCATTTCAATCGATAAAGACAATCAGTTCAAGTGAGAGAAAGGATATATAGTGACTCAATGATCTGCTCAATCCATATTAAAAAGTTTTATATATCTTGAATGATAATCATCGCAACAAGCCCATCATTCTGTTTCCTCAGTAGCCAACATATCTCAGTCTGTCAGACTATTCTTTTAATACAAGTACTAATCCAACATGAACATCCAATTTGGATTTGATGGCTCTCATCAATGGTGCAAATGAATCTGTAATGTTGTGTGACACATTGTAACAAGTCCAGTCCATTATGTCATCTTGTCAGTTTTTGTATAGGTTGATAACAGTAGTTACTTGAAGTGATATTGATTTAAAATGAAACCACAGAAAAGTATGAACATAAACCAATCTGTGTATATCTCCATTTTACAGTGATTACCCCTTCTTTTAAAATGATTATATAAATTGCCCATGGTTACATAAGGATATTGAAAACTCGTCTTTGTCAAACTTTCAAAACAAATAATACAATAACTCATAAACATTTTACATCTCTCCCTTTGCTCTTCCATACGAATATACTTCATGACTAACAGATGAGTACGACGTATTTCATACAATAATCTCATCTTTAAATCTGTTGGATTATGAAGTTATCACCATTTTCAGTATTTTATCTCTAACTTTTACAATAATAAAAAGGAACAAGATCAAGGTTCTTGCATATGTTTAATACATGACATCAAATTCAGTGCCTGTCTGCTTATTAAGTCTGTAAAAGCATCCTTTTTTTTTACTTTGAATACAAACAACCAGTGAAAGGAGTTTATAGATCTCTTTTTTTAGCACTTTTCATAAACTACTTTTTTGTGACTTATTTATTTGACAGCACCAGAAACAAAAAAGTGCTTTCTTTTCAAAATGTATAATCAAAGACGACAACGACTTCAATCACAAACTTTACAACCTGAAGATGTTGAAATGGCGGCACCATCAATAGGTACACCCTCCATCAGTTTACAACATGAGACGGCGAGTATCAATGCAACAACACAGCGAACAACCAATTTTGTTGTCCTTCAAGAGGCCGAAATGGATTCAAGTATGCAACATTAAATACTTTTTAAAAAGTTGTTTTTAATGATTATTGTAGAAACGAGAAGAAAAATACCTAAAAATATAACATTTGAACCTTTATCTGATTTAGCTCTTAAACATTTTCGTGAATTATTAACAAGAGACTATCGGTACAACAAAACTCAGTATTTTTTTGCTTTGTATTTATTTTATGTTAGAACTACAATCAATGATATCATAAGGAATACTGGAGGGGTGAACGAAGCTGTGTTGACAAGCATTTTACAACCTGTCGTAGTCAATATTGATCGAAAATTAAGGCAGCTTACTTTTCCAGGCACAATAGATCCTAATTTATTCAATATTCAATTGGATCGTATTCTTGTAATTATTATTTTTATAGTATCCTCATGTTGGCTTACTCTTTTTTGATATATAGGAAGAGTTAAAAGTCGAAGTGGATGATAAATATATGGATATAGCACAAACAATTGGTTTAAAAGTTCGTAATAGTGAAGCAGAATTAGTAAGAGAACAAGATGAATTGGATGAGTGGATTGAAAAGAATAGGAAAGCAAGAGAAGCACTTGTAAGCAGTGAAATAAAATACACTTTGATATACTTATTATTGTATATAGCAAAGTAAACCAGCTACTTTCACAGCACACGATGACCCTGATGATTATATACAAAGCCTTATTAAATACCCAAGTCATATAGCATTCGACCTTTAATTTATTACTTAATTCAAATAAAGGGAAGGAGATCCGTGGAATTTAGCAGAGATGATTACATTAGATCCTGTATGTGGTTCCTTGTAGTAACCTGCTCTGACACCATGTTTCAATTTAGTGACATGAATATCTTCTGGATTGGGTGCTTTAATAGTAGGAGCAGAGCCAAAGAAATGGAATAAACCAAAGTCACCAGCAAAACTATCAGCAGGCTATAAAATAGTATACAGCATAAGCATATGATGTATATTAAAAATAGATGGATGGACTTACGAGATCAACAGTGGCAGGACCAAAAGTAGAAGAAGCAGTGACATTAAAGTGTTCACTTGCCGGTTGAATATGAACTTTAGTAGCACCGTGAATAGAGGCAGCCAAAAAGCGGTCTTTAGGTTGATAACTTCCCATGACAACACCACTCAAAACACCCAATTTAATCGTCTTTGCTCTTAAACCATCAAAGATGATAGCACCACGACCCAGACCAGCCTTGATGGAACCAAATTCAATGTTATTAATACCTTCTCCGCCTTCGATACGTTGGGTTATTTTGACATGAAATTCAAGACTTTCATAATAATCCATGGTTAAAGGGAATTCAATATCAACACTATAAACCAAACAATCCTTTTGTTTACGTTCATGATGGTGATGATGACCGTGATGAGGAGGGAAAGGACATCGATGAGGATTGTTACGTTCGACTTGAATCACATAATCCCCTTCACTTTCATATGCTGAGATTTCTGCTTGAGAACGGAGTTCAGATCGACCGGCATAAGTAGTGACATTGACCTTGATATCCTTTAGGTTTTCATCGGTCGATTTGGAGATACGCACATGACCACCACGGTTAAAGTCTCCGTTCAAGAAAAATTTTGTTTTTTGATAGGTTTCGGGAGAGAATTCGAAAATAGTGGATTCTGCTTCCAATTTATGCAATTTACAAAAGGGTTCATAATGATGCTTTTCTATGAGAATAAAATGAATGAGAATTATCCCTTTTTAATACGTGTATTTCTATTTTACTATCAAAAGAGTCCACTAAGATTTAAATGTTATTTTATGTTTCTCAGCTAACAATACACTTACTCTTATGCTCATCATCATGACGACGAGGACTCTCTGTGAGACCCATGGATCCTTCTAATTCTTCCATGAATTGTTTCAATTCAGTGTAACCTTGATTATGTCTCAACATACAAGGTTCCGGAACCTACAACAGCTGGTTGATATGCATTGTAAAAGAGATAAACTTACATTGTTATAAGGAGCACTGTATTCATGCTTTAAAAAGAAATCAATTAAATAAAATTAAAATTCAATCTTTGAACTTACAACAGACTGGTTTTTTGTTAAATAAGTTTTATGAAGAACGGAAATAGCCAAAAGAGCAACTACCAAGAAAGCACCTTTAATAAAGAAAGCACAATACCTGAACCTTGGCTTCCTTCTCTGCTCTTGATAATCAGGCAATTCTTCACTTGTAGGAACAGCAATATATTCAGGCTTTTCCATTTTTTTTTTTAAAGAAAAAGAAAAAGAAGACATACGATAAATTATGCAATTTTATTCATCTTTTTCGGCAAGTTATTTAACCCTTTTTTCTTAAAATACACAAGACGTATGCTTTATTTAAAAATGATGTCAATTCGTATTTTTTTTTGTTACTCTGGTTATAATAACATACACATAAACCAATATATACACAGAAAAGAAATTTAAAGAGAGAAAAGTCTTTGTTGTTTCAAGACATGCACACTATCTTTATTTGAAATATTTGACGAGATGAATTGAAAATAAACTCCAACAGCCAAGGTATTGGACATTGTCGAGAAATTGCATAAAGTCACTAGATTTCACCAAAAAAAAAAAAAAAAAAAAAAAAAAAAAAAAAAAAAAAGAAACAAGGACAAGAGACAAATCTGTAAGTTTATTCGCCTAATGCGTAAAGAAGGTAGTTTAGTTATGGAAGCAAAAGAGAAATGCATGATACCAAGAAGTTTAGCTTATAAATTATTAAATCAGCACAATCACAGCAATCGCTCACCGATTCCTGGTAGTGTATTCACAGAACGCAAAAACTCTTAAAAACTGTTTCAATTTCTCGACCTTTTCAAAATATTTGGTCAATACCTTACATGGACAATTGTGTGTTAATCATAACTCTATGTTGACAACGTATTGCGCTTTAATTGTCATTGATTAATGCCTTGATTTAAAAAATCCCTTCACTTAAAAGCAACTGAAAAAAGAAAGATAAAAAAAAAAGCATTGTAAATTTCATGATAGCAAAGTAAGCCAATTTTTTTTAACAAACAGAAAATTACAAATGATTACTAAATACACGACAAGATGATAGTACAGTCTTAGTTCTACGAAGAAGATTATTTGTAAATAATAGTCAGCTGGTAAAACCTTGGATATTGTTTATTTTTCCCCTTGAACAATGTGCTTCATAGTCTTTTCATGTTTGATAATCGAACGTTTAAAATATGATGTATTCTTTATATTTTGCTATTTGCTACAAGCTTTAAGCAATCCTTTCTGTTCATCAACCTCAATGCATTGACTCCAAACCATACTTGTGTCATGTTCTTTCCTATTTAAATCAATGAACTGTCATTTACCATTCAATTATTCTTTAGCGGCGGAGATGAAGTTGCTGGAGGTAGTTTGTCTTATGGCATTTCTGCTGGTAAAGAGCCGATATTATACGTCTCTTGAAGCTCCTGAATGAACACTATACCAGCGCCAAGGAATTCTATGATCTACTTTCTCGAACTTTCATCTAGTACGTCTTCAATTAACATTTTCTTTGCCTTATTCAGCTGAGTATATATATGGCTACTTATAATCTTTAGCGCATCCTTCTTTACTTCCTCTAAAGGGACTTCATTTTCAAAGACTCGCTGAGCAATACTGTATAATAATTGGATATTCACATCGTCATGCTTTGCTATGCTACATATTAGTGGCTTTTGTTCTATAAAAAAAAAAGTGCCCTAACACGAAAAGAGGATTCAAAGTGTTTTGTTCCAGGTACTTAGTAATTGCTCCTTTAATGATCAAGAAAAAAATAATGCTCAGCCATAGCAGGGTAAATTTAGCATATAGAGCATCATTTCGTCTCCATAATTTAGTCTCTCTGTGACTGCTCAAAAAGGGATGGGGTGGCATTCAAAGACATTTAACCACATCCAGAGTCGGAGTGGAGCCAACTGCTATTGTTGTAGGTACGACCGACGACACTGTATTTGGAGAGATGGAAAGATTCTTTAATTTTTTTTTTCTCCCTTCAAAAAATGAGTCAAAAATTAAAAATTTTATGTTTACATGGTTATACACAAAATGGGACCATGTTTAGTAATAAAACGTCTGTTGTACGAAAAGACCTGGAAAGTTTGGCTGAATTCGGTATAACTTTTTAATATATCAAATCAATTGCAATTAACATATCATAGTGTATATCACTGCTCCTCATCATATAAAGCCTCCAACATTTTCTAGTGAAGAAGCAGCTGAAGATGATATATCAGAAGGTTTGTTCATAATAAATGCAACATTGATAATAAATCAAGAGCTTAGAACATAAGCCTTATGGATGGTGGTATTCACCAACATATAAACCGATTAAAGATGGATACTTTGTTGGCTATATGGAATCAATTGGTTACATTCAAAAGATATTAAAAGAACAGGTTATAATTTAAAAGAAGAATTTTACATCAATGTTTATATTTCTATATAATAGGGCCCATTTGATGGTATCCTTGGTTTTTCTCAAGGTGCATGTTTTGCTGCGCTTTTAACTCAGTATTTAGAAACTCAAAGTAATGGCTTTGATCATCATCCTCCATTTAAGTTTGCTATTCTTGTATCTGGTTTTAAACCACTTGTACAAGAAGCAACCAACACCATGCTGACAAAAGATTGTCCACTAAAGACACCTAGTTTACATTATATTGGTGACTTTGATACTCTGGTTTTACCTCAAAAAATGATTGCACTTACGGAAGCATTCCAAAATCCAATCATCTTTCGACATTCAGGAGGGTAAACAAGTTATATTTACTTTATTACTGTTGACTAAAAAGAAATCAACAGTCATTATTTACCTTCAACACCTGCAAGTAAAAAAGCTCTAACCCAATTTCTTCTTTCAATGCAACCTTCTAGTACTTTATAATACCTAGAAATCGCTCTACTTCATAAATATACAGTTATACAAAAAGTAAAGAAATAATAACATAATTTATCCAAAAAAAAAAAATACAATGCAAATAAGTTAAGAATAATGAGTCGGTAATATTCGCAGTTTTACTCAAATATTACCAAATTTAAATGGCATCTCAAGTTTTACTCAAACATTATGCACGCCAAAAAAAAAAAAAAAAAAAAAAAAAAAAAAAAGAAAACACGATAAAATGCTATAAACACGTCAATATGCTGTTTCTTTTTTTTTTTTTTTTTTTTTTTTTTTTTTTTTTTTTTTTTTTTTTTTTTTTTTTACTACTATAGCACAAATGGTGAAATTTTGGATCTGGTAAACAATGATGATTATAAGAACAAATTTTGATGTCCAGCGATATTGATGTCGGTCGACATAGTTTGCAAACAACCTAAACAATAAGGCATGCCTTTTTTTATATAAATAAGATGAATATTTTTAACCAAAATTACAGACATTCAATAAATCAAATCTTCTTGCGCTTAAAAAGCCATCTTTTCTTATTGGATCACAATTACTTTTTCTTCTTTCTGATCTGATACTTGGATTATCACGAATCAAGAAAGATCCATTTTATTTTTATCTTTTATCAAACCATCTTATTCTTAATCTTATTGATCTATACAGATCTAGTAGTCATTACTTAAAGCCAATTTACTCTATCAAAAGAACTGTTAAACATTCAATCAAGTTAACCAAACTCAAGTCATTCAGGGCTTCAAACCTCAAACTAAACAAATCTACATCACTTTAATACAATTCAAATCCCAAATACTAAGAAGTCACACTACATCTATTTAAAATAACTCATGTCTATAATCAACTGCTTGGAAGAGCATTACAAGTCTTTCACTATCATTGAATTTTTAGGAAACTTTAGTACGGAGATGAACAAACAGCCTTAAATACCTTAAAGGAATTGAGAGTATTGCAAAAAGAAAATGATGGGGAAATTCGATTATGGACTACTGATGCTATGTTAACAAAGTATTCTGTAAGTATATTTCATGATTGTGTCCTACTGTTCAATAAGCACTAAGTGCGTTACATACCCTAGTGCTTACGTAGAGTTCATGCGAAAACCTATTTTGTCAAAAAGGCGGAAACATTATGTGCAATAGAAATCAGTGCTTAGTGACTGAAGCAGAAATGCTTATCACAAGAGAATTAAACAGCATGGGGAAAAAACCAACAACGAAATGAAAGATCGTAAGAATAACTATGCTAGCACAAAGCCATTGAGTGATATTGTGGACGATGTGAGTAATAAAGTTGACAACAATTATGATATAGACGGCGTGAAAGCTGTGAGGTATAAGCATTTTAGATATTTTTCTTCTTCTGTCCTGTAACTCATAGGTTCTTTTCTTGGATGTGAATCTTCAAGTGTAGCCTGTGCCAAAAGAAAAAAACTCGAAATGCACACTTGAAGACATGTTGAAAAATAACAGGAAGGAAATTGATAGAAATTGTGACATAATTCTGAGAAACACGCAAATGGCACATTCAAATGTCTTGGAATATGGAGCTGGTGAAGTAGGGTGCTTAAATAAATTTAATGGAAATAAACAGCTTCGTGAAACCGGTTTAAAACTACCAAAAACACTTCATGATATGTTGAATAATCTCTATGATGCATCAAATCGAGACGTATCAGTCTTGAGAAAGATAGAAACGATAAGGTATATTCACTCAGGTTAGTTGTGTACTGTATATTTCTATATTTGAGTTAACAAAAATTAAGATTATCATTTTCCCATTTGCATCTTGATGTACCTAAAGGACACTGCTCAAAGTTGTCCCGCTTATCGAGAAGAAAATTAACAATTTCTGAAAATGTAAAACATTTTGGAAGTTCAGTACTACCAATTCTTGTTCCGACGTGGAAAGCAAAAGAGATAGTGCTCAATTTTCAGCATAAATTAGACCAGATAAGCGAGAAGACCACATGAGGATTCTTCTTGGTTAGAACGTTGTGCCAAAATTGTTGATAATCAGTTAATATTACCACAATGCTCCACATCAACAGAAATTCAAAAAAGAAGAAACGATGGTTCCAGTATAGATAATGCCAGCTCATCCACTGATGCCCAAACAAATTCTGGCGCGGTTTATAATTATAGTGCTAATCTTAATGCTTCACCCGCTGATTCTTTTGTTACCGCTGCTAATGCTGCTCCTGTCACTGATGAAGCTTCTGACACTGAGGAAACTTCTGACACTGAGGAAGCTCCTGTTACTGGTGCCCAAACAAATAATGGCGCTGTTTATAATTATAATACTAATCTTAATACTTCACCCGCTGATTCTTTTGTTACCCTTGCTGATGCTGCTCCAGTAACTAACTGATTGCAAGTGTAAATATGAAAACTCAAATGCTGTAAACAAATCACGATAACAATAATCTTCTTGAAATAAAAGATTTAGATCTTTGAATATAATATACATTTTTATAAACACTAAAGAATCTTTCTTTTATCCAAAGCTAGAAATCAAGTAATGTATAACAGTTCCTGTCATTCTTTGCTTGCATTAAAGTGATACTTGGGATTTATTTATTTAAGTATAGGGTGGTTTTGGTTTATTGGTTATGTATGAGGTATCAACCAGAGCTGGTTAACATAAGCTTTATTGTTAGCGATCCATTCAGCAAGTTTTCTACTCGAAAACTTCGCGTATAGAGTATTTGGGAATAGAATATTCTTTCATTTTATGGGTAAAAGGATCTAGTTGGGACATTTCTAATCTGTAGGTAATAATGTACCGTTCACTATGTTATTATGCTTACTACTTCTTTTATTCTTATAGTGCAACATCGTAAATAAATTTTGATGATTCAATTATATAGTAACGCGTTTGAACTATGTCTTCCTATCAGTATAGTGTTCTAATGATGCTGTTTTAATCTCAAGAGTTTGCAAGTGTGTTATCTCGTAAGAATAAAAAAGACCATAAAGCTCAACAAGGCTTAAAAAGTTATACTTTATTTAATATTATTGTATCTAATACTTGTATCTTTTTCATGAAGATTCAATTAAATCCTTTTCAAGATACTTTAATTAATTATAGCTGTAGATCTAGCATGAATAAATTTTAGTATGAAGACCTGTTCCTGGTTATGCAAGTGGACTGTTTATAATTATTTAAGTAGATCTACAGCTATAATTAATTAAAGTATCTTGAAAAGGATTTAATTGAATCTTCATGAAAAAGATACAAGTATTAGATACAATAATATTAAATAAAGTATAACTTTTTAAGCCTTGTTGAGCTTTATGGTCTTTTTTATTCTTACGAGATAACACACATGTTTAAAGTATGTTAGGATACGACACTTCAGCTTCTTTTCCTTCCCTCAGTAGCTTACTCATGTCACTACCTAGTTTTACGTCTGTTGCATCCTGCAAACAGTTTTCGCCACATACCAGATCAAATTCTTCTTCATCAACATTAACAAGTATACGCAAATCAGTCTTGAAACCAACGATGTTAGCATAGTCGTGATACAACCTAGCTTTCGATTCCGTTGTGTTCTCAGGCACAGTTTCACCTGTTTTAATTCGTACTATGTTTTTGTTGATATTGAATGATTTTTATCAGTATCCCCTAGTAGTGAAGTCTATATTCTCTCCAACCAATGGTAAAGCCAGATACAATTCCTATGTTCAAATAGTAACAGCAGCAAATAAAGTGGCCTTGTTGCATAATCATATTGAGCATCCTCATATTGACAATGATTCGATCTTAAGCACTTTACAGGCAAGAATATTCAGAGTGTATAGAAAGAAAGACGAACATTTGATCGATATTTCAAACTGCAGAGATAAATATGCTGACCACAAAGTATGATATTACTCAAAGAACAACATTCCAATATTTATGGATGTGTTCCTTTGAGTGACAGTCCCCGCGATTATCTTGAAGTTTACAACTCTAAAGAACATGATAGCAAAGATGTTGTCAACAACTGTTTGATTCTTCCAAATGCTAAATTATCTGTTTTTCCTTGTACTTCCCTTGAGAACTTGGCTAAAACTGTAACTCTTAAACAGAGTAAATTGCCTCCTTTTGCCTAAGCATGAAGTCTTGACTGGATTACAAAAAAACCTCGCAGTATTTGGTATTATAATAGGCGTAAGAATTAATACTGGTTTTTTTTATGACATGCTAAATATTCAAAAGAGTTAAAACTCTCCTTTTTATAAACATTCAAAAGTGAACACGTGTCTGAGAATCAAAAGTTTCAAGATTCAAGCTGATGTGAATCTAGTGAGATTTTTCATGCAGCATTGATCATTTGATGTACGATTAGAAATAATACATAAACACAAATAAAAAGAATAGGAAATCCTACCAAACCAAACAATCTGTAACCATAAAAATTATTGATCAGAGTCGTTGTACTCCAAGGATAATTATCGTATAAAAATCAAGCATTACTAACGATTAATAGTGTGAGTAGGCTTATTAACATGTATGTATATTTACCAAAATAGACTAGTGAATGAGGAGTAAGTGCTTATATTAAATTATGTAAAGACCTGCATAACAAAATATATCATTTAGCCATCTGCACAAATGCTGTGGGCATTTTGCCAACCACATAGTACATGTATCAATATATACACTGTGAAAAGTATATGAACTCTGGACATATTTTATTAAATAAAATCATACATAATTTTATGATCTATTAAAATCTCCATTTTTATTTTTATGAACAAAACAAGAGTAATATCAATAGTAATTCCAATTATAAATATAAAAAAATGGAAAAAGATGTTAGTCTTGTCAGATAAGGAAGAAGAGCTTATTGAACCCGAAGAATTTTTACAACGGCAATAAGATCTCAAAGTATCAGCCCTTGATACGATATGATATGCTTTCAAAAATCATTCCTCAGAAAAAGTGATAGAAGGCTTTCATATGAAATAACTGAGAGGTGGAGTAACACTTATATGTAGTATGAAACGCTCGTTTTGATTCTTTTTATGACGCCTCATTTGTTCATTTTCAAAGAATAAATCCTAATTTACAAGACCTATTCTGTTTCTCTTTGTTTTTTATTATCGATTCTATGGTATATAATTAAATGTCTCATTGCCGCGCAGTGACTCCCCCCTTTTTTTTTATTCTGAGGCAGTCGTTAGATATGTAACGGGTTAGAAAAAAGGACATGATGTCACGCAAACAAATTTTAAAAAACAACAATTGGGTTACAGTGGTGATGTAGAATGAAAAAAAAAAAGCTTTTGCTAAGAAAAAGATTGGGAACGATACCAACAAGGACACAATCATCACAGCTATCGGTCGCAATACAGTTGCTGAAGATGCTTCATAACGTTGTCTTTGACATGTTGCCAGATTTTGGCCAGCTAAATCAGCAAGTAATTGAAATCAAGTTTGGTGCCAAGGACTAAAGGTAAAAGATTTTCATGCTATTTCAATTGTTGTCCAAACGCATGGACAAAGAATGAAAACGTATCCCAGTTTTTTGATGGCTTGAATTCTCCTTTTTCACTAGCTTGGATGTTCTTCAATTTTGTAGCTGTTCTGAATACATGTAAAGCTATTAAAGAACCAGTGCAAGCATCGTGTTCATCATTGACATCGCCAAAGATTGTAAGAAGCAAAGCGTCAATTTGCCAGTCGAGTTCGCAGATGTGTCGTATCCGTGACTGTGTGGTGTATCACAGAGAGTGAAAACGGTGATTAGCGCCATGGGGTCACCATCAAGTCCTTTGTACGCTGTGCGTAAACGCAAGAAAGTACCTGGATTTCCAAAACCAGAAATCAGCTGTCGCAATGAAGTCAACGACGTTGGCATTGTGTAAATTGCAGGACTACATGCAATTTCCAAAATTATTGGATTTCCGCGTCGCGATAATCGATTCTTGCCGTTAGTGGCTGTATTTACCGTGTAGTCGCTGCTGTTTCGAACCCAATGTCGAAGGGTTTTTCTGCTTTTAAGCGGGCGAACATGGTTACCAAAGTATTCATAAACTTGTTTTCTATCTTGAGTTTGCATTTTGAGCCGCTGCTATCTGCTTCTTCATGGATTCCCGCAGATAATGACCCATAAAAGTATTTGGATAACATTGGTACTGAATTTGGGTTGGTTTCATCATGAATGACTATTGTTTTCTCCAACTATATGCCCCCACAGCCATAATAAACCCAATCTCTTGTCGACGACCAGCGCCCCTGTGTGGAGCTTTGCAACGGCATGAAGGAGAGAAGGCTGCAGGTAAAAATCAAAGTTGAGGTGCTACAAAAGCTCCTTAGTAGGTTTAGTGTAATCGCCATTTTTGAGCATCACATCATGAATAAAAGGGCTGCGCACAATTTGCTTAAGGAACAATAAAGCATTATTGTCTGTAGCGACAGTAACTCTGCAAGACTTGATATCATACAACTGCTTGTGAATTTGAATGATGAAAGTCATAGAAGATGAGAATGAGTTGGTTTCGAAAGATAACTTTGTGCTCATATTGCTGATGTCGTTGATGTGAATTCAGTCAGATACTATTTGCGGATCGGTCATAGTTTTGCGCGGTAATGTCAGCGGGTTAAAATACATCCAAGATGCTGCATGAAAAGCTTATCGCTCGCTGTCCAATTTCAGAACCTTTTGGCTGTTTTGGCTCATGCTAAACGAGTCGCAATCTACAGCCGAGTTTTTGCGATTAGAGAACTTGATTGTGCTTGCACCATCATCGTTGATTTGTGCTTGGCTGACCACAGTTGCACTTTAAGTGTGATCTCTGATGGCACGCTGGTTGAAAGTATCCATGTTCACATACGATTTCAGATATTCAACAATGTAATACAGAAACTTGTCAACAAATTTCGGTACTAAAATAGTCACTATAAAAGTATAAAACAAGAGTTGGTATCGCTCTGTCTCCTTTTTCCCATTGCAGCCCGTGAGGTTCTCTTACGATCATCATTGAGTACAAAATGAAGCTCAGCAGTATGTTCTAGCCTACGGTGTTTACGGAGAGCGGGAATTTTGAGAAAGATATGTCATAAAGGATGGATTCTATGGACTAGTTTTTTTTTTTTTTTTTTTTGCCTCAGGAACAGGCTCTAAACTTATGTTGATTTTTATAGCAGCAAAGAAATAAAAAAAATTGCCAGACGGTAGTTTGCTTTTTGAAAGGAGCGGGGCGTTCCCACTTCACCATTTTATATGCACATGTTCCTCCATCACTCAGCCATTTTGTATATGCTGTAGTATCGAAAAAAGGAAATTGCTGACACTGCAAAAAGCCCTAGAAGCTTGAGTTTTTATTGGCTGGCCATGTGCCGTCTGATTTTTTATACATTGGCCAACCTGCATATTATGTAACCTGCATTATGACAATCTTTAATAAATGCTTGCAAACTTTTTTTTTTTTCACCTGTGACGTTTTAATTTCATTCTTTCAAAACTATTTTTTCTGGACATGCGGAAATATTTTTCGGACAAAGTGTACTTCATATTTGTACTGTTCGGCCCGGATTCTTTTTTTGCTTGGGTTTCTTTTTTGAATGAGATGGCTTTGAAACGAGAAAAATAAAAAAAAATTTTCCCTCTCTCTCTCTCTCTCTCTTTTATTTTCTCAGTTATTATCTGCTATTCAACAAATCTCTTTGGTGCTCCGATAACTGTTTGAACTTTTTCTTTCAACTGTATAAACACTCCGTTAATCAAAAAAAGAAACCTTCTACCTCTCTTTCACATCACAGTCTTTCCTTTCAAGTAATTATTTTAATAGTTAACTAAGAGGTTCATAATAAAAAAACTAGGCAAGTAAAAATATTGTTTTTTTTTTTTTTTTTTTTAATAAATAATTAACAAGAATTGTTTGTAATTAGATACAATGCAACAATTCCCTGCTTATTTCACTGGTTATGAAAACTCTGCTACGCAGCAGACCCAACAACAAGCACAACAGCAATCTCAAGATGCCAATCAGCAACAACAGCATTCTCAACCTTTATTGACAGGCCCTAATCTTGCCATCTATTCTCCTGCTGCTATGCAACCCTTATCGGTATTGGCAGCTGCTCAAAGAAAAGATCCAGATCCAAATGCAATGGTAAATGCCGTTGCTGCTGCGAATGTACCTGTTGAATTAGGTGCTCACGGTAAACCAAAGAGGAAACAAGTTAAGAATGCTTGTGGTAAGTTTCTTTTTATGTTTTCAATATGGAAAAAAAAAAATCTAATTTGTACCGGTAGTCAACTGTCAAAAGGCTTGTAAAAAGTGCGATATTGGAAGACCTTGTCAGAGATGCATCAAATATGGTATTACAGATACCTGTGTTAATTCAGTTCGTAAAGAACGCAAAAAGGGAATTAAACGTGGACCTTATAAAAAGAGAAGTAAAAAAGGAATATATATAAAGTGTGAAGAAGAGAAAGAATATTGTATTTATTGATCTATGTTATAGGTGGCGAAAGTGCTGCTTCTTCAGGTGCTTCTACACCCAATATGGCTTCTCCAGCTGCTCCCATGTATGCTAATGGTGTACGCCCTGCAGCTATTCCTATTCACTACCAACCTTTCCCTCATCATTATGATCCTTATCATGTTTACACAAGTAATAGTCAAATGATGCCACAAGCCTATATGGTGCCTGCTTCTATTCAGCAAATGTATCCTGGCCATCCTGTCATGTCTTATCAAGCTGCTATGAACATTATTTCCCCTCAGCAGCAGCAACAGTCACTTCAATCCGCTCAACAACAACAACCTCAGCACCAACAGCAACAGCAGCAGCAACAGCAACAGCCCCAACAGCAACAGCAACTACAACAGCAACAAGCATTGAGTGATCAACAAGCTAATAATAATAGCAATAGCAATATACAGCAGCAACAAACTACTGCTAATAATACTGTGACAGAAACAAAGCCTAATGCTGAAGGGGATGATGATGATGATGACGAAGGGTCTAAATTGACTATTTTATCAAGACTTTGCAGTGCTGTCTTGGATCGTAATGATACACCAAAACAAGAAACTGATATTAAACCTGAAGGAAATCAAGAAAACACTCCTCCTCCCAGTCGCCCTCAATCTGCTACTTCTTGAAAAAATCACTGATTTTTCTAGATTTTCGTTGTAAAATATATATAAACGTGTGTCTATATTAAATCTTTCTTTTATTTGTTTGATCAAGTTTCTTTTTTGTGTGCTGTTCGATGAGAAATGAATGTGTGTTTGTGTCTATGCAATGTTTTTTATTTTTGTTGTAAGGAAACACCATGAGCACCTACAATGGGCTTTGTTCCACGTTCAACCATTTCAGTCTTCACAGGCAGCTTATGAGATACAAGTCTAAAGGCTTCTTTTGCAATTTCTTTTCTCATACCACCAATTTCAAAGATAATTCTATTCAAGGGCACACGACAAGCCCAGTACTCAAAGGTACCTTTACCCTTACCCATACGCACTTCGTTACCCTTGCTGGTTACTGGAATATCGGGAAACACACGCATCCAGAGCTGTGAACCTTTGATGGGTTTGATTTTTCTACGAAGTGTGTTGTGAACTGCTGTCAGTTGGCGACTAGTTAGACGGGCTCCTTCTTTTAAACGTAATCCATAATCACCAAATTCGACTGTGGTTCCCTTGGTGGATCCACCAATGGGAATAGGAATCTTGCCTTTTTGTGATTTTTTATATTTTGTGCGTTTGGGTGAAAAATTGGAAGCGAAACGAACAAGTGCTGGTTGAGCAAAAGTAGGTCGTAAGTTTGAAATTAGTGTTGATGTAGGATTGCCTAATACACCTTTTTTGATGAGTGAAAACATTTCTCAAGGCAAAAAAACAAAAAAAAAAAAGAGCTCTTTACCCCTTGTTCAGGATCCGCTGTTCTTTGAACAGCGGAATTTTTGAATACCTTAGTTTCAATTACCGGCTTGAATTTTTCATTTTGTTTTTTACTTTAACATAAAGTTAGATCAAAGAAAGATAAAAATGGATGAGACACTTGGCTTGATCTCTGTCAGTGAAATAGAATCTAGCCAAAAGTATCAAATCTTCCTTTTTAGAAAGCTTAAGCAGTATATATGCTCTGTAATATGCAACGCTTGAACAAATTAAATATTTACACAATTTCCACAAATGAACATTCTACAGTAAATATTCAATATAAAAGCACTTTTAAAATATTTGCTCTTTTATCTGATTCAAAACCAAAAGCAACACAATATGATCCTTCAACCTTATTAAAAAGATGGTTGTCAAGTACACAGATAGCAAAAAATTTCATTTGTAAAAACTCTGTAGAACCCACCTTGGTTTCAACAAGAGCCTGATAATTCATTGGCCCAATATAACGACGATGAATTATTTTTTTTTTAACTTCAAATTCGAAAACAACAATCAAACAAAGGCTTCCTATGAGAACAGTGCTTTAGAGATAATGTCTTGCTTTTCAAATGATCGTGTTGATCATTATGCAAATATTATTTCACATATTATCCAGCTTTAAAATGATAGTAGCTCTTTAAATATAATAGCCTGTTCTCCAAATGATGGCAACAGTACACGCTGAAAGCGACAAAGATGATGATAGCTCAATTACCCCATCATACATAGTCAATTTATTGAGTAATGACATACATCCACAGTGAAGCATTTTTTTTCTTTAATATACATAGGAACAACCATGAGAATTTATTGACATTGGCGAGGATGATATTGATGATAATGACCTATTTGAAGCTTTCGTATACTTGATAGTCTCGCTCATGATGCAAAGGGTATAAATAGAAACCATCAAACGGAAATGATCGCGTCGTTAAAGGCTTTATTTCTATTTTCTGATAATAGCTATAGATCCAACTTCTTTCTTGAAGAAGGAAATAAGATAGTAGAATACGTTATATTATCTTCTTTACAAGAATCAATTAAAAAGGCATCTCAGTCACTTGGTATTACTGCCAATGTTGCTTATTTATCAAATAAAAAAAAACAGTCAATAGGAAATACTGCTATAATAGCAACACAGAAACAAGCAGTTACTTTGCCTAATTATTTTTATCTCTGCTAAAAAACGATTGAAATTGAAAAAGAGCTATTCATATTATCTTTTATTACTCCTGATCAAGTTGCAAAGACACTTATGAAACACATCAACAAAACAAAATCTGATTATAATAATAAAACAACAAAAAAGAAGTAGCGTTAGAGCGTTGACAAAAGGTACGTTTATCCAAAAGACCTTGTCATAATTGATATTCATCTCTTTATGTATTCTATTCTTTATATAGACTATGCCCTTTCTCACAAAAGTTCATTCTCTTATCTCAACAATTTTTAGTGCATACGATACTATTGGCTGTGTTTTTGGTATAGAATAAACAATGTACGCAAAGCATGATTAACTTTAAAAAATACCCCTTATTTACAATTCCCAGGATAGTAAGCATAGTATTATTTAGGTCAAAAGGAAGAGATGCAATGTTTACTTTATTTTTCAAATGTGTATAATGAAAAGGACGATATTTTCTATAAAAAGATCTTTTTTACAGTAAAAGTGAATGAAGTCAGAAAAATGCTATTTAGAATGGCTTTGTTGTTGTACTCAAATGACAAATGCGGTTTGAATCAAATTCAGTATTCAACGTATGGAATCCAATGGCTGTAGAAGAAGTATATTAGTATAGAAATAAATACAGTTGTATATTGTTTTTCTTTTTACCACATAACCCAGATTTTGCATACAATTGCGGTTTTGAATATGGAGAGTGATATTTTAAGCAAAGAGGAGAAGGATCAATCTTGTCTTGATTGATGCTATTCATTTCATTTGGTTCCTCTGCAGGAGAATCTTTGCATTCTTTAAAGCTGCTATGTGGCTGCGATAGATCGGTATTGGACATAATATCACCAACAAAACAGTCATTATCAAAAGTAGGATAAATGGTCTCTAAAGAACCTGCAGAAAGCTGGAATTGGGTAAACAGTAATCGTTCCTTTTCCCTTTGAAGCAGTAATATCTGATGGCGATAATGCTCCTCTCGAGCGATACTTTGCTTGACCCAGTCAAGAGCCTTTTCAACAATTTGACTTTTAGATGGCCGGCGGTGATGTATCAGATTAGGAAGTGTTTGAGCAAGGCAACGAAATTTGGCGTTTAAGCATTCACGACGAGCTCTTTCAGTGGCATTTTGTTCTGCACGGCGTTCAGCTTTTGTTAATGGCCTGTTAGAAACAGTAAGAATTATTTTTATATAAGAGAAAAAAGAAGAAATATACATACTTTTTATTCAAATGATCATTGAATAAAGTATCTTCCTTTTGTGAATCAAGCGTACTTTTAGTCAAGAAACGCGTCATAGTAGGATGTTCGATCATTGTGGGTTGCATTGAGTTTAAGTTGGTAAATGGAGAATGATTGGAATTTCTAAATGCTGACGAATGATTTAAAAAGTGATTCATAACTGATCTATTGTCATTTGAATCTTTTTGAGAGGGATACATTGTTCAAAAATAGTTAAATGAGGAAACAGAAAGAGATGCGTTAAATAATTTACAGAGAGAAAAAGAGAAAGAGAGAAGAAAAAGCAATCTATTTATATACTATTAAAAGAGAAAGTCAAAGAAATAAAAATGATGTTATCATTCAAAATAGTTTTTTTTTTTTTTTTTTTTTTTTTTTTTGGCTTTAAAGTGAATCGTTCTTAAAGTTACAACGGAGTAGTAAAGACCGAAACAAAACTCTTTGTTCTGATTTTCTTATTGTTCATCCGTTTTACGTTCCACAATCTTCAAATTGTTTAAATAATAAGCCTCCATAAAATTACATCTTTTTTTTTTTGCCCTTCAACATGTTTTACGTAACAAAAAAAAAATAATGTGGGATTGAACTAGAGTGAGAGAAAGCTAAAATAAAGAATGGCAGGTGCTCGTCTGTCAAAATGCTAGACAAAAAAAATAATAAATGGTGCTCAGTCTTGTTTCTATTTTTAAAAAGTGCACAGACAGGCAGGCGAAAAAGGTTTCCTCGGGAATATCAATGTAAATCTCGAACGTATTCCTGTTCACGTCCTATTTCTTTTTTCATATCTTGTAATTAAAATAATCACTAAATGTGGTTTATGTTTAATGAGCAAGTCCTGCGTAAATGAGATTTTCATTTGAAGTAGATCTTATGCTTTTTAAAGTATATAAAAGCTTAATATCTCTCATATTCATTTTACAGCAATAAGACAACACATGAACGGGTAAATATATCATGTCATAATGACAAAAGAAGATACAAAAAATGCTACACTTTCAGATTGGTTGTAATGCAATAAGTGTGCTATTACCAACCGTATCAAAAAGCTGCATGTATCGAAGCATTTTCGAGTCTTCACTGTTACCTAATAGCAACAACCGGGAATTAAAATACTGCATGACAATCATGGGTAAACATGAGTTGTACTACTGATATCTGGAAATACGTAGAATTTTGTTTTATTTGATGCATTAAAAGACAATTCGATTTAACAAGAAATACTGCTTAATAATAAAGTATCATTACTAATAAGCTATTAATAATCAGAATAAAACAAAGCTAATGAAGATAATATAAAAAGTGGTATGAATCAAAGTTTGTCAAATGATCTTGTCAAAAAAATTATGCAGGGAATAGACACTTTGGTTACTATGACAATCAAACAAATAAAAGTGAGGCTACAAGATCTTTTGTTTTACTTTGAATTATAGAGTAAATATGCTTTTGCTATGACATGTAATAATGATATTCATACTTAATTGAAATCTCTATATAAACATGACATTACGGTACCTGTACTTTAATAACAATTTACACTATAACAGTTTATATATCGATTAAGCAAGAAGTTTCTTGTACTTTATTTCGTGATTGGGATTTTTAAAGATCTATTTTCTCTTTTAATAAAGAATATGCTATTCTTTTATCCATATTATCATCATTGCAAGTAATAGCATCCTTTATTAAATATCCCTAATGCCTTACAACTAAGTCAATCTGGCGAAAAAGCAGTGGCCTTGTGTGTTGCACGAATTTACCATTTGCTTTATATATCAGCAATAACTTTTGCTTTCTTGATATTTTATTGAACTAGAGGCAAGATACAAAGATTCTTAAGATATGAAAAAGTCAAGAAACTACTTTGCAAAGATTTTCTCTTTAACAAATGAAGGTACTAAAATTTAAAAGGATTGGCTGAAACTAAATTTGAGACAACTTGATCCTTTTTTAAAAAGGTCCTTTATTAGTCTTTATGTTTTATTAAAAAACTGAATTGATGAAAGGAGTGAACTCATATTGCAAGTTATATGAAGGCTAAAGCATTTTAAATGTAAACGAGGCGAAATTTTTTATTTTGTTGACTACTGTCCTTGTGTACTACGCTCTTTTTCAATAGTTTTGTTATCTTTTGCACTTTCTTCCATCCTTTGGCCTTTTGTCTTGTCTTGAATATCGCCTTTTGAGTTTTTGTTGATCATCTCTTGACCATTTTCTTCTAACTGATTTTTTGTAAAGTTTTTGACTACTTTTTCAGAAAACTGTAAGGTTTGTTTATATACATCCTCAGAAGGTAGCGGATGATTGTGAGCATTTATATCGCTTACAGACCTTATAACCCATTTTTTTCTTTCAGATATTAACGATGCTGCGAGTAACCATTCACAACCAATTTTTTTCGTAGTCCTTCGACGTTTGCGATCTTTATTTTCAATACGATGTGTATTTCTGTAGAAGCCTCCGTAAATACATTGAATGTATACACTACGATGGTTACTTCTTTTAGTAGATACAGAAAAGTTCAATTCATTAGCTCTTTTTTGAACAGTTGATTTCAATTCTTGAATAGACTCATAAACTGTATTCACAAGGTCAAGCATAGTTTAAAAAAGAGGGAAAAGTAAAGGAAAAGGGCAAAAATAAAGAAAAGTCCAAATTCGTATTGCCCTTCAAAACGGATAATCATCGGAGTTTTCCCATGACAGTTTGTCTCCTTTTATACAGTGATAAAAAAAACATTACTGTATGGATGACTGTGTTCATAATTGATTGTTTGTCCACAATTACATTAGTTTGAGAACGATGCAGGTTGAGATGTCGGAAAAAGAGTGACCTTTCTACCTTGAAAAAATAGGAATTTTGCAGTGACTAAATGTAAAATTATCGGATGACATTTTTCTACTTTCTACAAGAAATGAATATAAACTAGTATTTTTATTGTAAAGAAAATTTCCTTATATTTTATGTTTCATTGACTAAGCTTTTTGATGTGATAGCAATTGGAGAAATAGGTAATATCGGGTTAGAGGTATCTGAAATTTCACCACTGGCTCCAATGTTTGTAGAGATAAACAAATCATTACTTAATACACGCGTACCTTGTCCTTTTGGCCTGAAGGTATCAACAGCACCAACGTTTACTACAAACATACTTGTTAGAAAATACTTGTAGATTCTAAATAAAGAGTACCTACCTTTATATAATTTTTCTTCACATGAAAAGGCCTTGGGTCTTAATTCTATGATTGTATGAAGAGGTATACGTGCATAAGGTAGATCTTCATGAGTTAGACCCATAAAGTATGCATACATACAACGAATAGTTGCTTGATGAGATATAATCAAAATGTTTTCATGTCTTTCCAAATCCATAATAACTGGTTCTAACCTTGAAACTAAATCTCGATAACTCTAGAATAAAAAATATATATATAAGCTTCTATCCATATCCAAGCATTGCTTTTCTCTCTACACACCTCACCCCCACGATATCTGTAATTGAATTTATCCTCATCTCGACGTGCAAAATCTTCTGGATATTTACACTTTATAAATTTTAGCATTACTTGCATCAAAACAATCTGTAGACACTTACAGCAATTTCATCATAAGTCATTCCATCACAAACACCTGTATCCAGTTCATCTAAGGCTTTCCATTGTTTTTTAGGGAAATCCAAGTGTCTGGCTGTTTGAATAGTTCGTTTCATGGTTGATGTCCATACTGTCAATGGCCGATCGCCAATGTTTTGTTTGACTAAATCTGGTAATTTCAACGCATATTGTTCTCCTCTCGGTGATAACCCAGCATCACCTCCAATTCTATCTTCTAAATTAAAAAGTGACTCACCGTGCTATAGAATTTGTGATTAACCTTTCAATGTGATACTTTAAAAATTTCTTACTCTACTAAACCATATTCGTTTAGGTCTTGTATGTAAATTCATCAAATAATATACAATTCTACTTTCTAGATATCCACGGATGACATTGATAACATATTGACTTCCCATATTGATTAATTTCATATAACTCAAATCTTTCTCGGTCATTGTTTCATAAAAAGCCTCATAACAACTGATTCGATTCATATAATCTTGTGTGGCGTCAACCGGGTCTAGATTTTCATAATCAGGAGAGGACAGTTTCACGTCTTTTATGTTGGACATAATAATGCTAGGAACATTACATATTGACTCAATAAATAGCACTTGAACATCCAACTTTGTCAACTCCTCATTGATCCAAGCCCTATCTGCCTTTGTAGAATTGGTCGCATCAAATATAGCTGCAACACCTTCTTGTTCAATATACCATTTTTTCATATCCTTTAATGCAATTTTGGCTGCTTCGTGACGCTTTTCTAACCCATCTGGATTATTGATATCAAAGAACGTAGGTGGAGGATGCAATCCAGCTATTTTTCGACGGTAGTTTCCAACACTAAATATCTCTGTCTTTATTCCTAACCAGTTCAAATATCTACAAACTATATACTTTATTATTATTTGATTCTCTCTTTTTCTCTTTTCTTCTTACTTTTATAGGCTATATATGTCTTTCCTCGTGCAGGTAATCCTACCATCTAGTATGTAGATTACTTAGTTTCTCTCTCTTTTTTTTTTTTTTTTTTATTTTTAATAGTTTACTTTACCACACATGCTATACGAAAGTCTATTTATGTAACAAAAATAGTTATTTACAAAGCATAAATTTGTATACTTAAGCTTATACATACTCGAAGTTGGGTTCATATTGTTAAAAGGAAGAGAAGACAAAGGGAGTAAAAAACGCAAAATAGCTTGGGCTCATTTTGTAAAGATCCCAGCATCGATCAACTCCGAAATTTCCCCTTTTTCGTTTTTGTTGTCAAATAGAAAACACCATTTAAGGCGAAATAATACGAAATAGATCATTATGGAAGGTATTTTAACTGATCAAGTAACTACACTTGATAGCTTGTTGTATACAAAGAAAAGAGTAAGTATTAAATTTGTAAAGTACTATTTTGTGAAACATTTTCAAACATCGTCATTGCTTTTTATAGCTTTTTTATTAGTTGGGAATAACTATACAAGTTTCGGTTAAAAAACTAGTAACATAATGGCTATGGATTGAGAGCTGTTTAAAATTAACAATTATTGAAATAAAACATTAATGACAGCCAATAAGAGAAGGCAACTAGTAAAACATACAGCAGAAAAGAACACACCCCAAATGCATAACATTCGGAGGGTCTTCAGGGACAAAAAAAATAATCATCCGATCGCTGTCTATACTTTTACCCGGTTCCAGAGTGTACAATGAAGCATATTTGTGTGCGTATTTTATATGGAAAAGCATGGGTATTTATTTCTGAGGAAGAGTATATCTTTAGAATAACAAAGTGAGATTCGAATAGATATTCATGGACTGAATTTAATAATAGTAAAGAGAAAGAAAGACTAATTATTATAACAAATATCCACCACATTAATTTTTTCAATATGTTTTTAATACAATAAGTAAATGGTCACCAATACTTTTTAGCAAATCTGATTTTATTTTTTATTTTGTATCAATAAAAGTACATGAGTCAAGGTTGTTTTCATTTTTTTATAGCTGAAAAGTTTAAAATTTTACTTTATCAGCATGCTCTGCTTAAAAGTAGTTGGGTTATTTAAATCAAAGTAAAAAGTTTAATAGCATTATTGACAGGAAAAGGTAGGGTTATGAGAAAGGAAACACGACATTTGAGCCATTTATACAGCGAGAGGGGTAGTTAGGTTGGCTAGCTGTCACGAGTTTTTAACTTAGTTTTTTAGCTACCAAAAATAGAAATCAACCTTTTCTTCTGGCCAATCACAATTTTTTTTGTGCTTTCAAACTCTTTTTGTGATATTCACTGCAATTTTCATAAAAATTAATCTTACAGACCTTGAAGTTGGCTCCATTCCGTTTCCAAAGTGATAGATGCTCTCGCAACCACCTGTTATTTTTTTTTGTGTTTTAAATAAAATAATTGCTTCTCTCTTTTCTATATCTTTCAAAGATACACATTATGGGGTTACTATGCTGATATCAACATAAATGCATAATATATGGATGAACAATCAACCTTCACTCGCTCACGAGCAGAGGAAATAATCAGGGAACTAGAAGAATAACGAGCTCAAGAGAGAAAACTTAAAGCGAATGGAATAGATCTCCTTTTGGTGTTTATAAAGCAAAAAAAAAATTGTGAAGAAAATGTTTTATTTATCTTTTTTTGTTCTTTTATTTGTATCAATAAACTATAATATTTTGGCGGTAATAACTATGTTGGAACACAAAGAGACTCATCAACAAAAGGGTGTGAGTCTCAATAATCTTCAGTGTTAATATTGAACCATTGTTCACCTTTTTTAACGAATCCAAACTCGTCCGGTTGGACATATGGTTTATCTACATGTTTGCTTTCAATGTCGTTATCATCGGAATCAAACACTTCATCACCATCGAAGGTTTCAGACACTAGGATTCTTGAAATGAAATAGTCTTTTATGGGAGGTATAAATCAAGTAGGTTCGGGTGGCAAGTTTTGGTTCCTATTTGGAGATCGGTTGGGTACAGGACGTTTTAGTTTATTTTCTATTTCAACTGACAATTTCTCAGTACAGGCTTTAAAGCCAAGCGAGGATCCAATAAAATTATTATTCATCTCATTCAGAAGTGAGTAGCTGGTAGGAAAGGATACGTCGAATTGTGGAACATTAACAAAATAATGATATGGAGTAGGATGAATGACTGAAAAGCTGCATTTGATGCCTTTGATTTGAATCGTCCATACATTACCAACAATACTTTCATCGTAAAAAATATGTGCTAGGTTTCTTTGGATTTTCTTGCCTTCACAAATGAGCTTAGAAACGTCAGTTCCTGATTTTGTATCCCTTGCATCATGATGACAGGCTTTTCCACACTGTGAGATTGGAGTTTATAGGGTTTATATAGTGTTAAATAGGTTTGATTTAAGAGTGTCTTGATATAAGATCGAGGGTTTAGGTAGGATTTGATTCCAAAAAGATTAATGATTGGAATATAAGTTCGCTTGTAATAAGTGACCACCAGATCTTATAAGTAGATCAAACTGTTTTGAGTAAAGTAAAATAAAGATAAAATAAAAAGGATTATAATGAAGTGTATTTGCTTCAAGGGACTTCTTGTTCTTGATATTAAATAAAATAAAAGAAAAACAAAAGAGATTTACTTTGTATGATATTTATTAAAATAATCAAAAAGTAAAGTAAAATAAAAGTAAGTTTTAATTGCTGTTAAAATGTCGAGGTATTTATATGTTTTTGAGTTTTCTGATTATCTGTTGTTTTTGGTTTTTGGTGTGGAAAATTTTTGTATGAATCTGTATAGCCATCTGAATTCAAACAACTGCCTGTATTCATACAGTTGTCTGTATTCATTCAATTCTTGTGGTATAATTTTTTAATATTTTCATATTGTGTGCGTTACAACACATTAAATCAAATTTCTCATCTTTATAATCTATAAGTATTCTGACATCTACTTTAAAGCCAACAATATTATTAGAGTCCTCGTAAAGTAGTGATTTAGCAGTCGTTGTTCCCACTAATACCGTCTCTCCAATTTTGATGCGAACCATGTCATTAATGAAAAAGGGTTTAGTCAATATTAGAATCCACAATTGGTAAGCATAGTCGCGTTCTGATATCTTGTTTGAATTATTTTCATTAAACATGAATTGTTTTGATTCTATTTGAAATAAAACTTCGTATAAGAAATCGAGCGTTCTTTCCTGTTTTATACTGGTTGATGCAAGTTTTAATTTACAGATAAAATGTCGAGCTTTACGACCATCGTTGTTATTTTTACATAAACTGGATATTAAATTCCACTGCTGATATATTTCAGTTGGGATGGGTGATAGATTTAATTTATGCTTTTATATATTTTGAATATGTCTTTTTCCAAAGGACCTCATCAAAAAGCGATTGCTAACTTCCATTGGCTTCCTCGGAATTGATATCTAAAATGCTTGATAATCCACATGCCATTGTTTTGAGCTCTGATATTTTGAGTGTAAGATACACTATTTCCAGAAATTAAAGTCGCCGTGATCTTTCGCAATTACATATAAATCAAGATGTTTCCGAAGTGGAAGCGAGTAATGTGATAAATGCCCACCCTTGGTACAAATTTTGGAAAGCTTAAGAGCTTAGTAGTTTAGTTTAGTTACATATCCCTCCTAAAAAAAATTGAATTTATTATAGCTTAGCGTTTGAAAGATATAGGGAAGAAAGGGATTTTATTGGATATCATATATTTATATTAAAAATAAAGCGTGGCTTTGAGAGTATTTATCACATTACTCGCTTCCGCTTCAGAAACATGATTTTGACAACTACCAATTAGAAAATTGTGATTGGCCAGAAGAAAAGGTTGATCTCTATTTTTGATAGCTAAAAAACTAAGTTAAAAACTCATGACAGCTAGCCAACCTAACTAACATGAGCCAATTATTTTTTTTTTTTGTAAGTAGAGAATACAGTTATTTAAAGCTTTCATAACATAAGAAACAAATAAAAGCTGTGTCTATTAATTTAGTTATACTTATTGATGATCTTGTAGAAAAAAAAAAATAGTATTTATATTATATTAAGCATTAAATAGAGTCATGATTGTTTTGGACTTCAAACAAGTCATGTTTGACTGTAAAAACTATTAGTTTTTTTTTGGGTAAACTAAAGTCAAAGTAACTTAAAAATCTTCTGTATGTACCAGATCAGAATCAACTATAGAGAATACTGATGATAGTAACGGGAACAGTGTACAAGATATTTCAGAATCGATATCAAAAGGTACAACAACTGTGCACTTGTCAAATTCATGAATATTCTGCTTGACATCATGGATCTTAATGGAGATCTAAAAGGGGGCTATTTGCTGTACTATGCATAAATCAAAACCAATGATGAGGAAAATCGAGAGTTGTGACTATAAACTGATGTTCTGCCTCTATATTCACTTGATTAAACCCAATTGAACAGTTTTGGGCAATCTCAAAAGGAAAATTGAAACGCCACAAGCTGTTAACTGAAGATAGAATTGCTGAGGTTTGTAATGCCATACCTACTGAAATTTTATACATCTTTGCCAGTCATTCTAAAACGACAACTCCATTCTAATTGCTTTAAAGTTATAAAATAGATATCATTTTTAGGTCAATTTGATTTAACTTATTGTGACATTTCTCTTACTTCAAAAGGATAAAACTTCTAGACATGAACAGACAATCATTATCGGCTTAGTGCCACTCATTTTTGTTTAAACATGATATTTTATTTATTTATGGTCCATTTGAGCGCTAAAACATACAACAAATAAGTGTCCGCCCGGATCAGTTCAATCCGTTTGGAAGTGAGTGCTAAGAAAAAAAAAACCCCTTCTGGTTCAAGGGTAAAAAATGAGAAAGGAAAGTAGGATGCATAGAGAAACATACGAATTTAGTTGAATTGTCTCAGCCATTCAATTAGTTTTTGGTCATGAGGTGTCTTGCATGGAATGGTTGTATAGTGTTGTAGTTGATCTAATTCATGAAGGATAGAACATATAACGGGCCATCGCCAGGTCCAAGACAAAGCAATACTAGAGGAAACAAATGCGCGTGTCGGAAGCATATTCAAAAGGAAAGATATAGGGTCGGCTATTGTTTCAGGCATACAGAGTCGGCGATGCGTATTGAGGCAACTGATGGCGTGTCGTCTTGACAGGTTATTGCTGGGATGATGGGGGCAGGGTTTGGGGGCCCCACCCGGTAACCAACTAAGGCGCCAGCGTAGACATCAACTGCTTTCTTCATGAGTCATTGGTAGCCACAAGATGGGGTCGAGAGTGATTGTTGGTCGACAGCTGGATAGCAATTTGGAGTTCTTACCTTGGATCTGTTTTTCAAGGTTAGAGTGAAGAAATTTCTTTTTTATCGCCTTAAAGCCTCGGGCATCTAAGTTGGCTATCGTCAGCGGCATCAATCTTCACAGAGCAGTTTTTGATAGTCGATACCATCGATGGCCTCTTGTGTACTGTATTTGTGGCATTAAGAGATATAGTAGTGTGTCCTTAGATAAAGATAATGAACGAAAGAGGAATTGGGCTTGCAGGATAGCTATCCTTTCTTTCATTGTGGGTAATTTAGCCAAATGCAGCATCACCTTGGTGGATGTTTTTCCATATGCTCCATAGATCTTACGTATGTATTTGTTTTGTGCCTCTTCTAGAGTTTTCAGCTGAGTGTGATTGAAGCAGTTAATAGCTATGCCGTATTCCATTTGTGGTCGAACTATTTGAGCATAAAACCGAGAGCATAGGATCTTGGAGAATCCTGAAGGATTTACCCCAATAGAAGATAGAGCATTCATCGTAGAGGTAGCTTTGAGAATATTGTTTTGAACAAGCTTCTCCGGATCAAGATGACCACCTGGTTTCAAGGATATTCCTAGGTAGTTAAAAGTTGTCGCTTGTGGTATAACCTGGTCATAGATCGCATATTCTATTGTTTGTGGTCGGTTGTCCAAGATGACACATTTTGAAAGGTTCCACCGGTATCCCATTTGCATACTGTGTTCTTCGCATTTCGTAGTAGGTCAACCATTGTTGAGCTATTGGCTATTAAAACCACATCATCCGCATAAAGTAAGCAGTTCAAGAGTGGTGCTAACTGTAATGGCGATGTATCCTCCTTTATGGTTTGATGACGTAGGTATACCGGAAGTTGATTTATATATACCGAGTAAAGGTAGGGCGAGAGGATGGACCCTTGGAGTACTCCAGTCTTTAGGACATTTATTTTTTGTTGGCGGACATTCAAATTTCTCAAAATGACAAATTCACCGCTCTCAATGTACCTTTTATTGCATTAAATACTAGCGTGCCGGACAGTAGATATATTCGGTCCGAACCTGACGATACAGTAAGGAGGAGAAGAAAGATAAATTAACCGAGGAAGTTTTTGAGAGGAAAAGTATCCTGCATCAAGCAATGAATCCTTCTTTCCGTGCACCCAAATAAAAATCATGAAGTACAGTGCTGGTAATCTATACAAAAAATTAAAGCATATCAGGAATGGATGGATGAATTAAACCCTATTTCAATTAGACGTCAGTTCTTCCCGCAGAAAGAGCAGATTGGCTCATTTCACCGCCACCTCTGATGTTCGTCGCAAGATCATGAGTGCACCTTTGTCCAAGGAACTCCGTGAAAAGCACGGTGTTCGCGCCATCCCTGTCCGCAAAGACGACGAAGTCATGGTTGTCCGTGGTACTTACAAGGGACGTGAAGGCAAGATTGTTCAAGTCTACCGTAAGAAGTGGGTTATTCACATTGACCGTGTCTCTCGTGAAAAGGTCAACGGTGCTACTGCTCCTATTGGTATCAGCGCCTCCAAGGTTGTTGTCACTAAGCTCAAGCTGGACAAGAGCCGTCTCGCTATCCTCGAACGTAAGGGTAACAAGGATGCCATGAAGCAGGTATAGGACAAAAAAGTTGCGAATGTCAAATAACAGTAAGACTGACTATCCGTTTTTTAGTAAATTATGCCTTCCTTTCCAAACTGATTGAAAAATAAAATAAAGCTTCATTTGTATAAAAGTAACAGCGATGAATTTTAAAAAATACTTTTGTGTAGATATTTGTTTGTATTATGTGTAATTGTATTTTATTCATACTATCAGTTATTGAAAATGCGACCGATGTACTTTTTGGTTTTAGCTTTGGTTCGAATTCAATGGCATGCAGAAAAATGAGAAAACGTTTGGTGTTTGACCTGAGAGTCTATATAACAATTACCAAAATGCTCTCTCTGTTTGAGACCCTTCAAAATACATAATACTTTTGTAAATTGTATTGGATTTTCTTATCTTTTCAAAGGGGTTTATGTTGAATTCATTTTTGATTATAAACGTAAACTTACCTCTTGCATTCGCAATCATTCAAAAATCTATATATACTTACATCAAAGATGGCTTTTTTTTTAAAGAATCTTCGTCTGAACTAGATAATCTTAAAGAGATTATTACAAATCTAAATATTACTCCATAAAGCCTGCTTTTTGAAACTGACATACAATGTAAAGTCCATAATCATTAAATATGCAAACTCCTCAAATCCATAATACGCCAATTAAATGAGAAATTCTAACAAAATCTTACTGTTAAAAATATAGGAGAAACCACACAAAAAATTGTTTGTTTTTTCCAATCATAGTTTCTCACATATATTATCATAAAAGTCGACCTCTCAGTAGTTTAGGAACCCATAATAAGAAAAGATGTAACTTGTTTGTTTTTGTAGCCAATTGTCGGACAAATGCTATCTTTATTTACATAATGTGGGTTCATTCTTTTTTTGTCTGTGCTTTTTTTTTTTTTTCTTATATCGTAAAACAAGTATTTATTCGAATCTAAGAGCGTCCACGATCTCTAATGCGTTCCAAAGCTACAAAGAAAAAAGTTAAAAAAAAATTAGTGGTTTTGAGCAGATTGACTTACGATTGTAGTGCAAAAGTTTCTCAATCAAATCAACGTGAGTTAAAACCATACGTCTACAACAGTAGCGCTTAAGTCCAAGAGCATCTAATGCCTCACTAATGACAAAAATTAACTTACTAAACATTATAAATTACAACTTCAGACTTACCCTTCGGTATATTCAGCTTGTAATAAGGATAAATAGTTGTCCCATTTGTTACCAATGACTTTACCACATGAGAAGCAACGAACAGGGATGATCATTTTGTTTTATTGAAAGAAAAAAAAAAAGTTGCTGAGAAATAAAGCGGTGATCTTTTTCGTGCAACATATGTGGCTTAGTTCATTATTTAACTTATTCGTGATGCATAAAGATAAGCAATTTATTAGGGACTTTTCAAATACCAAAACTGTAGATAACTACTACTAATGAAGACTGCAAATGAACTTTTTTTTCTAATAATCTATTATCCATGCAACTGATCTGGGACAAAGTAAATTTTTAAATCAGTTCTCATTACACTCGCATTACTTTCTTTTGATTAAATTACACATCATAAATACGAATGAAGGCTTAATTGAACGGCTCACTATGTTTACGGTAGAAAGTATTTTCATTATCAGTAGATACTCAACTGTTATTGTATATATTTGTAATCAGTACAGTAACGTTTTTTATTTTCTATGATCACATAAAATGAAAACAAAACTAACAAATAGCTATTTAACTTAAAAGAAGCTGATAATTATCCTCATTTTTCATTAAGTACTTTTTTTATCCATAATATTGAATATGCTATGCAAAATAGATCTTTTTTTCTTTCAAATGGAAAATCATTATTATAAGTACCTTGAAAACAAGCATTTTACCACATGTAGTAATTTCTCTTAAAAAATGCCAAAAACAGGGAGCATATAGGTACAGCTAAATTATGCATAAAAACATGGAAGAAGGGGGACAATTTGTACAGAGAGATACTATCAAACAATGTACGGAAAGAAAAAAATAGACATTCACTGAACCGAAAATACTTATAGTATACTCATTTGCTTATGTCCAACCCTGTCTACCCCAAAAACTATAATAAGCAACTAATAATGATGAAAATGAATAATTGTTATCTTGAGAAAGTAAAATTAAAAAATAATAAAAGGATACTTGAAGATATTTTGCAATTTTGTAGTTCGAGAGCTAGAATGTATAGGAAAGTGCCAAGTAACGCGATAACATTGTTTCATTTGAAAATTGAGTGAAACATTATGAATTAAAAAAAAATGAAAATTCATTCATTTCATAATGGAAATGTTGAAGTTTCAGCCGAAAAACAAATTAATCATTCAAACAATTAGCATTTATAAATAAGCAAAAGCATGCTTTTTATATTAAGTAATTCTGCATAACTCAGATTACAAGTCGATCAATTGTATACAGTCGATGTACAAGAGCATTTAAGCCCTTATTAATATGCTTTTTATTCTGTGAACTTCAATCCAAAAAACTAGGAAGCGACTCAGTGCTTAATACTTCATTGAATACCTTGTTTCCGTATATAAAATCTTGCAGCAACTTTCATAAAAAAAGTGAAAAAAAAAAAAACCAAAATAGCAGAATTTAAAAAGATGCGCAAAAAACATGCTCAGCGGATTATAAAGCCAAAGGCAAAGATATATTATATACATATGTGTCTATGATATAGCATCTATACCATTTTATTTCGCCATTTGTTGTATCCTAGCAAATTTATTAAAATATAAAACAAAAACAATTCACACAGTAGCTTTATGTACCTGAATGTAAATAAAAAACAGCTACAGCATTACAAACAAACATGTTAAATGCAAGTAAATGTTATGATTTGTACAAAAAAAATTAAATAAAACAGCAAAGTATATGCTAAGGTAGCTAAATAAAAACTTTAAAAGATTCATTAAAAACAATTTGAATACTAGGAATATTATGTGATCATCTCTACTCCCTTACTACTACACTTGATGACTTTATAGAAAGAGTACAAAATGAAAAAAAGCATGTAAATAAAAATTTTAACTTAAAGGACTAATACCGTTATTTACATACCTTAGCCATACAATTGAATTAATAAAATAACGGGATATACCAAAGGTAAAATGTTAGTTTTCAAGGAATGAACAAAGCTTTTCAGAATTTTAAATTCAGTCGTTAAATATTATATTTTATTATTTTCCATGCAATACAGAGCTTTAATTCCAATGTACCCTTATTACTCGCAGCTTTATGTAGTGTATAACAAAAATAGAAATCAACTGTCAACGTGATTTGATATAATACAATCTAAATATTGCAAAATGTGTTGACAAAATATTATATCCAAAATATATGCAATCAAACCGTACTAAGAAAGCAGATCAAGTAATAACACTAATAACTATGCGATTATTACAGTTGTCGGATCAAAGAATAATTCCGAAGCGTTGTATAATCTATCATAACGGATGTTGGCACTATGCTTGACATATTTTTTCTTTTTACACCGCTTGAATACTAACGTTATATTTCATAAATGTTTTTTTTTTTTAGATTGCTTATGAAATTTTATGCTTGAAAATGGTATAACGAATTGAATGTAACAATTCTATTCAGCAACACAATATGTATGATCTCTTGTTTTTAAAGAAACTTACTAAAAAACGGATCAAGTAAAATTAAAAAACTGAAAGCTAATTTATATATAAAAGGGAGAAATAGGGATCATAATGATCGAAAAAACGAGTTTTGTTCGATGATATTTACCTTTTACATACAGGATTTTGAATTATAATTATGCTTAAAGATGATTCTGAAGAATTGGAAAAGTTATATTTTATGTTTTATTTTCTATCTTCATAAGGTCTTTAGTTTAAAAGCCAAAACATTTTTTTATAAAATTCCAATTAGTTATTGAGTTTATCTTTTTAAACAGTAAAATTAAAAAAAGCAATTTATCTATAAACAGAATTGAAATAACGACTAGCATCTGTATACAGACAAATAATGAACGGAGTTGGCTGCTCGTATCTAAACTTAGTTGTTGACTCTTTCTTTTTTTCGTTGATTGAAAAAAAGAAAGCTAGAAACATTCCCTTAGGTATTGAGAAAAATTGATCTCTTAATGAATTGTACAAAATTTAAATATCCTTTTTTTGTACACCAATCGGCATAAACTTCATAAAATTTTAAAGACCTATCGTTATTTTCTTCTATCCTCCCTCTTTTTTCTTTGTAGATTGCATATAAACAGAGAAAATAAGCTCCATATATGTCATCTTATGAATGATACAATCTCCTTTGTCTTTGGAAAGAATCTTTGCTACTTCTTTTTTACAAAAGAAAAGATAGGAAAGTGAATTCATAATTATGTACAACATAATATGCAAGAAGGTTTGATTAATATGTAATTTTAAGAACAATGTCAAACAAAAGCGAGAAAGAAAAGCACTAAAACATTTTGCATTAAACCAACTACTCTAAAAAAAATCCCAAATATTTACCTTCATTTTGTCACAAAGAAAGAGAGGTTTATTTTATTAATGGCTACATAAATAAATTTTTACTGTTGCCTAAAAAAGATGAAATACAAAGATTTGTGCTGTTTTATTTTAATTTTTTTTATTTAATATAAATAAGATAAGTAAATGATGATTTGTCAATCGAGAAAAGGCATTTAATAGAATCAATTAAAAACGATTTGAGCACTGTTTTTTATTATTTAGTAATATCACTTTTAATAAGCAAAATAAAGGCGTAAAAATGGGTTGCCTTTTCCGCAATCTCCATCTGCGTAAGCAAAACATGTAAAGGGGAAAATTCAAAAATTGACGAAGATAACAAGATAAATATGTACATTAAGCATGCTATACATTAAGAAGCATTTTTACAATTTAAAAAATATAAATAAACAGTTTTTTATTCTAAAATTTATAAATTCCTATCATAATTACAATTCACTAAATAGTAGTTGTCTAGTGGATCTTCAGAGACTCAAAAGTTATCAAATTATATCACTGATTATCTTTAGTTGATTGCACGCTCACTAGTTGAGTCTGGTAGTAACCCATTTCATCTTGCTCTCTTGTCACTCTGCTTCAAAACGATATTATCATAATTTTCATTAGCTTCTATCTTATTAACCTTTTCTATACTGCTGCTATATTGACAATGCATTTTACATTTTGTTCTAATTGGCGCCAATATGGATTGTTAACCATGCTGGTTCTCAGATCATAGAAATGGATCTTGGTTCCAAAATGCTTATTCATAAATCTCTCTATTATCCATACATACTGTTAAAGTACGTTTTTAGACTGATTACTGGTTCCTTAGCATGGGAAAAGCACCCCACATCCCTACTTACTATAGTGGATTGATTCTAACACTAAAAGAGACAAAGGGACTAACCATGTTCAATGGCTCGATCAATTTCTGCTTGTTATTTTTCTTTTCTGGCTCAATATTGGATGGCACCTGCTCTGCTGAAATACCAAAAGAAAGTGCGTATTTTGCACTAGGCATTTCAAGGAAGCTATTCATGTTAGCCGGCCTATGTTAGTTACTTAATGTCAATTGCACAATGCTCTTCAATCTTATGAAGCATACACCAAGTACGGAATTGCACTTGGAGATTACAAATCGTTATTATTAATATCATCCTAACTAAATTTAATGTGATATTTAGTATGAAGCATCAATTTTCAGACAGAATCAATAGTCATTGTTAAATAGAGATACCGATAATGCTGATACTACATATGCCTAAATACAAGATTAGAATTTCTTGTCGTACTCTTCAAAAGCTTAACACATTATTATTATACTTCTTTATAGTTTAATTATAACGAAAGTAATTTCTTAAAAGTTAGCTTTTATTACATGCTAATATTAAAATTGGTTAATTAGCATATATTGATTTGAAAAATCCAATAAATTAAAGAGAACAAAAAACAAAGTATTGACGCAAGAGAGGACAATGAGTTGTTATAGTTCATTGTGTATATATCATTTTTTCGACTCAGTACTTACTGGTCAAAGAATCAGTGCCTCCCAAAAATCTAGGAACGTTTGGTACTTTCTTTTTTATCAATATATTTAATTTTGATTTTTTTGTAATGTTGATAATACCTTGTCAGCAGTTGCAACTGTTTTAGGTAACATAGCCTGATCTTTGCTTTAATCAAACGTATGTTTGTCGCAATGTCGCTTGACTTCAGCCCTAAGTATGATATGTAAGAACCATGTTTGTTTAAAGAAAATCATGGATTTATAGAATGTTTTCAATTAATTATGCTCATCTTACTATTCGTCATGGAGCCACGAAAGTTGTGCTGAGGAGTGAAAATAAGAGGATTGTATGATAAATATAGAGCCTTCTGTCCAAATAATATACATTCTATTAAGTATTTACCCAATCTATGCGTCGTTTGCACTATTTCAAGTCAATTTAAAAAAGCTAAATACAGTGAAATGTGTAAATAGATTACCCGCTCTCTTCAAATCAGCTTGTAACATATTTGTTACTCCGAAAATAAAAACTTTAGATTTTGTATCTGCTTACTAAATGTGAGATTTATTGTTCATTTCTTTTTCTTTTTTCTCATAGAAATTTCCTATGTCTAGTGCGGCTTCTAACAGCAGCACAAAAGTGTTCCTTGCATGGTATCTTTCTAACCTTGCTACAAATCCTTTGCGTACCAAAGCATGTACGTCAGGCTTATTATCTGGCCTTCAAGAACTGACAGCTCAGAAGCTCTCTGGTTCAAAAAAGTTGGATAAGCGTATTATTCAAATGGCTTGCTATGGTGAGTGAACAAGATTAAAAAGCAATAATATAAACTTACTGAATTAAACAAGGTTTATTTATTTCTGGACCACTGAATCATTTAATGTATGAGATTATGAACAAACTCTTTGCTGGAAAGTCAGGTCCCAAAGTTAAAGTTGGACAATTATTATTTTCTAACTTGATTATCTCACCTGTTATGAATTCTGGTAAGAAAAAAGCTGTTTTTAAAGAAGGAGATTCGATTTATCAATTGTATAATAGTTTATTTGACTGCTATGGCAATTCTTGCTGGTGTTCGATCTCCTGCAAAACTTAAAGCAAATATCAAAGCTGGGCTTTTACCAATGCAAAAGGTTTCGTGGGTCGTTTCACCACTTACTTTAGTATTCGCTCAAAGCTTCTTACCGCCTACAACATGGGTGCCCTTTTTTAATCTTGTAGCATTTGGTAAATTATAAATAGATTTGATAACAACATCGACTTATACATACCCTTTGTAGTTTTTGGAACATACATAAATACAATGATTAAACGTAAACGTATCAGTGAACAAGATGCTAAAAAGCAATAATAAAGTAGTAAAGGATAAACCTTTATCGGCGTTTTATTTCTTAAAGCTTTCGAAACTTTCTTAAACCTGCTTCAACGGCGGCAGCAGCCCATTCTTGAGCGTGTTCAAAACCTTCATCAGTCGAAGCTCTAGCAATAGCTTGCTGTTCATTGTAACAAGTCAAGACACCAAACATTACAGGAACGCCAGTGTCTAATTGAACTCTCATGATACCGTGAGTAACAGCATCACAGATGTATTCAAAGTGAGCAGTTCCGCCCTTGATGACAAGACCAATACAGATAATAGCATCAAATGCACCCGTTTTCTTTTTCTTTTCAGATTTTTCTACAGAAGGAGAGCCGAGCAGATCACCAGCAGTTTCAGAAGCTTGTGATTGTGACAATTCAATGAGTTGCTTGGCAGCCATTGGAAGTTCATAGGCACCAGAGACAGTATCCTATTCTCGAGGTTAAGCTGTGCATTGAATAACAATATGTATTTACAGTAGTGATGTTTTCAGGTAACACATTATATTTCTTGACTAAGGTTTCATATACTTTGTTATATAATTGATCAACAAGAGCATAATTCCAACGTGTGTGAACAATAGCAATACGGAGCCCAGAACCATTCAACTGTGTTTTAGGCGCAGCTACGCCCTTTTCAAAAGTCTTTGCTTCACTCATTCGTTTATGTAAAAAATAGAAAAGAAAAAGACAAGCAACGAGAAAAATGGGGAACTATTCATTTAAAATAGCGGTCACTATTTTACTGTCTCGCAAGATTTATTTGCAAATCATCCACTCTCTTATTTATGCATTGTTTTCTTAGAACATATAAAGCATTTTTTAATACATAAAGCTATATCCTGCTTATAATTACCATTCATTCTTTTTTCTCTTTTTCTTTCACGGCAATATATGTTTCATTCAGATGGTTTAATCCTTCAGTTATTCTGAAGTTTATTTTTTGTTGATGAATATTCAAATAGAGCAATTGACTTGTCTTGCCTATAGAACCCTAATGCAAACATATTCTACTGTTACACTTATAAATGGTAATAAAACACTTTTTTTTAATAAAATATATCCTGAGTGGTTATGTAAGAATAAATTATATCACCTCGTTATGTGTAACAGTTGACTGCCTTTCTTACAAAAAGCTTTTTTTCCTTTCTCGTCAAGCTATTTTCTCTTTCTTTCTTTTATGTTAAATACAATACGCGTAACAGAAGCTTGGTATTAAATGTAAGTATAAAATGACGCAATCTTATATACAAAAAAAGGATTTCAAGAAGGTCGACGATGCTATAGACATCATCGTTTTTTTCGACCGATACAAAAATCCAAGATTAAAAAATAAATGACATACAAACAGTTTATTAGTATGAATAAAGAACAGACTAATGAACTACTACCATGTCATACAAGTTCATAAAAGAAAAAGACTTCTAACATTTGCTTTTTTTATGTAGTTTTGTAAGCTCTTGGGAATATTTAATAAAATAAATTTTTTTGCATCAAAATTAAAAAGATATCATCAGTGAAATAAATTTGGATGGTTTTATATAATAACAAGTTATTATTATTTTTGGCGTGAAATACAACATATTTTGAGATGAAAAAAGAAAAATTAGCCTATGGGATAATTCGACTTAATATGTGGAAGAATTAGATTCTCAAATCTAGTCGTGCAATACCCTTCGCTCCCATTTACCCTATGCTTAGATTGCTCCTTAAGATTTAAATTTACGCCATTTATTACATGATCAATGAATAAACATTAGAAAATTAATATCAAAGTAAACTTATAAAGTGGTAGCATTGTATCTGTTTAATGATAATAAAATATTTAATTGTCATGCTTTCTCTTTTTTGTATTGAAATATGTTAAATTGTTGTAAGCAACAAGAGACTCCGCCTCAGAAGAAGAATCGAGTGACCAAAAGGCACCAAGTTCCTGACCGATTTCCAGTTCTAATATTTTTTTTTTTCTTAATGCTGGAAGTAAACTTGTATAAAAACTCTATTATAATAATAATAATAAAATTGCTTAATCTTAATACATCCTATTTAAGATATGCAAGTAATTACCTTAAATTTGAAAAGAGCGATAAAAGTATCTTTAATATACTCAATATCGGAAAGGTGCTGAGGTATTATAACCGTGGAGAACGGCGTAGCCACAAAGTAATCTTTACCTTTGCATAGCTTGTAGATGTGCCCCTTTAGCCCTATTTCCAACAACAGACAAAGTGGCTTATGAATATTTCACTAAAGCTATATTACTTTTCATTTTTTAGCTTATTACCAATAATATCCATAGCTAATATATTTGAAAAATACAATCCAAATGATGATTGTAACTTGTTTAAAATCGCCGCGTTAACCCGGAGGTTCTTTGCTGCTTTATCTTCAAATCATAACTGACTTTTACTTTCTTCCACTCATTTGAACACAATTCAACACTTATATTTTCATCATATTTCAGCAATAAATCGATCTTTTTTGAATAAGCTGGGGTAGGATCATCTACATTGAATAGCTGTTTATTGGTTTCAGTGTATACTCTAGAGCTATGACATGCTTTGTCACCGCTAATAAAAAAAAAAAGAAGAGTATGTCTGGTTAAATTTTTTTTTTTTCATTTCATTATATTCCTGTACATACTCTGCCATTTTGATCTCACTTGCACCAAATAAAACGTCTAACAAGCTTGCAAAACGTCTATAAAATGTCATCTCTTGTTCTTTTCCATCCTTACTCCAATACTCCATGTCTTCAATCCTGTTGAACGATAACTTATTATTACTACTACTAGATTACGCTCCCTCTATCAAGCTACTTACACTTTTTCTGTCATCGATAGCAAGGCGTATAGCTCTGTTTTCCTTTTTTTATTCTTTAGCAGATTCAATTTTTCACCTTGGATAAATGATAGCATCTCATCAATGTCATCCTTTTTGCTGAAAACTTCATTTAGTTTGGTTTCAATTTCGTTGTTAATAAATCTATTTGCTATGTTGATACTGTCTTGCTCTGTAACTGGAGGACTTTCTCTGCTGAGCTTTTTAGTATATACCTCCTTCATAAACGGATTAAGTAATAAAAGATTCCTGATAAACTTAAACTATATACACATATAAGTCTACAAATCAATTGAGTATATCATTCATTATCTTCACTACATACGCTAACAAAGCGTCCTCATTAGAAGATAGTTTTTCTTTTAGTAGTAATTTGGCAGACACAACTAAAAGATCCGATCTTGTAGACCCATCACCTGTAAAATCTTCAAGATATTTTTTTTTTCAATATCATTGAACGTACTTCCCGCCGACTTTTATATTTATTAATAACTTAGTTATTCTATTTTATTTTTATAAGGTACCTTTTTATGGGCTAGGTAATGAAACTTCAATTCATGATCATCTACCATGGTACTCCATTTTAATACATCATGTGTAGTATCACCAGTACTAATTGGGCTATAATAACCTGGGTTCGATGGTGATCTTTTCTTATAAATTGGTACTACTTGGGCAATACGCCATGTTTGCGGAAGGATCATCTTCCATATGGAACTCCATGAAGGTGGACTGAGCGTTATTGCAGTCGTCCATAGTACTCATGTGCTCATCTTCAAAGAAAAGAGGGTCAGCTTCTGCGTGGCTGGCACGTCGGTTTGAAGAAAGGGTTTCCTCCAAGGTCTGTTTGCTGACCCAGCCTTTGTTAAAGAAGTGTCGTGCAACAGCAAATTTAACCGAAACACGGATGAATCGCAGCGCACGTTCCATGCGGTTACAATGATGCATAAACGCGATATTGGTTCGTTCTTCATCGGTAAAGTCGACGTATTTGGGATCACGGAGGATTTTAGGGTCACATGGGTCAAAGTCATCCTTCAGAGAAATTTTGAATCGCTTTAGTTGGGAACAAAGCTCATCCTCGTAATCGTTGTGTATCAGAAGAGCCACCACATTACGTCCCGGGTAGTGAATATCCAGGATGCGGTTGTTATTGATATCGAGTTTGCGCAAACGGGATCGAAGCTGTCCGATAGGTACTCTGGCCTTCGTGGGGAGGTAAAGGTATGGGGAACCCTGGTTTGCCGAAAGTGGTTGCAAAAGTCTTGCGGCAGCTTCTTGACGTTGTTGGCGTTTATGTTGTTGCCTTTGAAATAACTCTTCTTTCATACGCTGTAATCGTTCAGGGTTGCGCCAGGGAGTAGAGGTAGTGTTAAGTCCTGAAGTCAAAAATCAAAACTGACTAATTTGATTTCCTAATGTGTAGTCTGCAGTTTTAATCCAATCATTGTACTCGGTTTGTATTGTAATATCCCGATTACTCTTCGTGTTGAAATGATCTTTTAAAACTCTTCTACACCGAGTTTGTGCTTGGTTCCTGTCTAGACATTCAAAACTTTCAATAAACTTTTTGAAATTTAACGCCTCGCCACTGTCTAAACACCATTGGGCATCTGTTGAGATCTTTTTCTCCTTTTCTTTTGAGGTCTTCGATTTCTTTTTGGGAGGCATTAAAACTGGTAATAAGGAAGTTTATAGTTTTACAGATGAGATATTTGCAGATAATAAAGTGAGAAAATAGAAAAGAAATAGTATTTGAAAACTAGTGAATGAGTCTCTATGTAACCTCTTCATTAGATTTCAAGACGAGAGAAAGAACCCATTAATCAAACTACGCCTTTATATAGGAAATGAAATTATTCAGGGACCGAAGTGAGCTCAAGGTCAACTTTAGTATTGAGCTTGAGCAATATAAATATTGTATATGAATTTTAGGGAATATGTAATAAGTAATATTATGTATTCAGTATTTGTTATTTCTTATATAAGATCTGAGTAATCTCATAGGAATAATAAGTATTTAATGAGGTAAATACGACAACAGAAGAAAAAAAATTGGTTATTTGAATTCTATGTGATGACAACACTTGCGAAGTTATAACGATATTTTTATTTTTTCGTACTGATCAAATTGAGAAATGAGTAGAAGGTAAAAACTCTTATGGGCTCAAGTGTAAAAATGTTGGGAAGAAAAGGTGACAGGTGTAAGAGACACTGACGAGGAGAATTGGGAACCCAACCGAGGAGTCTGCCCAGGATGTGGTGGTGATGAAGGCGAGAAAGGGGATTACCCTTGAACCACTTGAGTAATCAGGCACATGTGTATAATTAGAAACCCTATAAATCACATGTATAACGCGTGTTTTGTAGGTGACAAAACACGATGGTTTTATACTTGATATCTTTAAAGTTTCTATGAGAATAGTAATAAAAAATCAAGCTTTAAGATTGTTAGCTCGATTCAGCAAGCAAGTCCATAATGGCCAGACAATTACGAGACTATTCACATAATGATGAGTAAGAACCTGAAGCAGCCATCGTCAATTCATCATTGTTATGACATTTAGCTTAGGCCCAAGTTCGATTCTTGACTTATTATCCAACCAAGAAGCTCAATATATTTTACGAAGTCTCAATGGAAAGAGCTGAGAAGATTATTTCCTCCACATAAGTATTCTATCACTGAATATGATACTATCTAGACTACTTTAGCTCTTGTACTTCAAATGTACAATAAGGAAAAATTGCCAAACAAAATTGGATTATTGTATATAAATCCATTAGCGTATTCGAAGAAAAGTTTGATTTGGAGCCGTTTGATAATCATAATAACATTGGCTTCTATTTACTTTTTTTTTTTCCTTCTGTTATATCTTGTTGACTATCAAGCATTAAGAAAGGCTTTTTGGTGGCACAATTAATACGTCTGAATGGGATTACATTGCGAAGTCTTGGGTCCTATATTAGAACAGCTTTTTTAACTAGGGCCGTAGATTAGAATGGTAAGCGTCAGAATAGTACACCAATTCAAATATTATTCTAAACACTTTTTGTAGGAACCAATGCCCATATAATAGTGAAGGATACTGTCAGTGCTGATCTCAAGATCGACTTATGAGTGATCAATAACAAATCTATTCAAAATTTAAGCAAAGAAATTGGGGAAGCCGTAAAAGAAAGTCCTTGTCATCAAAAGCTTCATTCAGATATACATAAGTTTCAAGTTGAAAACAAGATTATTATTGACAACTATTTGAGCAAGCTCTTTGATAATGATATTATTAATTCAATCCAAATTTGTGGATTTGAATTGTTTATCTTGAATCTGTCATTAAAAGTTCCAGACCTTTATATTAGCACAGAAATATACCAAGAAGCAACCAGTAAACCTTTATCACATTTGCCTAAGTACTTAGATCTAACTATATAACTTCTTCGTTCTCGCGTAAATAGATATCAAGTATACTCTAGATCTTAATGATTAATTTTGGTATTTTATGTTAAGGATAAATATGTAGAACTTTATAATTTTCAGGATATTCATTTGTTCGAGCAGAAATCTTTTAAATTTAAGAATAGAGAAGAAGGAGAGGAAAGGGAAAAGTAGGCAGAAAGAATAAAAGGAACGTGGGGAAGACAGGAACTAGGTTTGCTGCCAGACAGTCATCCAAGACATCTTCTTCTGCATCGTCTACGTTCTGTTCTGGTCATTGGCCACCAAAGGATTGGGTCAATTGAGATCGTTGGCCTACAATAGCAAAAAAAAAAAAAAGTCTTAATGGGCAAATTTATAAAGTTCATTTAATCCGATTTATTTATTTATTATCTATTTTTTTTTTTCTATTTTTTCTCTCTCTCTCTTTATTGCATTAATAATGTCAGAACATGAACATAGTAGCGGAATGGGCCACAGTCATGACTTAGATCCCTCACTATTTAGTGAAAATGCAGCAACTAATGAACCCATTGGGCTAATCATGACACTTCACATTGCGTTTATGGTGACATGTAAAAATAAATTACTCCTTTATACATGAATGGCATTAATTATAAAAAGCTTTTGGTATATTATATCCTCTAGGAATGATATTGGGATTAGCAAAGAATAAGTGGCATGTACCAGTACAAATATTAGCAAGTACTTTGTTTGTTATTGGCTATTTCTTGGCACACGCACACAATGGAAGGAATTATGTAATAAACATAATAAAAGAACAAATAAATAGAATTAAACAATACAACTTAGGAACCGCATATAGCGCATCGATGGTTTGCTGATATTGTTATATGGACAGTGATAATACAGTTTGTCTTGGGTGTTTATCTTAAGCTTCATTTGGAAAGAAACTTTCATGGTAGGGTAAGGCCCGTGCTTGTAAAGATACACAAGATATTAGGGGCTTCCATTCCAGTCATTGGATATGTGCAAATCATGTTGGGTGTTATTGCATCCCTTGGGTTCTGTTATGGAGGTAGCTATTCATCTGTATGTGAAAGGAGTAGTGTTATTCATGTTATCACTTAGATCATACTGGACAATGTTTAGCACATTTTATTATGGGATCATCATTTGTTGGGTATGGTATTTTGTTACTCTTATCACTTAGAGTAGGTGGGCCGTGGTTGATGCGTAAAGGGAAGAGTCAAGAATGGTATGATAGCTGGGTTATTATGCTTTGGGGTATTGTTAATACATTTACAGAGCACAGGTAATGTATTACAATATATATCTTTAAATATAATATATTTATTATGTATCAGATGGGGTCATCCTTGGAATCACGGTGATTATCAACATACATCGATGGGTATCATTTGGTGGGCAGCAGGATTAGTTGGAATTATGCTGAGTCGAAATGGAAAAAGAACAGTGGTGCCATCTGTATTGATTATACTGACTGCTGTTGCTTTTCAGGGGCATGCTCAACATGTAGCAAACAGTGGGGCTATTCATTCTTATTTTGGTTATATGTTAATGGCTGGTGGTTTGAGTCGTATTGTTGAAATCTGCTTTGTTTGGAAAGAAGGGCAATTTGATATCATTTCACCTTGGCAGTATCTTCCTCCTCTTGTAAGCCGTGATTACTTTGTTGTAAATGTATATTAATGTTGTGCGTGATAGACATTGATATTAGCTGGTCTTTTGTTTATGGGGTCAACAGAAGAACAGCTTGGCTATCTTTTAGTAATGGATGTAGACGTTAGTTCATACATGAATGTCTTGCTTTCATTTGGTTTTGTCGTATTCTTGTTTGCATTTTGCTTAATTTATCTTTGGGAAAAATTAACAGATTATCCAAATACGCCTAATAACGAAGGTTATACTGAAGTTGACAGCGAAAATACGATACTGGATGCTTCAAGTGCATTCCTTGATGATGAAGATGACGATGCAGTAGAACTTAAACAGACAAATAGAACACAATAGCCATGTCGGAGATTGTACTGCATGAAATATGTAAAAAAATGAAAATAAAAACGACTACTTTATTATACATTCGATTGTAGGTCAAAGATGGCATCAAATTCATAAAAGGAATTATGTCCTATTAGATAAGCTTACTAAATTATCTGTTTTATAATTATTCATGTTTGCAAGAAAGGAAAAGAAAAAAACTTTTGAAACATTTTTCACCCCTCCCCTTTTTCTCTGTTTTGCTAATTTTTTTTCGGTTTTCCCAAAATACAAGTTTCAAAACCACTTTTTTTTTATTATTAAATAACCCCTTTATAATAAACGACATGGGAAATTCTTGTGGTAGTTGCTGCTCAAGTTGTTGTGGAAGTAAGGTTATTTTTTTTATGTAGAATATTATTTAATAAAATATCATAGAAAAAAATAAAAATGGACTTTATGAACCACTTTTACAAGAAAATGAACGAGAGGCCATTGCAGAATTATTAAAGTACCTTGAAAGTAAGTTTTTCACTTATGCAAAAAATATTTGACATTTATTAATTATCATAGATCGAGGAGATACCAATTTTTTGAAGGACAACCTTTACAAGCACTCTCCATTTTGGCTTATTCTGACAACGTTGATTTGCAGCGATCAGCTGCACTTGCATTTGCTGAAATTACCGAAAAGGATGTTCGTCAAGTCGACCGTGATACTTTAAATCCGATATTGTTTTTGTTGCGATCGCACGACATTGAAGTACAAAGAGCTGCAAGTGCTGCTCTTGGTAATCTTGCTGTTAATAGTAAAGTATGAAAAAAGTAACACAAAGACATATAGTCTCATTTGCTGACGTATTTTAAAGCTGAAAATAAGCTGCTGATTGTTAAACTTGGAGGACTTGAGCAGCTTGTGCGCCAAATGGGGTCTCCTAACGTCGAGGTTCAATGTAATGCTGTTGGCTGTATCACGAACCTTGCTACACATGGTAAGTGATGAATAGTAAAGTTGTGAACTATTATGCACTTCTAATAAATATGCAAAAAGATGAAAATAAGACAAGGATTGCTAAATCAGATGCTTTAAAGCTTTTGGTGGACTTGGCAAAATCAAAAGACCAAAGGGTACAAAGGAACGCCACTGGCGCTTTATTAAATATGACGCATACACGTAAGTATATGTTTATATTACGTTTCGTTGCTAACACTGAAAATAGAGGAGAACCGTCAACATCTGGTGAGTGCAGGTGCCATACCTGTTTTAATCAGTTTGCTTAGTTCTCCTGATGCTGATGTTCAATATTACTGCACCACAGCGCTCTCAAATATTGCAGTTGATGGTATGAAAAAAAAAAAAAAAAAAAAAAAGAATTGTACCTACTTATTCATGCACTCTCTTTTTTCCCTACATATATAGCAAGTAATCGTAAGAAGCTGGCACAGACAGATTCTCGTCTTGTGCAATATTTAATTGCACTGATGGATACCAAGAGTTTAAAAGTACAGTGTCAAGCCGCACTCGCTCTTAGAAACCTTGCATCAGATGGTACGCACAACTATATTTCTATAAGTATATTAATCAAAGAATTTTAATGTTGTTATCTATATAGAAAAATACCAGTTAGAGATTGTGCGATGCAAAGGTCTTACACCCCTCTTACGTCTCTTAAAGTCGTCCTTTTTACCACTCATCTTATCATCTGTTGCCTGTATTCGTAATATATCTATACATCCTGCGAATGAATCGCCTATCATTGATGGTGGCTTTGTAAATCCACTTATTGAACTATTGGCCTATGATGACAATGAAGAAATTCAATGTCATGCGATATCTACCCTTCGTAACCTTGCGGCAAGCTCAGAGCGTAACAAGCGTGCAATTGTTGAAGCAGGTGCTATTGAGCGTATCAAGGCATTGATCAATAAAGTACCTCAGAGCGTTCAAACAGAGATGACGGCTGTAATTGCTGTTTTAGCATTAAGTGACGAATTGAAACAAAGGTTATTGAGTATGGATGTATTGAATGTCTTGATTGGATTGGCTTCATATACAAATTTGGAGGTAGAAGGCAACTCGGCGGCTGCTATTGGAAATCTTAGCTCAAAAGGTATATATGCGTATACAATGATAGAAAAGCATGTCTCACCCCCCCCCCCTTTTTTTTAAAGTACCTGATTATACACCATTTGTGAATGCCTGGAAATCTCCTTTTGGTGGTCTTGAAGAATTTTTAATTCGATTCCTTTCAGAGGATCAAGATGTTGCTTTTCAACATATTGGTATTTGGACTATTGAACAATTCATAGATGGAGGAGATGAAAGGTTACTACAGCTCATTGCAAGCTCACATTCAGTATTAGAATCAGTGGAAAGGATAATGAATAAAACACAAGTATCAAGTAATGTCGAGGATATGGATGACAATATTCATGTGTTAGCCAAGCGTGTACATTATAACTTGCAGGAAATATCTTTAAAGGGGTTTAATCATAAAAAGGACTAACGGTGTTCCCTACTTATTTTCTTTATTATAAAACTATTCATTTAATTTCTTATTTTATCTTTTTATTGTATGCAATGGAAGGAAATACTGAGGCTACCACAATTCAAAACATATATGGTGAAGACAATAAATTCAATTTGTCGATTACTACTAAGAAAGTTAGAGTTTAAAGAACTAAATAGTTAATCATACAAAATTCGCTTGTTTTGTAATAGCATGTTGTTTAAAATAGAGTAGTTTTAAAAGGATTTGATGTAAGATCAAAGGCTTGAATAGAGTTTGATTTCAAAAACAATAGTAAAATTATACAAGTTTGCTTGTAATAAATGACGGCTAGATCTTGTGAAGTAGGTCAAACTGATTTGAATGAAATAAGGTCTACAATAAAATATATTACCTTCAAGGGGCTTTCTGTTTCTGATGTTAAAGATCCATAAAATAAGAGAAAATTTATTTTTAAAGTATATTTACTTGGTAATAAGGTAAGTAAGTTAGAAACTTTGAAGAGGAATAATCATGCTGCAAACCATGTACTTCATAGTCCAACCAAAGAATTTAAAAAGGAAATGTTTATTTAAAATAAATAAGAATCAAGTTCAAGTTGAGTGAGTTAAAAAATGATATAAATCATATGAAATCTTTATATTTCAGAATTAAGATAAGTTGTTGAAATAATATATTAAAATTTGAATAAGGAACTGTATATAAAATATATTCAAAAGAGTAAAATTATATAGATATAGGTTTGTGTGTAAGTGACTACCAGGTCTTATTAAATAGATCAAGCTTGACTTGAATAAAAAGGCAAAGATAAAGTAAAGATAATATAAAAGGAATTTACAATGAAATATAAGCTTTAAGGGATTATTGATTCTTCCTATTTATACAAATAAAATAAAGAGATAATTGGATTCAAAGAATATTCATTATGATAAGGTAAGGTAATGTAATTTTTATTCTTTCATGGCTTGTAAGAGTTAACGGTTCTGGAAGAGAATAAAATTGATAAAATTTGAATAAAAATAAGACTTGAATTAAGTATTGATATTAGATTCGCTTGTTGTAAATGACCATCAGATCTTGTTAATTAGATCAAACTTGTTTGTAATAAGGTAACTTGACGAGGGTTTTTAAGAATGTTTACGATGAAGATAATTGGCTTCAAGGGACTTGTCTTGTTTGTGTTTTAAGAGTGTTATACCAAAAGATTCAGGGATGAAGATAATTGATTTATTGGATAAAATATATTTAAGATAAGTAAAGTTAAAATATATAAGTCAAGAGAAGTGTAGTAAAATAAAAATAAAAATTTGTCTACTTTATAGATAAAGGAAAATAAGATTTGATCCACCATAGTGGATTTACAAGGCACAGTCATCATTGGCACTAATATTGTAACTTGTTTCGTCACAGTAATAATAATCGAAATATTTATAAGATGGCGCTGATATTCATATTTTTATCCTGTCTTTATTTCTTCTTTTTGATGTGTGTTACAATGCTTCCAAATCATATGAAATAAAAAAACTCATCTAGCAAGTCAGTCCATGTGGTCAATTTGTTTTGTTAAACGATTTGGCTTTGGCCAAAACATACTGTAATAGCTTGTTTTCTATTTAGGCCTTGTGTATTTATAGAGAGATTAGAGTAGTTTTGAATATAAAGTAAAGTTATATTTGAGTATTTTCTTGATAGGAGTGACCACCAGATCTTGTTTTAAAGTAGATCAGTCTTGATATAAAGTTAATAATAGCTTGATGTGAGCTTTAATAGGGTTACAATGAAGATATTTGGCTTCAAAGGACTTGACTTATTCTTGATATTTAGTAAAATAATAATAATAAAAGGGATTTGCTTTGAATGATATTTATTTCAGAATAAAAAGTTAGTAAAGTATGTCAGAAGTAAATAAAATAACTGTTTTTATAGTTTTTATGAATTTTTAATATGCTTTAAATTTAAAGCATGCTTTGATTTTAATGCACCTTTCAATTTTCAACCTTGTATTAATTTTTATGTATTGTTATTTTATAGGGTTGGCTTGTAGGTTTGTGTTTTAATAGAGTAAAGTTTGCTTGTAAAGCTTGATTGTAAGGTTAAGATTGCCTTGTAAGTTGTTGTTTAATATAGAATTTAAGCGGATGCTTGTTAAGTAGTGACCACCAGATCTTATGTGTAAGATCAATACGATGTTTCTTGATAAAAGTTAAAGTAGAGTAAAAAGTTTAAGTGAACAGGGACTTTCTTGTTAAAGTTTGTTAATTATTGAGTAAAAATATATGATTTATTTAAACTGACTAACAATTTCTTCACAAAAAGATGGGATATATATATATGAATAATTTTTGTTTTCTTTTTAGCTTTTCTTATTTTTTTGACTTTTTTTATATTTTCAACTTTTTTTATCTTTTTAACATTTTTTATATTTTTAATTTTTTTTATCTTTCTGACTTGACTCGGCTAATCTCTGTGTATCCTTATTACCATTTGCGTTACAGTATCTTCGGTGTAAGGTTCGTTATGTTTTCGGGTTTCGATAGGTTCGATATAAGTTGTTGAGATAAAGTATTAGGTCAATTGAGATCCAATAAGGGTAAGTAATTTGAATTATAGGCTTGCTTGTATATAGTGACCACCAGATCTTGTTAAGTGGATCAAACTTGATTTGTAAAGTAAAATGTAAAGAAATATAATAAAAATATAAAATGGATACAATGAAGATAATTTGCTTCAAGGGAATTCGACTTGTTTGTTATAAAATAAGAAAAATAGATTTTGTCTTTTAAGAGACTATTTATTCAAAGTAAAAATAGGTTTTTGAATAGAAGTGAATTTAAGTGAACTGAAGTGAATTGAAATAAAAGATATAGAGATATTTATATAAAAATGAAAGAGAAAAAAGAAAAGGAAATAAGGTTGATATTTTTACTTGAGTTAATATTTTTACTTGTGTCGATATTTTTACTTGTGTCGTTGTTGTGTATTTCAGTTAAATTACTGAAGTAAGTCGATTTCAAAGTCAGTTGCACTGTCCAAAATTTTGTAGATGTCTTCATCATTCTCGTTACATCGGTTCAAAAATCAAAGTCTACATCTTTACAATACGATTTTAAGTTTATTAAATTACAAAAAATAGAGATCATCTACCATGTATAAAAAAAATTGATGAACAGGACAATTTGAAGAGTATACGACGTTGATGGGACTCGAACCCACAATCTTTAGATTCGAAGTCTAATGCGTTATCCATTACGCTACAACGTCACACCTGAAATTTTTAATTTTCAAAACCACTATGGAGTTTCTCGAAGTGATTCGGTTAAAAAATTATCCGCTTTTTTTTGCCAATCAAATTACTCGAAAGTTGTAGGATACGTACTTACGATACTCAAATAAAATTGTGGCTTGTAAAATCATTGCATATTTAAAACTGATTTTCATTGTACACTTGTTTAATCCATATTTTGTGATTCATCCAAAATGTTTGTATATTATAGGATTTAAACAATGTCATGAGACTGACTTGTAGAACATAATAACACACAAAAAAATACATAAGCTGATTTCTCAAAAAATAAAATAATAAATGAATGAGATCCTCAGCCAGTGTGAATACAAAACTCTCATGAAATAATCAAGAGTAATGGATATGTTGTCATCACAGGATCTCTTTTTCATTCAATATTAAATTTTTTTCAGAAAAAATACCTGCTCAGTAAACATAAACCAAGTTATTTTGTTGATGAAAATATCGACAGATTTATTATTCTCTTGATATAACTGGAAAAAAGATATAATCTTGGAAAAATCAATGCGACAAACAGCTTGTTTAAGCAACCATAGCAGAGGCAGTAGCAGACTCACTATAAAAAAACAAAGAATTGGGTTAAGGAGGGCAGTTACCCGAGCAGTTTTTTTTTTCAAAAAAGCAACTCCAAGTAATGTCCAATATAGGCAATAAATATGTATACACGCTCTCTCTCTAAGTAATGTTAGTACATAATCAAAAAAGGATACTATTTCCAGGTGGGAGGCAATTGACCAGAGGTCTTGTAGTAACGAGCAAGACGGTGAATACGAGATTCAATAAGAATCAAACGATACTTTGAATCTTTGTCCTTTCTGTTACGTTCCAAGTGCTTACGGATAGAGACGGCCTTCTTGATGAGATGGTACAAATCTTCGGGGACTTCGGGAGCGAGACCGCTAGACTTCAGGATACGGAGAACCTTGTTACCAGTGATGGATCTGACTTGAGGAATACCATAAGAATCACGAAGAATAACACCAATTTGAGAGGGAGTAAGACCCTTCTTGGCGTTCTTACAGATCATGTCAACAACTTCTTCAGAGGTAGTCTTGACCCAAGAAGGAGGAGTGCGGCGATAAGGGAGGGCACTGCTAGAGATACCCTTACCAGGAGTGTGCATACGACCCATATTGACTAAGTAAAATTAAAAGAAAAAGAGAAAGAACTTCATAATTTCTTTATTGAGCTTTCGTTTTATTGTTCAAAAAAATTTTTTTCTCTACGACAGTCACTAAGATCCACTTTGATTTGAGCGGAACAATAAATTTATACAAACACAAGCTTGAGCATAAAGGAAAAAGAACTATAATCTTGTAGGTTTAACTTCACCTAAAAAGAGTGTTTTGTCTGTGCTTGCGCTCATAACAATAGGTTCCTTAGGATGCCAATCCACATCATTGACACAACCTTTATGGCCTGGAAGTTTATAGAGAATCTTTTTACTATCTACTTGCCAAATGACAACTGTTCTATCTGCAGATCCACATGCTATTTGTGTGCCGTCTGTTGACCAAGTAGGTCTAATCAAATTCTTTTCGAATCCATGAGGTGCACCTTCGAATACCTTAAGACAACGATCATTTGCTGCGAATGGCTTGATATCCCAAATGCGTACTATTGTATATTCGTTGGTTAAAATGCATAGGAATTCGTGAGTGCTTGTATTACCTGTATTATCCATTGAATTAGATAACAAGTTAGACCCGTCAGGGCTTAAGCGTAAACCGGTGACTGTGTCCAAGTGTCCTTCCAATGTATATGCAGTTTGATTCTTACGTACATCCCATACTTTAATTACATTATCAATACCGGCTGAATAAACCATATCGCCTGCATCACTAAAGCAGACAGAGGTTGCTTGATATTCATGCTCAAAGGTACTCACAGCCTCTTTTGATCTAGGATCCCATACCTTAACAGTATGATCATCTGAGGCTGATACAACAATTTCGGGTCCTCTGCGAGCAACTTGGCAACTGTTGACAATAGCTGAATGACCTTTCCACTTTCGTACTCGCTCTCCTGTTTTCACATCAAAAATACCAACTGATTTATCTGCTGAGCAACTGAAAATTTGTTTAGAATCTCTTGACCAGTGAATTTCCATGACGGCATTAGTATGTCCCTTGATGATGCCGTAATTTTTAACCTCTCCATAAGTATTCCATAAAACTAAAATAACACATGTCAGTACTAGCTCCAAATAGAGTAAAAATAGTTACATATTTGTCTATCGAATCCAGCACTTGCAATCAATTCTCCTGAAGAGTCAAACTCACACGAATAAATCTCTCCCTGTAATATTCTTTTAGTTTATAAGATGAAGCTTTAACAATGTATCCATTTTACACTGTGTCCAGTCAATTGCATGACAGGCGCTTCTAATGCTGAAGTACGTTTAACCTAACACATAATAATTAGTTTGAAACAATGACGCGATTTTATTTTTTTACTTACAGTGCCAACAATAGCATTTTGTGTTCCCGATCTTTGGTTTGATAAAGTAAGCACTGACTTGTCGTTTTCTTCATCATTAGGCTTAGTTCTTTTAATAAGTGCGCTTCCTGCGCTTGTGTCCTTTCTTTTTTCTGCCATAATTAGCGTGAAAAAGAAAAACAAAAAAAAAAAAAGAAAATTAAAATGGATGATGACGACAGTCACAACCAGTCAATAAAAAAATTGAAAGGGTTGAGAAAGCTTCTTTTTTCTCCCTCTCTTTTTTTTCTTTTCGTATAAACTATGTTTGCTTGCCAAAAAAGAGTGATTGTTTCTCAATTTAGAGGTCTTTCAAGATTTCATAGCTCAAGTATTCAGTTAGCTGGTAGTGATTCTGGACTTTTTGGAAAGTTCAATCCTTGGGCGAAGAATAACGATAAAAAAGAAGAAATACCTGTTACCCCTGCCCAACATACAAGTGAAGAGCCTGTAGTCACTTTTAATGTTAAATATGAAGATAAAGAAGAGTTTGTTTCGTAAGCAAAAAAGAGAGAAATAAATGGACTGTGGTTAACCACTATGTATAGCTGGAAGAATAAAGAAACTATAAAAGATCATGAACAAATCGAGTCAACCATCAAATCTATTGTTCTTCAACATGTTAATGATGCTGGTGAAACAAACTGGAAAGATTTGTCGCTTAAGGATTTGAATACAAAGTTCCATGTAAAGTACAGCTGTGTATGTGATTCGTAAATGTGCTAACATACGGTATTAGATCTTGAAGGAAAGTATGAAACAAATTGGCAAAGAAATTCCCAACTATGAACTGAATCAAATAGAGACAACACAAGATGTATTAAAAGCTTTTACAAAGAATGAAACCAGTATTGAAAATATGACAGTTTATGACTATTTAGAAAAGAACAATGAATCTTTACCAAGTAACTTGAAGTTTGTCCCTCGAGAATAAATAAAAAGCTAGATTTTTTTATTTAAGATGTTGACAACCATTTTACGACGAATTGTGTTCATGTCTTTTTGAGAGAAATCCAGTGGCGCTTGTCTTGATATTCTTTCGGCAAAGGTACAAGTAAATACACCACAATCATACGCATTACCTTGTGCTGGTATATTACTTGGTGACTCTATTATCCATTCACTTGTATCATACAAGACTTTCTTTTTATCAAGATGCTCCTCTTCAAGATAAGAAAGCAATAGGGTTAATGTAAATTCATCCTTTCCATGTAGTGAATCATAAATTGATATTCTTTTGTTTTTCATATCAATCACACCAAGAACCCAATGATAAGATTTGTTGATTGGCACAAATAATATATCTTTTGAAAAGATGTCAACCTATTTATAATTCAATTTCATTGAAAAAAACAAAAGTTTATATTGTTTACCCTTTTTGTCCATCTTCTCACTTTTGCATAACCTTGCTCTCTTAAAGTTGTACAAAAGAATGTATTGAAGCAATGTATGGATGGTAGACTAGAATCTTTGCTTGCACGATCTGATAAAAGCTCGAAATAAAAGTTAATGATTTCATCATTTAACCAAGTCTCTGGAAGTAGTTTGTAAATATCTTTATATTCTACTGTAGCATTTTTGACTTGCGAAAGTATGCCAGATTGTCTCGGTCTAAAGACTTTATCCACTAACATATTTTCTTCTTCTGTCAGTGGCTCAATGATCTCTTTTTCTGTTGGTATCTTTGTTTGTTCGTAAAGTTCGTCATATTTGGAATACTCAATGTCTCGTTCAGCTATTGTCTAGTAAAAAATTAATAACAAAGGAAGTTGTTTCTTCTTTGTTTATATATAAAATTACATCTAAAACATCCTTTTTGATTTTCAATAACTAAAATAATGTGTGAGATCGTTTGATCTTGCAAAATGCTTTTTAATTAATACCTCTAATTTATACACATCCATCGTCTTTTGTTCAATTTTTAAGTTTTCAAACAAACCCATGACAGAATCAAGATCCTCTTTTGCGCTATTGTCATTGTTATCTTTACTAGTGTAGCCTTCTATTGTTGATGATGATGCTTTTATTTCTGGTTGTGACATGAGTGATGTATAAAATGATGTAGATCTGAATTTTTCTCTTGTAAACGGTATATGATCCTCTTTTTCTATTTCTGTTTTAATAAAGTGGATGACTCAAACTGTTATGCAATACCTATCTTTACTTTTTTGTTTGTATGTGGGATATGAAAAGCCAACGGTACCGTTCTTGCTAATTGTTTATTTCTCATTGAAGAAAGAAAAAAAAAGTATTTTCCTACACACACACCCTAACCTATTTTTATGCAGAGTTTGTAGGACAAAACGGATAGTTTTATTATAGAAAATTTTGCAAATTTGAGAAAAGGGAAAAAAAAACTATGTATATTTCAAAGTATATGTAAAAACAGATTATGCATACAAGTCATCATCACCGCCTTCTTGGCCAAAGCCACTTTCAGCATTCACTCCATCCATAGCTTGTGTACCTGATGAACCTTCAGGGAATTTAAATGATCCAAAGCCGCGCTGTTGTTGAAGGTTTTGAGCAAAGACTTCATAACGGCGAATATCAGCATCACTCACTGAGCGACGAGCGAAACGCATGGCTTCTTCAAAGTGAGCACTATAATAAAATAATATAAATAAAAGGGGACAATAAAAAGTCTTTTACTTTACCGGGTGATTACACCTGGTGTTTCTTCTTCATCCTCTTCCATACCAACATCTTCTCCAGCATCTTCCTTGGCTTTACGCGCTCTTTCTTTAGCAATATCCTTTTCAATATCTTCACGAATAGCCAACTTGGCAGCTCTTTGACAAATTTCGGCAAGATCAGCACCAGAGAAACCCTGAGTGTGTTTGGCTAAGATACCCAAATCAACATCAGGCGACACAGGAGACTTACGTAAAGTGGCCTTCAAAATGGACAAACGAGAAGTTTCATCAGGAAGAGGAATATAAATAAGTTGGTCAAGACGACCTGGACGTAATAAGGCAGGATCAATTTGATCAGGTCTATTTGTAGCGCCAATCACAAACACGTTCTTCTTTGCGTTCATACCATCCATTTCAGTCAAGATTTGATTAAGTACACGGTCGCCAGCTCCACCAGCATCACCGGCTGATCCGCCACGGGCCTTAGCAATAGAGTCCAGTTCATCAAAGAACATTACACAAGGTGCAGCTGCACGGGCTTTATCAAAAACATCACGAACATTAGCTTCAGATTCACCAAACCACATGGTCAAAAGTTCAGGGCCCTTAATAGAAATAAAATTGGCTTGACATTCATTAGCGATGGCCTTGGCCAACAGGGTTTTACCAGTACCAGGAGGACCATAGAACAAGACACCCTTAGAGGGATTCATGCCGAACTTCAAGAACTTTTCGGGATGCTCAACAGGATATTGCACAGTTTCTTGTAATTCTTGCTTGACATTTTCAAGACCACCAATATCATTCCACTTGACGGTAGGTACTTCAACCACAGTTTCACGAAGAGCAGATGGATTGGAGACACCCAAAGCGTAACGGAAGTTCTCCATGGTGACAGCCAAAGAATCCAAAACTTCAGTATCAATAGTCTCTTCTTCCAAATCAATTAAGTCCATCTTTTCACGAATTTGTTGCATGGCGGCTTCAGAGCAAAGAGAGGCGATATCAGCACCGACATAACCGTGTGTTTCTGATGCAATTTGCTCAAGATCAACATCTTCATCTAACTTCATGTTTTTGGTGTGAATACGAAGGACTTCAAGACGACCAGTGGGATCAGGGATTCCGATGTCAACTTCACGATCGAAACGACCGAAACGACGAAGGGCAGGATCAATTGAGTTGGGTCTGTTGGTGGCAGCAATAACTACAACATTTGAACGAGCCTTCATGCCATCCATTAAAGTAAGCAATTGAGATACAACACGACGTTCTACTTCACCATTTGTCTATATTTTCCTATGGTTAATAGTCCGTTTTTTGTTAATTTGGTTATAATTTACCTTTTCACGTTTGGGTGCAATAGCATCAATTTCGTCAATAAAGATGATGGCAGGGGCATTCTTTTCGGCCTCTTCAAATGCTTTACGAAGGTTGCTTTCAGATTCACCAGCCATTTTAGACATGATTTCAGGACCGTTAATCAAAAAGAAGAATGCACCAGTTTCATTAGCTACGGCACGAGCAATCAAGGTCTTACCAGTACCAGGGGGACCAAACATAAGAATACCACGGGGAGGCTTAATACCAATAGACTTGAAAAGTTGAGGGTGGCGAAGAGGCAATTCAACTAATTCACGGATTTGAGCCATTTGCTTACGACAACCACCAATATCATCATAGCCCACTTCATTCAAACTTTGCTCTTCATCTTCACGCTTAATGGGTTCGCCTTCGCAATGAATGACTGTATCTTGTGCGACCTATAACAAAAGTTTAATAAACAAAAAAAAAAAGAATAGTATTATTTGACTTTACAATACAATAGGGTTCAGGATCTGTTTCAACAATTTTAAATTCAACGGCTCTCATACCACCTCTAACCAAGAAAGTATCACCCTTACGAACAGGTCTGTATGCTTCCAAGAAATACGGTTTCAGGAAGGTCTCAAATAGATTACCGGTTAAGCCTTCAACAGTATCGTCAATAGGTAAAACATGAATACGTTTACCATATTTGATATCAGGACAAGGATGAAGAGTAATCACATCACCAAGACGAACACGCAAGTTGTTACGTACGACTATTATTAATAGTGATTAAATAAATACAATTTTTTTCGCATAGTTAAAGTATTCTTTACCTTTATTAATTCTAGCCTTATTATCTTCCATATCATCGTCAGCCAAAACAATAAGAACAGTATCCTTTCTCTTCTTTCCCTTTACAATTACAGTGTCACCTCTAAAAAGTTGAAGTCTTTCCATTGTAGCTGAAGAAAGAGTAATGACAGAATTATCGTCATTGGTAGCATCGTCTACCATCAGTTTGTTGGGTGCTGCTTTACGACGCAAGATGGCAGTGGCGGGATCATGGCTAGGATCAACTTCAGGCTGATCTGGAATACCAGAGTTGGGTCTATCAAGAGAACAGAGGGTTTAATATTTGGTCCATTTAGGATTTACTACGATGCCTACAATAATTGTTTCTTATCGTCACTTGTCATACTTGTATTTAATATAAAAAAGAAGAAAAAAAAAGGATGCAAAATTTAATTACATTTTTATTCTGACACGTAATCCCCCAACTTTTGCATTCTACAGGTTCCTTTACGTCAGTTTGGGCTTTCTGATTGGCTAATCCTGCAAATGCTTTGCTTAACTGAATATGTGACGTCACGGAAAAATATTTTGAATCAGATCATGTATGTGGTCTTCAAATGCTTTCTTAGAAGAACAATAAGCTATGGCATAGATTTAGCCTTTGGATTCATCAGATAATATGATAGCCTTAGACTGCGTAGTTCAATTTGACGTTTACTTATCTGCATTGATTTTGTAACTGAGATTCAATTAATGCTTTGACAAATCTTTTTTTCACATGAGAATTTTATCTTTTTTTTTTCCCTTAAACAATGGCTGTTATTACTTCTGTAAAGAATTATATTAAGAAGCATAAAAAAGGAATTTTTATTAGCGCTGCTATAGCAGGAGGAAGTTACCTTGCTGGTAAATATGCTGCAACAAAAATTAGAGACATCCAAGAAAAAGCTACCACCGAAAGATTGGCCAAAGAAAAGTAAGATAGAAACCCTATTATCTTTTAATAACCCAGTTTATAGCTTGAAGCGTCGATTCCAACAAAATCAAAATGATTGTGTCTTTACTGTAATATCACTTTTGCCTACTTTAAGTGACCAAATTTTAAATGAAATGAATATCGAAGCAGAATGGGCCAAGCTTCAAAAATCTAGAGATTTGGAAAAAGTAGAGAAAAAATTGAAAGAAGAAAAAGAAACTGCCACTTTGATGAAAGAAGAAAAGGAAATAACAGAACCCATAGTAATTGACGAGAATAAAGAAGATCAAGAGACGGTTTTGAAGACGACGCCTAACAACTTAGATGCTAGTGTTGGAAGTTTGTCTACATCAGTTCATTCTGATGATAGTAATAGTATACCTTTTCCTCCTGGTATTTTGGATAAAAAGCAAAAGCAATTGATTTGGGAAACCATTAAAACAAAAAGTAAGCTTATAATGGGTGTTTATCGCGTGTTTATAATGATTATTATTCTTAGGTTTTGTGCGTACATTTACGTCGATCTATTCTATTACACTCTTAACATTACTTAGTCATATTCAACTAAATCTCTTGGGACGATTCACCTACTTGTGGTCTGTGTCCGTCTTGAATAAAGAAGAACCTACTATTCGATTACAGCAAGAAGGTGATCGTGCTGATGCAGGATACCTTGATCCCCAAGTAGAGCATATGTTTCTTAGTACGAGTTGGTGGTTACTTCATCGTGGATGGAGAGAATGTGCTAAACAAGTTCAAGAAGCAGTAGATGAAATTGTTTCTAGGTAACCACTTTTCTTTTATAAAACGGACGATAACTAATGGAAAAAAATATAGTATTCCTCTCAAGAGTTCCTTGAATCACAAGGAAGCAGAAGAGTTATTACAAAAGTTGAGACGACGTATTGAATATGATGAAGATGGAAACCTTGTCAAGTAAGAAGCAGTATTTTTTACATCAAGTTTTTATTTATTCTAATGCTCCTTTTTATTGTTATTAAAAAGCTACCGTAATTGGATGTTGCCTGACACAGAAGAAGAAGAATTAGAAGTCCTTTATGGAACAGGGTTTGAAAAACAAGCTCTTTATAATAAGACATCAACAATCACGTTACGTAAACTGTTGGACGAAACAAAGGACTATATTGATAGGTAACTAAAATAAAATCATACAATAAATTGCTGACGTGAATTATCTATAGCCCTGACTTTGGACAAGTGCTTTCCAGCTGTTTAAATGAAGTATTTGCAGTATTTGATCATCACGCATTTGCCAATTTATTACCTAATTTAGAAGGAGGTGTCTCTAGCATAAAAGAAGTTTCACAAGCTGAAGCACAGATAATAGAACAAGGAAAATCACTTACACTTGCAAAACTTTTACCCATCATTAGTCGACAAGCACATCTCGTTATTGCTGGAAATGAATATCTTAATGTAAGAGAGAAAATATAGATAAAAAAGGGATTTTTGCTTACTAAAAAATGTTTTGTTCAGGCGTTTGCTTATATAAAGGAACTTCAAGCATTCTCTGCAATGATATATACCCAATTTGATGATGAAATCATACACAAATAAAAAAAAAATAGTACTTTTTGCTTAATATATACTCGTGCATCCATAGGGACAGCAAGAGAGAAGTTTAATACACGAGTTTGACCTTTGATCGTCGTACAGACTCTTTCCAAAAAAATAAAAATGGCTATTTTTTTTATTAAAAAAGATGCCTTTCTTTTACTTCTTGTTTTTTTTAAAGATGAGGTCCACATCGATTTCTTTTACCAAGTTTAAAGAATGGTATATTTATAATTTATTTTTATATAAAAGCTTATCTTTATGCAGTCTAAATCAGTGGATACAACTAAGTAAAAAAGGTGAACAATGCTTATCACAACAAGTCTTGGGACAACCAACAACAGATTTAGAGCAAATTATTTCTCAAAGTAAATAACCTGTAAAATGCTAAAGAGAATGAGGTTATTTATTCTTATTGTTGAATAGTCAAACAAGTGCTGGACACAATGTTTGAAGAGTACAAAAACGCAGTCAGTCATTTAAACTTAAAAGAGACCTTAGAAAGCTATGACGATAATAATAACAGTGTTCCTGAAGAATTAGCTTTAATGAGATGTTGTGTAGCAATGTATAATCAAGAGTATATGGTTAAAGTAAGGAAAATGAAAACCTATTTGAAAATTTGCTTAATTATGTATGTGTAGGAGTGTATCAGTGGTGTGGCTAGTTCTGAAGGGTTTACAACACAACAACATTTAGCAGGAAGTGTTGCTTTATGGAAATCAGAATCTTATCTTGATGAAGAGATACAGCAAAAAATAAAACAATTATAAAAAAGGAATTGGTGACATTAGACAATTTAGTTTTACTACAACTTTCGCTATACTAGCTTAATTTGCAGTTTTTTTTTTCTAAGCAAATCTTGACAAGCTACAAGTACGCTATGCCATCTGAATTAAAAAACAGAATAAATAGATGAATAATTATTTTATCAACACTATTATTTACATAGAGTATGAATACATAACATCTTCAGTTTTATAACTTTTTCTTGCTCAGTTGATACCTCTTAATAATACTATTTAAGATTTATAATGGACCGATAGTAACATAAATACGCCATTCGCAAGTGGTTTACTTAATATTTCTAACAAAAGTTCAATATCATCATCAATGAAGCTAGTAGTATCTAATTTGTACTCTGTTTCAGATGAATTAAAAGTATGTTCATCAGGTACAAAAATGAGACAATATTCATAAGCAATCAAACACACAGGAAATCTCATCAATGGGCTACTTGAAATCAATTGAAATTTGCTTCATTCGTTGAGAACCACTTGTACAAGTTTTCTCTCTTTAATAATTGGTAAGGTATACGCAAAAGAATTTAGCAATTTACGCACATGCGATTTTTATATTTTACCACACACAGATAAAAAAGAATGCGTGCACAGAACAAGCAGAAACAGAAGTGTTAATATACTTAAATTAATTGAAAAATTCAATAAAAAATCTTTACAGTGTCATAGTTTGACTGATGTTTCAACTTTGCTATAATTCCATCAAAGAAGAAATCGCCTGTTTCGAATTCATGTTTCAAGTTGAAAAGAATTCTTTAGCTTTGCTTATGAGGGTCTCTTCTTTTTCTGATAGTATATATAAGCATTTTTTTAAACCTTACCGTATGTATCAAGGAGATTTTTGTCTGCTTCATTTAGACCAAGAATTCATTAATTGAATGTATTTTTTCTTTCTTCGTAAACAAAATGATTATTCTCATTATCTTTATTATCCTTGTAAGCTTCTTGTTTCTTTACTGAAATCATGTATCTTGTGGTTGACAATAAAGGAAAGAACAGAATAAAAGGAAATAGAAATTGCAAGAAGCCTACAATCTTTGTTAGACAAAAATCCCATCTTACGTTGTTAGCATAAATAAACAAATTTCAATTTACGGCTTTTCTATCAAATAATTCAAACGTCAATTGAGTTTTGCTCTTAATTCTATTGGCATATTATGAAAGATATGGAATGGGCTCATAAGAATTGTTCTATAAAAAAAGCAAGTTGTCATAGTAAAAACAAGTTCTGTCTCTTCAAAATTTCTAAACAACTGGGATAGTTAAAACTCGAAAGCACGATGTATTTTTGAGCGTAAAAACAATACGTTATGCCTCAAAATTAAAGTACGTGATACTTGTAATATAAGTCATACTTTTGCAAGTTTGCAACATTTCTGGTATACACAATAAGAGTTCACAAGTAAACAAAATAAAAGACATATAGTAAATCTATAGTTTAAGCTTAATTAAAGCCGTAAATTAGGCGTGATTAAAATTACAGAATGATATCTGAATCCCCATAATTTATTTTGAGAAGACTATAAATTGGTACCATGAGAACTGCAAGTACTTTTTAGTTAAGCTTGAAAGGCTTTGCTTTATTAGCCAGAGATCTGGTGGAGAGAATCAGAATTACCTAAAGAAGAGGGAAGGAGGCAGTGAACACACAGACAGTCCATTGTCTCCTTTTTAGATTTCTTGTGTAATTTTTGTTGTTTTTGATTTTATAAAAAGCGATAGTCTTTTCACAAGGTCAAACTCCGGCTTGTCATTTTTCTTTCTTCTGATGGCATTAGTAATCCTTGTATTTCTTTAGGTGTCAATCGTATAACAAAAGAAAGAGGAAATAGGCCCCTACTACCTGAAAAAAAGTTATCACCTAGAAAATAAGTTGAGTATTTTGTCATATAAATATGTTTTGCTGTTTACCAAAAGCCCATCCATCATCAAAATAATAATAAATTTGGAGAATGTCATCTTTTAGTAACCTAATCTCATCTGAACGACTTGATGGCACGAATGAGTAAATAGCTTTTACAAATTGCTGTTCAGTAGAATTAATTTGGAAAATGTGACCTTTCAAAGCTTGCCAATTGATATCTTCCACTTCATCCCCTACTGGAATATCAGACATACTAGGTATCCTTGTTACAGAGGATGATGTATCGAAAGACTTTTCTCTCACAGCGTCTGGTATTTGGTGTATCATGCAACGCCTGCGATAAATTTGGGCTGATATGAGTCCACTAGTGACGATGATCAAAATGGTGACACCAACAATAATTGATAACGAAACGATTGGTGAATCAGTGTGCAGAAAGTCGCATGAGTGAGTACGGCCTTTGTATGAATAAGGAGCAAAACAAATAGTTAAGCAAAGCACTTTATAAAGTTTTGTTTTTTTCTTACCACATATTTCAAGTTCGTTTTCATAACCAGAAATACAGCCTGTAGAATTAAGTCCATTAGATGCTGAATCGTTCTTGCATCGTTGCACTGCCTCCACTATAGCTGAATTGCATGTATCATTTGAAGAAGTAGACTGTGTTATGGATTCAGAAAAGGCTTCACAAGTTGATTGACACAGCGGTAGAGTTGTGTTCTTAGGATTGCATATAGACGATGCTTGATCCAGCGCGACAGCTGCACAGGTCATACTGATTGCATAAGAAGGGGCATTGTGTATTTCACATCCAAGTTTCTGCTTCCAAAAAGCAACTGTGTTGACATGATTGAACAACTGTTGGTCAAATTCTTCTATATTTGTCACTTTTGTTAACCAATGTTCTGAAGCAGAATCTCCAATCTGAATCGATGCTTTATTAAAAAGTGGACAGGCTTTAGAGCCTTCTAAAGAGAGACATTGCTGGCATTGAATACATTGTATAAGAAATAAAAGTATGAATAAGATATTAAAGTTTTGCTGCTTCATGGCGAATTAAACATATAAATAAAGAAGAGGGAAAGGAAAGAAAGAAAGAAAAAAAAAAAGAAAACGAAAATGACTACCGAAAAAGTATATATAGAAAGAGTTACAAAGAAGAAAAAACAGGGAGAGCAACTGAATTAATTCAAAATAAGCTAACGCATGCTTAATGATTGGGGAAAGGGGATGTTTAAAGATGAACACGTAACGAGTAATATTTGAAAGAGTATGCTCTAGAACATACTAAGAATTGTTTCAAAGTAAAAATACGATTTCCTTTTATTGAAAGGTTTGCAGAATTTATCAAAATTTGACACAAGGAGGAAGGACAATAGAGTAAATTCAGGAGAGTATGTGTGAACAAAGATCGTACACAGTACAATAAATATAGGTATATTCATCACCTATTCTATGTACAACTTCATGATTATAGCAATGGTTTAATGTAGAGTATCAATAGGTACTGAATGAAAACATACGAGAGGCTTTGCAAATACGCCTAGGTACACACGCGAAAAAAAAAGAAATCATACAAACACGTTAGAAACTTGAACAAATTATTTATTCACAAAATAGTATTAAACTATTTATTGTTGGTAAGAGAAGACGTTCTTCAAGTCTAATAAAATAGTCTTAGTATCAATAAACTCGCTCTTTTTCTCAAAAATACTTACATCCATCTTGTTGAGCAAGACGGTTGAGAGAATCGTCAGATTCAGCTTCCTTACGGACGAAACCACAGAAGGCATAGGTGGAGAAGGTGTTGACATAACGACCTTCAGCGTTGACATCAGCAACGTTGATTTGGACAGAGGCATGATCCTTGGCAGTGATGAGACGGTTGGTGGCAGAGCTAAAGTGAGAACAACTAAGCACCAGTATGATAGTTAAGGATAGCTTTAGTCACTTACCACTTGCGGGGAATGTAAAGATCGATAAGTTGGCCTTCAGAGTTCTCCATGTTGTGTGATGAGTGGGAAAAGAGGAAGATTTAACTTGACCAATGCTGTAACAAAATTTTTATCTTGTCTAAGCCACCATTAATTTTTTGACACGAAAATCATTGGCTGTTGCAATTTAAGACTGTTAAATATGAACCATAAAATAAACAATGAAAACAACAGCAGTGAAAAAGAGCTCACAGGAATTCGATAGGTAAAAGAAAACAAAAGTTATTTAAAAATATGTGTAAGGGTAATTTGTATGTGTATGCTTCGAAGCATGGCATATCTACAAAGCCACTAAATTATTTTCAGGACAAACAAGTATCATGGTCTTCATAAGATTTATATTCTTTTGCAAGGAACTAGTTCATGTCATACGACGGACTAAAGTCAATAAACTATACAATAAAGTGTATGTACACGCTTACTTTTCATTTTAAGTATTACAATGACAGTCAATGAGTAGTGTTATATCCTTAATGTCCTAAACGCACCCTTCCTTTGTAACGCGCTTAATAGAGACAATTTGTATCAATGTGTAGTGCTTCATTTTTTTGAAGAATATATACAAATAGAAAGGTTTATAATGTTTGTTTCTATTCTTTGTGCATTGCGTGTTAAACTGTTGAATTTTTTGCAAAGTGATAAATTTGACTGTGTTTTGGGTCTGATGCGATCCTCACTATTTTAAAAGGTAGAGGAAAACTTAACAAAGCTTCGTCCCAACTTGACTGATGGGTTACTTTCTTCTATTGACCAACATTTTCCCGTTCCACTCGTTTTTAAAATGTGATGTAAATGTCTCTTTGGAGCAATGGATATGAACTAGAGTTACTAAACGGTGAAATACCTTCGCCTTCTCTGAGGAAGTTAGAAGGAAAACTAGTGAAACTTTTGATGCTTATCGTAGAATGTATTATGGTGGTGGAGTTTCATCTGTTTATATAATTAAATTGATAGCAAATTTGCTATGGTTGTCCTGATTGAAAAATATCTAACAATAGAAATATTTGAAAAAAGAAAGATATACTTACGGTCAAAGTATAGTAGACAATGATATTAGATACATGAAAGGAGCTTGTGATTCTATTCATGCGTTTGAAGTTGAAGAAAAAAGACATAATACACAATATAAATTGATATCGATTGGGATGCTTTACATGATTACAAATAACCAAAAGCTTGGTCAGCTAAACTTAAGTGGAGATATGATGCGATAAGTAGAACAAGAATATTTAGTAGATGATTCATCAACACATGTCACTAATGTTAGATGTATGGCTGAAGACATAGAAATGAAAATGATAATCTTATTGCAGTATATTTATTTTGGTAGAGCAAAAGATAATGCTAATGACTAAAGAAGCTTGGATTCACCGACAAAAAGCAAGACGTAGGGATAGATTTAAAGAAAAACCCGTCGGTCGTTTCATGAAAGGGAATATATGGATTCTTAAATTTAGTATCCTGCTTGAGTGGTAGTAAGTATTTCTCTTTCATACATTATTAAAAATAATATAGTAAAATTTATAGGTTTTGAAGGTATCATTCAGGGCATTTTTAACATCTTAATTCACTAGATACCTCAATTGTTATAAACCAACTTATGTATGTAATAAATCTTATCCCATCAAGATATCTTTGATAATTTTATTCATAAATCGGTGTCTATGTCTATTGTTTTGCTATTTTACATCAAAATGGATAATACACTAGGAATACAAACCTGTTATATGAATCTTTTTAAGAATTCACAAGCCTCATTTCAAATTTGCCTTGAGATTGATCTACATTTGATCAAAACCAGCAGATAAGAGAGAGAAATAAATACTTCTTGTTGATGACTTTATAGTAAATCCAAAAAAACATTTATCAAACTTTGGTGTGCAAATAATGCATGATTTTTTGAGCATTAATTTTAAAAAGCGTCCATTTTTCTCCCACAGCGTCTACATCGTTCCTTTTTTCTTAATTGATACCAAAATATGCACTTGACCGTAACAGTAATTTTTACTTTGCTTGTAGCATGTGTTAATTTGATACTTGCTCAAGGCAAATCAACACTAAGAACTCACTCTATTTCAATGCCTTACATCGGTAAGAAATTCTTTTAATACTAAAAAAGTTGACATTCGTTTTTTCAGACGACGAACTCCAAAATAGATGGTTTGACTTTGCAGGCAACACTGTTATCAGTACAAACCACCAAATTCGTTTAACTTCCACTAGGCAATCTCAACTTGGTTATTTATGGTCACGCTTAGTAAGACGATTTTTCTTCTTTTTTAAATACAACTAATGTTTAACGTGAATAGCCCTTAATTGGTGATAATTTCGAAGTTGAATTTGAATTTAAGGTGGACGGTAGTCATGGACATCTTTACGGAGATGGCTTTGCTAGTAAGTTCCTTTTATAATGCCTTATGTTTATTTTTGTTGTTTAAAAGCTTTCTTTAAGTGTGGCTCACAAAACAAAGGATGATACCTGGCCCTGTATTTGGATCAACTGAAAAATTTGAGGGACTCGGCATCTTTTTTGATACCTATGATAACGAACGAGCACATGTAAATTGAAAGGAAGATAACATGTTTGAACTCATACTAATATCAATGCATATAGAAACACACGTTTCCTTACGTTATGGCAATGCTTAATGATGGCACAAAGCTTTATAATACTGGTAAGGACGGTAGTGATAATGAACTGGCTGGTTGTGAGGTAAAATATTAGGAAAGCTTTGTTATAAAAACGTGGATTGATCTCTCTTTTCATTGTAGGCTGACTTCAGATCAAAGGGGTTTCCTACCCGTGCCAGATTTACTTATCACAAAGGAAACTTTATCGAATTATATTTATTATGGAAAGCAGAGGATGAATGGAGCTTCTGTTTTAAAAAGCATGATATTGTACTTCCTGAGCAAATATATCTTGGTTTCAGCGCACATACTGGTGAAGTGACAGATAATCATGATATTATTTCAGTAGTCACTAGGACCATTCCTCCTGCTGCAAAAGAATCAGCTCCTAAACCAGAAAAGGTGAAGAAATCAAGTTCTTCAGGAGGAATACTTTCTATTTTATTTAAAATGATTTTAGCAGGTGCTCTTGTAGGTGCACTGCTCGCTGGTTATCGTTATTACGATCAAAAGAGCAGAGTGAAGAGATTTTAATTAAAGGTTTATAAATCCTATGCTGTCATTATATCATATTCTAATTGAGCTATTGTATTAATTGATGGTGTTGTGTATCTATGATCTGCTTCCATTGACTTGGGTCTTTTCATCGTATCTGAATATTGTAAACCATACCTTTGTTTTACAGATTTGGAATACCGAATAATATAATCTGCTTGTCTTAGCGTTTCTATTGCTTTAGGGCTTCTTTGTTCTCTTACAACAGATATTGCTCTTTCTGCTGTTCGACAAAGTAAGTTTTCTAGTAGCCAACAGCAAGCAAATAACCCAGCTCTGCCTACACCTTTTTTAAATAAAGATGTAAGAACTGTTTTTGCCATATTTTTACTTGTGACGTATACCTCCTCGGCAGTGAACCAGCACATTGTTTCCTTGAACTATTTCATCATTTACTACATCAATAGCATTCTTTACATCTTCTATTGTATTCGGACAACTTCCTTCTACCATAGGCAGTCTATATATTTTTATATTTTTATCCGTCGCTGCAGCAATATATTTTGGCCATGGTGCGCCTAAAAATTCCATTTCATAGTCATCCAGACAACTGGTAAGAACACGGTTGAGTAATCCTCCTTCTTTATATTTTTATAAGCTATTTTTTGTTCTATTACCAAACAATCAATGTAATGCCAAATGATTTCATTCGTAAGAAGTCCAAATCAAGGTCCCTATTGATCGTTGCTCTTCCTTTCACTGGACCTGACAATCGTACTTTCTTTCCTGGACAGGAGCTTAAACATAGATTTCCCCTCAAGAGTGATATACTATGTCTATTTGATATTTGCTCCAGCTTTTCCTTAATGGTTGGTCTAATACAATCATACAACTCAAAGTCTTCTGGTAATGGGTGGTTTGATAGGTAACTTTGTATATCAGGTGGAACAATCCAGCTTATACTACAAGTTCGGAAATATTGTTTAGATCTTTTTTCGTTTACTGTGTAGTAATTATTTACTTTATTGGATGACTTGTAGATGTCTTTGGTTCCTTCAGTTTGTCTCTATGATTGTTTGTTATAGTGAAGCTGTTGTACATTTTTTATTAAAAGAAAGAAAAGATAAAAGGAGGTCAACTATCTTTGCATAAATATGAACTCAGTGACGTTTCTTTTCATTTTAGAGCTTTCCATTCGTGCAAAAAAAAAAGAAAAGGTTCATTTCCCACAAATAGAAAACCAATCTCACCAATCATATTATATTAATATTAAGTATTACTTCTTTTAGTATAACGCACTTAATTTACAAATCCAGTAACTACATGATCATGACACGAAACCTAATGCCCCCCTAAGTAGATTTTTTACCCCTTTAATAGTCTACTGGTCGAGCTTTATTCTTATACAGCATATATCATTATGACATGTAATGGTCTTGAATATTACCTTTTTATTTTATTGTAGAGTATAAGTAAGGTATTGAATGAAAAAGGTTACTAGTTTAATAATAAAAGTATTTTATAGTTTTTCTTTTATTATGAAAAAATTTCTTCATAAAAATCATCAAAAGGCATTATTCTTCCATTTTGTCATTCTCGTCTTTAGGCAAATCTTGAATAACTGGCTCATTTGTATCCGGTATGTTATCTTGTTCAGCAGTTTCATTCTTTTCTAGTTCACTGTTATAAATATTGCTAGCCTATATGTTGTTTTAGTTTTTTTTTTTTTTTTTTTTTTTTTTTTTTTTTTTTTTTTTTTTTTTTTGCATTAATCTTATATTACCATTTGCCACACTTGTACAATATTATCGTCAGCAGTACTAGCTAATACCCACGGATCTACTGGATTCCAGCAAAAATCAGAGATTTTGTTTGTATGCCCACCATGCATAAACTAGAAAGAACTCATTTAGCTTTTCCTGCTATGTTATATATATATATCTCTATACTAATAATTCAGGTGGTCCATCTGCTGCTTCTTTAGGAAGTTGTGAAGTTCCAATTCGAGATAAATCCCAGACGAGAATTCTTCTATCACTGCTTGCAGTTGCGAGAACAGCATCATGATGTGGTGACCAAGATAATTGAAGAATTTCAGCTTGGTGTGATTTTAAGCTGTGTAAAGGGGTTTTTAAGTTACGCAAGTCCCACAATGCAGCAGTCTATGGAGATGAAAAGTAAGAAATTGTATTTTTTTTTGTATTTAAATTACCTTATCGCTCGATCCAGTAGCAAGGACCCATTCACTATTAGGAGCAAAGGAAACACAATTAATTTCTGCTTCATGTGCTTGAATGTTATGAATTGGTTTGTCTGTATCGTTTCTGGAATCCCAACTATTGATAATTATATCAGTTTCTCTCCTCTTTTTTAACACGTAAAAAATCGTTACATCATTAATCTTGCATCATCTCCTACCGAAGCAAATATTGATTCAAATTTTGTATGCCATGCGACATCCTTCATTTATAGTTAATTGTTGTAGCAAGAAAGATAATCCTTGTTTGATACTTACCTCAACGCCTGCAGTATGAGCAGTATACATGCGTACAGGTTCTAGTACACGATTTTCTTTTGCTGATCCATCAACATCCCACTGACAAATTCTTCCGTCGAATCCTGCACTGAGCAAGTGGCTTGAATTTGATTTATGAGGGCTCCAAGCCAACCCATAGCTGACAAAAAAAAAGTAAGCTTTTTTTCAACATATTTTCAACATGTCAGCCATTTTATTACCCTTCTTTATCATGACCAACCAGTTTCAAGGTAGGATTGAATTCATCTCTTGGCAAAGAGTCAAATGTTGTTCTATCAAATACATAAACTTCTCCACTTCTTGATTTTGTAGCTATAATATTGGTGTTTTCATTGTGATATCGAGCTCGATTCACTTCACCATCATGTGGAATCCTTTGAACAATTTTTACAAACGTTTCACTATGATCTGCAAAAAATAAACGAGTTACGCGCTCGTCCACTTCTATATATTTATATAAAAAGAAATTACCACTGGTGTCTTCTATAGGAGTATCTTCTTCCTTCAACATTGGAAACTTGACTGATGCAATCTGAACATAGTTGGGTTCATCGTCATTTGTGTGTGTACCTAGCAACAAGCGCTGAATTTTGTAGTTCTTATCCGGAGATCTAATTATAATTTAGTAAACAATTCATTGCAAGTCTATACAAGCGCTTTTTTACTCTTCTACATCTGGAAACCACTGACATGTTAAGCTTGGCCATTCTAACGCGTGAGTGACAACAAGGTCATACAAAAAAGGTGAATTCTTTTTCCACATTTTGTATTCCTCATTAATAATTTTTTCATTTTCTTCATCTGCTTTATTATTTTCAAGCTCTTTTTTAAGTGTAAATATATTTTTTATTATTCTACTCTATATGAAAACAAGTGTTTTATTTCTTACCGTAATCCATATTGCTTACTAGAGTATAAAAAAGGGAAAGAAAAAAGAAAAAGGGAAACATGGAGTTAGTTTTTTAACTCAGCTTGCTTTTGCCCCAGTCACAAACGCGAATCTACATAAATAAAATATCAAAAGAAGTTCTTTAGAGATAACTCATTCTACCAAGACTAAATGTGATTGATTTTATAAGTTTAAGCTTACAGTCTTTCGCTCGGAATTTAAATACTCTTTTTATAATAAAAAAAAACATTAAAAGATGTTTTTGCTTTGAAATAATAGTATATTGCTTGTATTATTTTTGTTTTATATATCTAATGTATATTCTATAAATCCTTGTTTTCTTTCCTTTTGTATACTTCATTTAAATGCATTTGTATATGTTGCTTTTATCTTGCCGTTACTACCTTTTTATACAATAAATTTTATCTCTTTTTTTTTTTTTTTTTTTTTTTTTTTTTTTTTTTTTTTTTTTTTTTTCCAAAATAAATAAATAAATATCATGGAAGAATACAGAGAACAATACAATAGTCGTAAAAGAAGAAATGAGGAATTATTAAATGACATCGCTGAACTTGGTAATAATAGCAAATTTCGCGATTCTTTACAAGCTGAACTAAATATTTAAAAAAAAATAAAAACTTTTTATAGAGGCACATGTTCATCAGTTTGAAAAATCAGTACATATTAAGCGACAGCGTATAAATAAGCATAAGGAGGTCGAAAAGAAGTATATCAAATCGATTGAAGACATAAAAAAGATATACAAGCTAAAGCAAATAGATAAGGCAGCTTCCCAACAATTACCAATTAATGGGTCAAAACAACATTCACCTGAATTCATATGCGATAAACTAGAAAAACTTATTGAACATCAGCATACTTTTAAAGATAATGCGACATCACTAGAGCTTGCGCGTATTCAACCTACAATAAAAGAAATGTTATCTTCATCGAATGTTGATTACCTAAGACAGCTTGGTCAGTCGCTGGAACACATTACTACAAAGATCAAGATTGAGAACAAACAACAGTACAAAACAGAAAAGGACAAGGATGATACTGACAAACGAATACTGCAAAACGAAATTACAAAAGGGCATGCAGGAAGAATCTCTGAAAGCAAAAGACTTTTTCAAGTAAAAAATAGATTAGAACAAGAAACTAGAGAGGCAGAATTGAGATTAGCAAAAAGAGTGAGGGAGTTATACGTTGATCCTACTATACAAGCCCATATAATGTAAAATGACAGTTATGCATAAAGTGAGATTTAATAATATTTTTTTTTGTAGAAAAAAGCTAAGGTTAAAAGCTGCATGCCAACAAGTAAATACTGAAGTACAACTAACAAAACTTCAAGTGGATAAACTACAACATCAAGTACAAGTATTAGAAGCTCAAGCCAAGTCTCAAGATCTTTCAATGGCTATAGAGGATCTTCTGACGATAATGGTAGAATATATTATAAATATATCGTGTACTAAATATTAATCAACTTATTATCATAGGCTGAAAAGCAACAAAGGGCAAAATCGCTTTTAAAAACAAATGACACATGCAGGAAAAATTTATTAGAACAAACATTGCAACAAAAAGAATTGATGCAAAAAAAGAAAGACTTGGTTCTTCAATGCTTTCAAAACTAGCTGTTACATAAAAATAAGCACCTTTAACGTGACACAATGTTTGTTAATACCAATAAATAACATTCTTATTGTATCTTTGCTTTGTATTTTATGCAAACAGGTATAGGTACATGGATTACAATAGTTACTGAAGTAGAAGCTATCAATTTAAAAGTTGAAGGATTGTTATAAAAACAAATCCAAAAATTTGCATTCTGCTTAGTGCATTTCAATATTGTAAACCAAAGTAAATTGTTCACATAAGAAATATATTAAAATTTGAATGTTTATATCAGCTTATTTTTTCTAAATATAATACACACACCAACCGCAGCATATAGGCATAATATGAGTTTTACAAACAAGGAATCTTTTATTTGAAAAACAAAAAAAAAACATGTATTGGTTTCCACAGCTAATCATAAAAAGTTAGCTTTTATCAATCAACTAATAATGTACATCAACAGCTTACGTTCTTTATTTCTTCTTGGAGACACCAACGGTACGTCCACGACGACCAGTGGTCTTGGTGTGTTGACCACGGACACGGACACCCCAGTAGTGACGGAGACCACGGTGAGCACGAATCTTCTTCAAGCGTTCAAGATCTTCACGGTACTTGGTGTCAAGAACGTTGGAGATGACTTGGCTAGACTTGCCATCAACAATATCCTTTTGTCTGTTAAGGAACCAGTTAGGAATCTTGTATTGAGCAGGGTTTTGGAGAATGGTGACAATACGTTCCAACTCTTCACTGGAAAGTTCACCAGCTCTCTTGGTGAGGTCAATATCGGCCTTCTTACAGGCAATGTTGGCAAAACGACGGCCAACACCCTTAACAGAGGTCAAAGCAATTTGAATCTTGACACGACCGTCAACGTTGGTGTTCAAAAGACGAAGAATGTGCTGGAAAGTAGTTCTCTCAGGAACGACGAGCGACTATATATGAAGTTAGTTTTCCATTCAAATTGAACTCTAGGCATTGAAAGAAAGAGTGACAAATTATTCAAATCCATCTATCCATCCATCCATCCATTTATTATAGTCCATCTTATATCACATTCTCTTTTATCTCTCTTTCTTTCTATCTGCCGATTTTTTTTTTTGTTAATGATGCATTTACCATTTTAATGAAAAAGGGAGGATTATATGGTTGTTGCTTACTGCCACTGCCAAATACATTAATAATTTAAATTCCGTCCCTTCTTGCTGCAAATGGGCCTTACAGTGTGTGAAATTCAGTAATCTCTGTGCATCATATAAAGAACCCTATAAAGTTATATCCAATATATTATATTTAAAGATTAACTACTATGCTTAAGCAAGCTAATGAACAAATTATTTTAAGCTGACTGAGAGAATAAGAATTGTAAAACATTCACACACGGTATTGAACATAAACAAGAAACCAGAGTCCAAGTATCATTAATACTTCAGCTTTCATTTGCCACTGCCATCTTAAATAGTATTCAAATTGTTAAACTTGAGCCTTTTAAATTATATCAAGAGTGAATGAAAAAAGCATTATATATAGAAGGTGTTTAAAGAGGTTTGTAATAATTTTCAACTTTAATTTGTGATTTCCTTGCTAATAATATTGCTAGCCAGTATTATATATTTGCTACTTTTCGATTTGAAATATTAAGCTATAATAATAGACTATATTGCTTATAATATAATACATGTTAAAATTGTAACTAATAAATCTTACATCGACTGATGCAGATGGCTGCGTGAAAAAAAAATGATATTTTAAGCTTACAGAACAAGACATGCTCTGTATGTATTCACCAAAATCCAACAGCTATAGCTATCCTGAAAGCTTCTACTAATTTTGCTAAATAGTCTTAAATCAAGTGCTCAATTTTTAATGAAAGAATGATATGCTCACAAATATGTTTTTTACACTTTACTTTTATGGTATTTTGCATGAAGGCAAGTTGTCGGACAACAAAAAATATGCGTGACTTTTGCTTCTACGAAAAAGTAAAACAAGACGTTAGTGAAGACCATAAATGAACCCTCCTCTTACTAGCATCTAATTTTGCGCGTATGTATATGAATCCATCCATCCATCCATCCATCTTGTTGAGGAACTTATCTTGATTTAATTTAGCATGTCCGCCGAACTCGCCGTCGTTTATGCTGCCCTCATCCTTGAAGATGACAACATTGAAATCTCTGTAAGCAAAATTATTGATTATACTATCATGTATCATGGGCTCATCGCGTCTTTTTTTTTTTTTTTTTTTTTTTTTTTTTTTTTGCTTTAGGCCGACAAGCTTCAAACCCTTGTTGCTGCTGCTGGTATTGAAGTTGAACCCATTTGGTTCTCCCTCTATGCTAAGGCTCTTGAAGGCCAAGACCTCAAGGCTCTCCTCTTGAACGTTGGTGCTCCCGGTGCTGGTGCTGCTGCTCCTGCTGGTGCTGCTGGTGCTGCCGCCACTTCCGATGCCCCTGCTGAAGAAGCTAAGGAAGAAGAAAAGGAAGAATCCGATGATGATATGGGTTTTGGTAATTTTTGAACAAATGATAGCTGAATGAGTTTTTTAATGTATCTTATAGGTCTCTTCGATTAAAATGCTTAAATCAACTTTTTTTCGTGAAAATAAAAAAATTCAATTGTAGTTTTGCAATTACAGAACTTACATTTTAAATGTTTTATAGTTGAAGGAAGAAAGGAATAGATTATTGATAGGGATTTAAATTATGTTTTATTGTGATTGTACATTGGCTTTTACGGCATGTTGGCATTTTAATAACATCATCTATTCCGCTGTATATTGATATTTTTTTAGAGTTGACCTGCCCTTCGAAGTCGACGTCTTTCTTCCATCTATAACGTTCTGTTAATCTTTTTGAATCAATTATACTGATATGCAGTTTTACTTTACCCATTTTTTTTTACATTCTCTATACTGCATGAAAAAGAAGTCGCATTTCTTTTTGTCGTAATTGTTATCGTCGAGGCATTTCATACTTTGTTTTTCTTCTAAGGCACAAGGGTTCATGTACTTTGTAATTGCCTTTTCCTTAAATTGGTTGTTAAATCTTTTGGTGTGGAAGGTTCACCAAAATCAGGTTTAGGTGCTGGTGGTGGTGGCTTCGTAAGAGGCATGTTGAATAAATAAAATACTTGAGAAAAAATACAGGGTTGGAAATTTGATTTTAAAAGGTTCAACTACCGACACTTTCACAAGTTACAGCTTGCATTATCACGAATGCCTGAGATTCGAATCTTCATAAGGTTCATGGAAATAGACATCAATCAATAATAAGGTGTTGGTTAAATCTGTGTTTGATTAAAACAAAGTTTTTTTTTTTTTTTTTTTTTTTTTTTTTTTTAAATATGATACTTATTTATTGTAAAAGAATACGAAATATTTTGCTATGAGCTATGTACAGCATACACAGTGTCATAGACCATATCTATGGCATTTATTTATCGCTTACGTTAAATTAGAAGAGCCAACGGTGTATCAGCATAGCTATAAATGAATGTTATCTGCATGTAGAGCCGCACCTAAACTCACATAGCACAATATATACCATAGAATATAGTTCTTATCAGTTCCATTTGGTTCTTAGAGCTGTGTATGAACTCGTACACTGCACTACTGGATAATTCAAGGAGTTTGGCTTGTTGATTGAAAAATACAAAAAGATACCAATATCCAGAATGTATACCAAGACTTATCATAAAAGTTTATTATACCATAGGCATGGCATTTGATATCAGGAAAGCGCTGAGAGTGAGTGTGTGGATTTATTTCTTGAAGGCACTAATTTAATTTATTCCTTGTTTGTTAAATAAAATATAAAAGTCCAAATCATATCCTATGCGTTATTAAAATAATACATCTATTTTTTGGGAATGCTTCTTCGTAAGAGGGATAGCCAATGTAGCCGATAGCTTCATTTGTATAAGAGCATCTCTGCAATATCTGTTGAGTTCAACTTCGTTTTTTAATTCTTTCATGAAAAACAGTATTGACAATAAAGCTTCTTAACGCAATCAAGACTATTTGAATAACTATTATAATCTCAAATATCCCAAATTGGCTGTAGATATTAATAGAAAAGCTGAAGGGAAAATAAGTATTTTAAGCTCACTGACAACAGATTCGTTAACTATTGAATTGATAGACGTGTATAATAAGTAGACAAATGATTATTCAATTCAAATCACCTCGATAAAGAAAAGTGCGTGAAATATGTTTGTTTGGTCTGGTTAATATGGACTTCTTGTTAACACAGAAAACAAGTTGAAATTTGCCTATTGTCTCTCTGCGTAATCAAAATACAAAATTTTTTTTATGGTTATTATTTTCCCTTCTCTTACATTCCCGTTGCTTTATGGAAATAACTTAATTCCCGATAAACTCCTCATACATTTATTTCTCATATGTAAGCTACCAATGCTCACAACGTAACTTCTATAGGTGCATTGCTTGAAACTTTTTTGATTGGTATCCCTTATGCAAACATATTCTGGTGTTCTAATACGGCTGATAGTCATTTGTTATTTATCTACAATTTGATTATCAACACCTAATTGTTACTATCAACAATTTAGGATGTGCAATTAGGTAAAGAGAAATAAGATTTAATGACTTCATTTAACATGTGTATTACTACAGATTTCTATCTGCCATTAGACGTAAGATTAAAAATGTTATAGAAGCATTTGATACAAATTATGTTCATACAAAAAAAAACAAACAAAATGTGGTAGTAAAGATATGTGAAACTAAATAGTACTCTTGTTTTCTTTTTGAAAAAAGGTGATGAAGAAACTAAAATACCTATCTTGAAAAGGTTGCAACAAAAAGACATTTCATTTGTTAAATAAAAACCAGTAATGATAGAAATGAGCTAAACCGTTGCTTTTATTTTAATATTCCTCATTTGCAAGTTATTAAAATGAATGTGATTTTTCAATCTACACGCTTACAAAAAATTTTCAAAAAAAAATTTTTCATGTCCCAAAAATTAGAAAATTAAAAGGTTGTTTATGTTTAAAATAATTTATTAAGGAAATATAAAAAATGCAGATTACGCGTAGAGCAAAACCCTAAAACCAAGAAAAAATTAGTAAATATGGCCATTTTATGAAAGTTATAAAGAAAGCAAAGAGAGAATCAGTTGCAACAATGTTTACATCAAAAGAAAGAACTCAGGCAATGTAGATAAGGTTAAGTTTGTTAAATCATCCTTTGATCTCCCTTTCTTTCTTTCCATAATAATTTGTTCAGAAATGAAGAAAAAAGAAACTTACCGAAATTTGTATACTTCTAATCCAAGTAAAATATGGTTATTAGAAAGAAAACATTCACGTACTTCGCTGAAACAGAAGCTATTAAATACTTTTCGTTTTCAAGTCCAGCAAAAAGCAATTTCCGGCTCGGATTCGTGATCTTATCTTAAGTTGTGGGCTCAAAAACTTTAGGGAATAAGGAGCTGACAGGAGGAACAATGGGATTATGGCCGTCATTAATTTAATCTTCCTCTTTCTTCCTCTACTTACTTGGTGTTGTTAATATGGTAAATAAGGAAAAACATCCATCCATTGATAATAAGTGATGATTAATATAAATCTTATTTGTAGTCTCACAGGTTAGTTCATTCACTGATTTCATTTTCCCTTAAAAAATGATCCATTTAAAATCGAAAGGGAGAATTCCATTGAAGCATAATTAGAGATTAATTTCATTATAGAAAATACGAGGCTCCCCGTCATGGTCACTTGGGTTTCGGTCCCCGTAAGAGAACCAGATCTCACCGCGGTCGTGTCAAGGCTTATCCCAAGGACGATGCTAAGAAGCCCGTCCACTTGACTGCTTTCATGGGTTACAAAGCTGGTATGACCCACATTGTTCGTGATCTTGAGCGTCCCGGTTCCAAGATGCACAAGAAGGAAATCGTCGAAGCCGTCACTGTTATCGAAGCTCCCGCCATGGTTGTTGTCGGTGTTGTTGGTTACGTCGAAACCCCCCGCGGTCTTCGTTCTTTGACCACTGTTTGGGCTGAACACCTTTCTGAAGAAGCCAAGCGTCGCTTCTATAAGAACTGGTACCGCTCCAAGAAGAAGGCCTTTACCAAGTATGCTCAAAAGTATGCTGAAGGTGCCAAGGATGTCACTCGTGAATTGGAACGTATCAAGAAGTATTGTTCTGTTGTCCGTGTTATCGCTCACACTCAAATCTCCAAGGCCAAGCTTCACCAACGCAAGGCTCACATTATGGAAATCCAATTGAACGGTGGTTCTGTTGAACAAAAGGTTGATTGGGCCCGTGAACACTTTGAAAAGGAAGTTACTGTCGGTTCCATCTTTGAACAAGATGAAATGATTGATATCATTGCTACCACCAAGGGTCACGGTTTCGAAGGTGTCACCCACCGTTGGGGTACCAAGAAGTTGCCTCGTAAGACTCACCGTGGTCTCCGTAAGGTTGCTTGTATTGGTGCTTGGCATCCTTCTCGCGTCATGTACTCTGTTGCTCGTGCTGGTCAACGTGGTTACCACCGCCGTACTGAAATTAACAAGAAGATTTACCGTATCGCTACTGGTGCTGATGCCAAGTCTGGTACTACTGAATATGACTTGACTGAGAAGCAAATCACTCCTATGGGTGGTTTCCCTCACTATGGTGAAGTTAATGAAGACTTTGTTATGATCAAGGGTTGTTGTGCCGGTGCCAAGAAGCGTGTCATTACCCTTCGTAAGTCCTTGACTGTTCACACCAAACGCTCTGCCCTTGAAAAGGTTACCCTCAAGTTTATTGATACGTCCTCCAAGTTTGGTCACGGTCGTTTCCAAACTCCTGCCGAAAAGCACCAATTTATGGGTACTCTCAAGAAGGATCTTTAGATTGTTTTCAACATTTAGTCTTTATTTTATATGAAATAAAGGAAGCTAAGTTTATACAAACTCGTTTTCAGGTTTATCAAATTGCACAATGCCTGCATTGAGTTTATCTCCTCCATATTTTTCCAATGCTTGGAGTTCACGTCGGATGTATTGAACGACAAGAGCTAAATCAGTGGCGTTGTTGGAAGAAATTGCAAATAGGTTTCTCCACAAGGCAGCAGCCAAGACTGGGTCGTCTTTACACATGCCTTCATCATAAGCAACCACACCGCCATGAAATTGTGCTAAGAGGTCTTTGATATAACTATTAATCACTTTTTGCTGTGTAATCTGTAAAAAGATTTTGTTTAGATTACAATGTCAATGTACCCATATATATTCATATATAAAGTTATATATATATTTACACCGTGAGATCTGATTCTATCTTCTGCATCCTCAAAGAATCGATTGACAAGTTCTTGAATATAGAGTTTCCCATTTCCTTCTGCACGAAGATGAACCATCAACATCCAGACGTGTAGTTGAGTGACCGAAAACCAGGACTGAAAGTTATCAGGAAGATTACATTCTAATGATAGATCAGTAAACCGAATACACACTCACTAAATTTTTATTATTTACCTTTAATATAAAAATCTTTGTTTAAATCCATTTGTTGTGCACATTCGGCATAAAGTGTACGGCTGGCGCGAATAGCAGTTGAACTCTTTGAATAATAACCCATAAGTCTAGCCAAGCCATAAACAACCTTCTTTGTGGCAGGTGAATATTTTGTAGAATTATTCTCTGTCGTATTTTCTTCTGTCGGTGTATTTGTAGAGTAAGAGCGGAAAGATAAGGCTGGGACTATTCTGTGCTGATGCAGAGCATTGTTATAGAAAGTCTAAAGTATTGTTTTATATATTGTCCTTCTTTTAACATCAAATATTTCTTTTCTCTCTCCATTTTACCTTTTTGATCTGACTATTAACTAATCGTCTTGTAACAAATGACATTGGTTTTGAAAGGTCGTGAAAAAAGTTTGACGGGACCAAGGCAGAAAAAAAAACTTTTCTGTGCTCAATCGCGGAGAATGAAAATTAAAGACATCCCTTTTTTTTGGGCTCATAGATGTCACCAGCAGGGAGAATTGTTATGGCAACAAGTAAACAATAAGGAGGTCCAATTTTTAAGAATTTTATTTTTTTTTTTTTTTTGAAGAAAAAAATTACTTGTGCTGTAGTCTTAAAATACTTCTAACATCAGCTGCAAATCGTAAAGCATCTAAAAAAGGTAAAAGATCTAATAAACTTTCATCGTTGGGGTTTGATATCCAAGTGGGTAAAGCAATTCCGTTTTCTGAAAATAATTAAATAAGTGGGGTAATATTTTAATTTCATTTTTTTTTTTTTTTTTACCTTTGAACAAATCAAAAGCAACTGTACTATTGTCAATTAAACATACTTTGTTGAGATCATTTTCGGCCAGCGTAATGTCTTTTAGGAAATTGCCGTTCCTAGCAACACAGGACTACATACAATAGATCAATGTTTCAATCCCATGTGCTTAAATTTATGTTATTTTACTTGACGAAAAAATCGTTGTGAAATTATATTGTCTTGATCAAGCCAATCGATCACAGGATCAGCATATTCTGCCATGGATGCGGTATAAATTACAATTTTATACCACTGACTTATCTACAAGTTACATATATAAGTATAATGTTTATAAAATTCTTTCTCTTCTTACTGTCTTTAAAAAGAAATCAACATGAGGACGTTTATAGACCTCATATAACAGGCTTTGTTTATCACATTGTACTTCTATTGTTTTGTGAATAATGGATGGGCTGACGGATGATATAGTTTCAGAACCAAGTCTAACAGAGTGAACCAGCGTTTCATCTAAATCTAGTACAAGTGTCTTTCCTTTATAATATTGTAAAGCTACACTGTTGGGGGTGGGTATCTTTTTTGTTTTTTTAGTGGGTAATAATGAATAAATGAATTGAAGTGTTATTGCAACGTAATGATATAAATGACTGAGAAATAATCTTGTCCTTTTCTTTTTACTTATGTTGTTTGTATTATTTACTGTTGTAATAGCAAAGGTAGTTGACATGGAAGAAAGGTTTTTTTTCCACAAAAGAGAGAGAAAAAAAAAAAAAATTAAAAAAAAAATTAAAAAAAAAATATAAAAAATGAAACTCTCTTGCTCTCTTTTTTTATTTTTTATTTTTTTTCATTACTTTATAAAAACTGTCACTTGATTTTTACTTGATTTTTTTAATATCAATATTAGATGCATACTGTTTATCATATAATCACTCCGACAATCCCTGAGCTATACTTTTCTTTCCCTTTTTGTATTTGCAATAATAATATTGCTTTGTTCAGGCTTTGTATCTGGGGAGTAACAGTGAACAATAAGTATTGTACATAATTAGGTAAACAACGAAATTTTACAATAAAACGAAACATAATCATAAACACAAAGGACAGCAAATAAAAAAAAAGACATCCTTTTTACAGTCTCTATCATTTTTTAAAAATTAGAAGAAAATAAAAATAAAAAAAAAGAAAAATAAAAAGAAGGGCTTAAAAGATATAATAGAAAACCCTAAAAAGACCATTGAGAAGGGCAGTTATTAATAAGTGCCCTGGGATAAGGCTTATAGAATACAATGCAGACACATTCACTTATTTGTCAGTTACTATCTTGATTTAAAAAGTGTCTATTGAGATTTAATAATCCATAGTAAAGTACATTATTCTTATTAATTATTGGTAGACTGAGTGAAATAATTGTAAAGAGGTCAAAAAAATTGTTGAAGAAACGCAACAAAATTAGAAAGAATTCAGAACAAAAACTAACGGGAAAAGAGATCCATATGGAAGCAAAGAAAGCATTCAAATGAATATAATATAACATAGAAGAAAGTTAGATACGTCTTTAGTTGAGTTGTTTAATGCACTTGCATGAAAGTGAGAATGATCATGTATGTATAGAGTTGAAAATAATAAAAAAAGAAAAAATGAGTACGAACTCAAAAGCTATTATGATGTTCATCATTTACTCTCAATGTATCTAGACATTGAATACTTACCACTGTTCAGTAGAAATTATTGGTTTATAGGGTGGCGGACTGGATGTCGGTCTTGTAGTTCATCAGCATGCTCTCTAGGTCTTCCTGGTCTTTTTGGTCGTTAAGGAACGTCATGTCTGAGTCTTTCGAGAATCTGACCATTCTCACGAAGCGAGCGAACAATATACAACATGTCGTGGCAGGCAGCTAAGTCACAATTCCAGAGACGAAATTGTTCTCAATTGTCAGCATCCCCACTATTATTAACCACAGACACTCGGCAGTTTTCATTTGTACATCTTAATAAGCTGTGTCTAATAGCTGAAGAGAGGAACTGTCTTCTATAAGGACAAGGATTTGGTGCCATTCAAAAGGTTTCTAGGGTCATTCCTTCACAACGCGGACAGCATTTACTTGTTCGTAACTCATAAATCAGGAGAACACGGAAGCCATTCTTCTGAAAGAATTTTCGAAAATCCACGTCACGAATAGGCTCATGAAACCTGGGGTTTGGAACAGACCAGTTTTCTATCACAAAGAAAGCATCATTACTAAATTTTAATCTTGATTTGGTAATCAAGGAACGGTCAGCAAGCTGATTCCTAAAATAAGACGATAACCGAATCTTTCGGTAAATTGGAATGGGTAGTAGTATGATTGCTTGGTGTGTTCACATAATGAGACTGAACAATAAAAGTATGCTCAGAGCGGCTCCTAAGAAAAGCAGCGTAGCCTTCCAACTCCAAAGCTTTGAAATGAACTGGACTACGCTCAGCTAGAGCAAATTCATTGGACTTGACTTCTTGGCTTCCAAATGGGATCCAAAGGGTCTCATCTCAGGCAAATCATTTTCTAATGAACACTTCAGGGCGTTCAGTTATAATGCTTATCCGCCAAAATATACTATTCAGGAGTAGAAGGGCTATTGAAATATCGGGTCAGAAACAAAAAATATACATTTAACATTGAATCAACTTCATATCAATATATATATTTTGAAAGTCTATTAAAAAGCAATCTTGCTAGTATGAGATGATCAATCTCCAACATTCTTTAGAGAGATTAGGCTGTTGTTAGAATGCATAATTATCTACAATGGTAACAATAAATTGAGTATGTTACTGCTTTATGTTGGCTATGACACCCTTATTAGGTCCTCTTTTTTATTTGGGAGAACTATACTCTCTTCTTCTCATTGTTTTTTGAATCGATATGCTGAACTAAGCCTTTTTAGCTGGGAATAGCTCATTGAGTATAACAGTAGTTAGGATGTCTTTGTCAACGAAAAGGCGGGCAACAGCGCGCTAGACTGGACATTGGAGGTGATAGATAGCGTGAATGACATGTTGAACAAAGAGGCTGCATGCAATACACTCCTTCTCACCTTAATCAAAGTCGTCATATTAAGAGTTTCGAAGGTTGTTTGAATCCAGAGGAACGTAATTGTCACGTAAAGGGATCTCAAATTTTTTCAACGGGGAACAGATTACAGCTTCATATTTGTTATGAATGAGGAAGGCAACGAGATGGCGGTCGGGGTAATGAATGTCGATGACCCCGACCGCTGTTTATATACAACGGTCGAAGAAGGAGCGTAGTTGTCTAATAGGAAGACAGCGTTGTATAGGGAGATAGAGGTATTTAAACCCTTGATTAGTGGAAGGGGGACTGGAAGTGCCAGCGGCAGCAGTTTGGCTGGGATGTGGTGAAGTGTGCTTGGGTTTGAAAGGTTTTTGGAGGAGAGGAGGTCCAAGTTCTGGAGGTGGAGGACGTTTAGTAGACGTTTTAACTTGTCATGGCGAAGGAAAATCAGGTGGACAGAAAACGACGGCAGTAGAATCATGCGTGGGTACAGCGGTGTTGGAAGTTTGAGATAACCGCTCAAGAAGGGGATTGTTTTGATGTTATAGTTGATTGATTTCCGGTTTGGCTGCAGCGAGTTCTGCTTGTAACTGTTTTACAGTAGGCATGTTCAGGTCTGGTGTTGTGAATACTTTTTTAAATGCGGCAAAAATCTATAGAAGGCGATGGAAGGCGGAAAGAAGTTTTTTTCACAGCTTCATATGTTTAAACATTTATTTTATTTACAAATAAAACTGAAACCCAAATGGGCGCGTAATGATTTAGTTTTCACCGTTTTCACCAGGGTCAGATCAAAAGAAAACGAGTGGAAGCTAAAAACTCCTTATGAGATCAAAGGCAAAAATGTTTGAAGAAAAAAATGTTGACAAGTGTAAGAGTCGCTAGCAAGAGGAATTGGGAAGCCAATTGAGGAGCCTTTGCCCAGTATAGGGTGGTGGTGAAGGTGGATCTTTGTCATGGCATAGGTAGTCGAGCTCATGATGGATGGTACAGATAGTGAGCCATCTAAAAAACCAAGGAAGAACTGCTTGAAAGGGATGTGGTGTTCGGTGAGGTAATTTGTTCAGAAGGAAGGACAGAGGATTGACTATTGTTTCAGGTAATTGTATTTGATAGTGCATATTGAGACAACGAATAGGTTGGAATTTTGTAAGTGTATGTGGAGGATGGAAAGGGCATGGTCAGGATGTACCAACATGCAGTCATCTAAGACGCCAATGCATGTGGTGATTTCATTATATTCTGGTCATTGGTAGCCATAAGATAGGTTCCAAAGAAATAACCGTACGACATTGAGAATGGAGTGTAATGTTACGGGAGGAGCGATTTTGATAGAGATTGTCTTGTCAAGATTGTAACAAAATTTTTTTTGGAGTTCGATTGCCTAGTGTTTCAAGGTAGGGTGGACATTCTTTCCATAAAGGTGATTTTGAGAGTACATACTATTGTGAATAGTTATTAAACCGACGGATATAGCACAATGGGCCAGAAAGCAGAGTATCATCTGGAAGCGTAAAGGAGCGAAGAAGGAATAGAAATTGGAGAATGTAGGCACATTCATGTATGAAAGATATTTTCGTAAGGTGGGGCATCACCTTGGTAGAGGATCTCTGTTTTATACACTTGCATTACTCTTAATCCTTCTGTTCTTTGATGAGCTTAAAATTTTCATTCGTTAAAAAAAAGAATACAGAGATGCTTATACTTGTCATATTGTTGGAAATATTGATGTCCCGGTTCCAAAATACATAAACTATCTTGGAAATAAGGATATTTTGATTATGAACTTGCTTGGTGCATGTCAAAGAGCGAGTCCTACACGAATTACAGTCTTGAATTCTTTTATATGATCCTTGCCATCACTGAAATCAACGTACTATTACATACTAGGCCGAGATTATTTCTTTTTAAGATATCTTAAGTCTGCATCGAACCTTGAGATAAGCCTTTCTTGTCGGTCACTTATCTACTGTTTATTAACTGACAAATAGAATGATAAAATTGCAGTTTAAACATAGGATTAGGAATATCTTTGTGTTCATGAAGAAGAGCATAAGAGTTTACAAAAAGTGGGCTTTGAATAAAATTTGATGAGTATCTTTACTTGCAAAAATTGTACTGTGGTTGAGTTGAATGCTGTATTATTCATGGATATATTTGTTAAAATTTCATGAAAAGACTTTTATTCCAAATAAGATATGGTTTTCGCAAACAGAGGAACGTACTGTGCTGTGCCTTTCTTTATATACAAAACATCTAACAGAAGAGTTTTTTGCTTTTTGTTATTTGGCCTTCTGCTTTTGCTGGTCATTAATATCAACTTCAGTAGTAATAAAAAAATATTCATAATGTATAAGGCTAACCAATAGGGCTATGTATTAGTTATGTGTATTAGTGAGAAGAAACGATACTGACATTCTCAAGGACCTCATCCATTATGACACCACTGTTTTCGATTACACACCAATAAAATTCCATTCTCAATTCAATTGACATTTACGAAGAGACAGTAATTTATTTTTAATAAACATGTTTAAACAAGCTGAACTTTCGTTTCTTTACCATTATGTGGATTGAACTTGGATGATCCAATGCATATACTTTGGCACTAATACTTTTACTATGTGCAGATATGATTTCGTTAAAACACATTTTAAATACTCATCCAAACATTCACATTAAAAGATGACGATAGCTTGCTAATATGAGAAACTATCCAAGAAATGATGCATGCATTTTCAAATGAGGTAATTGATTTCGTCTTTTAAAAGCTCTTATTTTTGTTGTAGAATCAATTAAAATTTTTAGCAAAAGAAAGGTGTGCGTTTTCATTCCTTTACATTTATTCTGCAATAACAATATTAGCTGCTTTTTGTAACTCCCATATTCTACTATCAAAAGTACTACAAACATTAAGCAAAAGAGGTATATCATTTTGATTTAACCTAACAAGAAAATGATAAATAAACCTACATGGATTGAATAATATATTACCCTAATTGAGTAGCTAATTTATCTATATTTTCTACCATTGTATTGTCCTCTTGTACATAATCTTGTAGCATTGTGCTATACAAATAGATCAATTGAAGTCTATCTTCCATTACATCAAACAGTCTCTCCACTGATTCAATCCCTTGTCGATCATATATTTCAGTAATCTCAATTAACATATCATGAACCAAGTTGGACATAGAGATGGCATTCCAATGGCCGTTATTCATGTTCGACAATCTATGATTTAATACTCGGCATTTACTAAATAAAAATGGGGTTAGTAGAGAGAGAGAGGGGATAGGAACGTTGGTTACAATTGATTAGTGTCTATGACAAGACAGGAAGCCTCTAATACTGAATCTGTCAAAGTAAATTGTTCAAGCGTACTATGTAAATCTGCGTCAATAACAGAAGTCGAAGGTAAAGCAGGTAAACCCATGAGAACGAAGTCTGATTTGTAATTATCACAATAACTAGCCATGAGTGATCTTCCATAAGATTTAGCATACAATCTGTCCGTTTTGGTATCTGCTGTATCTTCTTGAGTGATATCAGGTTCCATATGTACAATAGATGACCTATACGACCATATAAGAAACCAACCATTCTACTACTTTAAAAATTACTTTGGCATCATGACTGGATAACTTCCAGAAGAAGATACATTGGGTATGTCAATAGAAGAGATGGATGGTGAAGATGAAGATGCAAATGGATCTGGAGACCACTCTTCATTTGTACTGTATCTATTGGATGAAGCTGACTCGAGTGAAGAACAAAAGATGTCTCGTGGATGATGTGCGTGAGAGTTAGGTATTGCGATGGATTCTACGTCTCCGGTCAAATGTCGCACAATTCTATCTTCAAAACGTGTGGTGTCGTCCTCTTTGATCTCTTGACTAAAGATAGAATCCTCAATCACGCTCTTTGTTCTTTCTTCAATATTCTCATAAACTTCATTGCATCGAATAAAATAAGTTAGAATATACAGTATCCTTTGTACAACACTTGGTCTTAATCCAATGACAATTGTCCTTGCGATCCTTGATGGAGTACCAATAAAACCATAAAGGTCACTATATGAATTATATGGATCAATTTTAACTGTCTTCTTATGAATCCATTTACCTTAATTGAGCCCATAATGGATCGTAATTACCATGGTGAAGATGCTATGTTTAAAATGAATAAGAAATCTTCAAGGACACGTACACTTACAATATTTGTATTTGGAGGAGCGACGGTATAAACCCAAGAGAGATGATGCATCAAGACAGCCGTCAAAAGAGTTGATATAAAATAATGATGCGTCTTGTTATTAAATTGTTGTATGAGGTCCACAAATTCTTTAATCAGACTTGCTTGATAAGTCAATTTACGATGTGGAAAGGTAGACATGTTTAACCAAAGAGGTTCCTAGCAAAGATGAATAAATGATTGTATTTAATGGTGTTTTTACTTGTATTCTAGGGGTTGTATAAAGATCAAAAAATGATTTCTTGAATTGAGAAACAGCTTCTGTTAGGATTGAATCATGTTGAAAGGTATCAGAATGTAAATAGAAAGGATTAAAATTTCTTTTTCTTGTTAAATTTGAAATAGGGTGTTTGAAATATTGATATAGCTGTTTAAATGCGATTGATTGTAGTTGATGTAATCTATTTTCAATTAAAGCAAAATGAGAGAATATGAAATCATATAAGGTTTCATTCTTATCCAAATTGATAATAAATGCTACGGCATATTTCATTCTACAATTATTAATAGTTGATTTAGTAGGTGTTGTAGGTAATGGGGTTGGACTGAATAATGTTTCCATATTAGTTTGACTAAATCTACGATTTCTTTTGATTTGTAATCCTAATATAGGTGGATAATACAAGTGTCCGTCTTCATCACTTTCCGATATATTATCTTCGAAGTAAATAGATGAAAATTCACTATTGATAGATGAAAATGAAGTACGTCTTTGACTGTTGTTGTTGTTTAATGTAAATAATTTTGAAATAATAATTTGTAGTTGTTTATCTCTTTTGTAATAGTGAATCTTGGTATTCATTCCTTTATATGCGAGTGGTGCAGTACCAAAGATCATTTCACCAATTAAATCTAATTTTCGATTACTACTACTACTATTACTACCACTACTATTACTATTATTATTATTATTATTCTATATAAACAATTGAGTCTTTTCATTCTATGAATTCAATGGATAAATTACATGTCTGTGATCAGATAAAGAAGGCATTGTTTTCAGATAAGTATGAGGATGTCTTGTATGAAATGATGAACTAGTTGTATTGGAAACTAAGTTTGATTTTATTCTATTATCATTCCATGAATGTGCCATATTTGTTGTATTTGTAGTTGTATTTGTCTGGTTGTTGTCTGAATCATAAAGTATCGTCTTATTCGATTCACCTCCATCTTGACAAAATATAATTCTTACATCTTCTTTTTGTATAGATTCTGGTTCCCAACTATACTTCAAGTTAATACCCTTTCTTTTTCTCTCACTCTCTCTTTTTCTCCTTTTTTTTTTATTTCATTCTGAAATACACTTGTGGTTCAAGTAATTGTTTCGTATAATTGTCTTGACTGTCATTTATATTTTTGCTTTTAAATAATCTATGAAGCATTATTTCTTTTTTCTCTTTCTATTTTATCCATGAACAATAAAAAAGAACGAAAAAATAATCAAATAGTGTATGACAATCATGACAGTCAACTGAACGGTCACATGATATAACATATATTTTAAACAATTCTTTCCTGCTCACTTTATTAAAAACTAATAATCTTTATTCAATAATATCGGCATATCTTCCCTTCATCAAAATTACTTTATTCACTGTAAATCATTGCAGACATAATCTTTTATAAACTAGTCTATTAATCACCAAATTAACATCATTGGCATGATTAGCCTTACAGTCATGTAGATCAATATTATTGAAACATTATTCACAAAAGATAAACTTTAGATCAATGGTATGGTTTAAGATATGGCTTTTTCCTTAATGAAGATATTCTTAAACTATTTTCAGAAAGTAAAGTCGCATTTTTACAAACTTTGCAATACAATATATAAATGTGTATATGCTTTTTTGGACAAATTTTATTAGAAACAAAATCACAATATTAGAAAAAAAAAATACTAATGTTGACGAAACGAAGACTGAAAATGTGATACATGCTCTCTGAGCCACGCTTTATTTTTCTTATAATAATTATAATAATAAAATTTTTCCCTTTTTCCCTCATATCTTTCAAGCTAGCTAATATAAATTCAATTTTTTTTTTTTCGAGGGAGGGATAAGCATATGGATAATATATATGATAACTAACTAACTAAACATTATTCAGCGAAAGAATCTTTTGTACCAAGTGGGGAGGGGGTATGTATCACATTTTCAGTCTTCGTTTCGTCAACATTCGTATTTGTTGTCGTTCCTAAACTAATCCCAGTTGACTCCACTCCGACTTCCAATGTGATACGCTTCTCCGTAGAAAAAATTGAATTGCTGATTGCTGTACTAGAAGATATCTGTGAAGATGGTTTATAATAGTATTTTTCAAATGTATTTGAGTTCAGGTTCCAATTAGCGTGTTTCTTGATATCTTGAATTTTGTGACCCAATTCTACAGCTTTCGTACTTGAGGAAGCGCGTATTGAGTGTGCTTGAAATGCATTTGTGTCAACCCCAGCGGCTTCCATTGCTGTCTTTATCCAGTTTGCTACTGTTGTTGGTCTTACGGAAGCCGATACCTTAGGAGAATCAATATACGTCAGGAAAAGAGTGTGATCATCTGGTAAGTCTTTTCGTAGTTCGGCAGTCTTGGAAAGAAATTTGGAGGTTGTTCGTACAGGGCATAATTCTTCCTCTTTGTTTTGTCCCAGAATAATTGATTTGATTTGACTTTCCTTCAGGTTCTTGCATGAACTCGCATGGTCATTCCATTTTCATCCTCTTTCAAAATAATGTCTCGATGTTGTAGTCTGACGATGTCGGACCTTGGTCTCCACATTGTAGCCATACATAATAATAAAATCGTTTTTAGTTGTAGCTGTTCTAATGATAACGTTTCTGGGGGTGATAACTGCGTCTTGACATACTCGACTAAAATGTTGATATCCCAAGTTACCAATTGTTGTTCAGTTGGAATCTTGACCTCAGATTTACGTTTTGCTGCAAAAAATTCCTTGATCACCATTTGTTCCGCAATTTGTTGTTTGTCAGAATACAAAATTGAGAAAACTGAAGCAATAGATGAATGTAAAGTGTAAAGGTAATTGCTAGAAAAGTCTTGGTTATGTCATAAAAATTGTAGAACCTTGAGCAGATTGTATTCGACTGGATGTTTGGAAAAGGGGGGTTTTAGGTAAAATATAATATAGCAACAAAGATAAAGAAATACTGTTAGAACTTAGTATCTCTTTATTAAGTTAAGATAACTATGATTCAGATTCTACATGTAAAAAGTGAGAGTATTTATAGACATGATACGGATAAAGAATTAGGACAGATTTATAATCAATTTGACAGAATAGATGATTACTATTTCTAATTATTAGTTTAGCCTGTTCCTAGCTTGTATTGTCAATTATGCTATTGGGATGGTTTCAGATATAACTATTTAAGGAGACAGTACGGATGAATATAAAGACTTTTAGTTCCGTGATTGGATATCATTGCTAACAATAATATCTCAGTCAGGATAAATGTTTTCATGACTAATGATGATCCGGTAAGTAATCGTCATTCCATATTCAACATGCTCATATTATCAATAAACTATATTACAACCATGTCATCTTATTTGACTATATGAAGTTAATATGAATAAAGCTTAATATAAAAATCTAATCAAAGTATTTTATTGATCTGTGTTGGGAATAATGTTATAAATGATTCCAAGTTATGTCAACATATTATTCAGGATCATATCTGATTCCTTTTACTAAAATAAAGTGACTATAATCTTATGTATCCTTAACAGGTGGAAACAAAAATAAAGAAACAGTTTGTGTACTTTTTGAGACTGATCTTTATTTCAGTTTTAAGTTAAGGTAAAAATTATTCTAATTGAAGACAGGTATTTATATCTTATTGAGTGAGTGGCTTGATATCTTCTATTGTAAGCGTTCTTCTAATATTCAGGTGCTTTAGCAAGTGTCATCTATAATTAGGATTATGAAAACTTTTCATTTGTTCTTTTGTATGTCTGTCATATATTATCTTTTATTCTGGGAATTCCTCACTGATTTGAATAACGTTATTTTACGCGTTATTTCAATTATGTGAAAGATTAGCAATATTCCTGATATTGGATTGGATCTTGTTATTTTAGTTGATACTTCTTCTTATCAAAGAACTCTCATTAATACAAAACATATTCTAAAAGAATATGCTTAATTGGAATAGATTGTATGATCTTATTTAAATAAACTTATATTTTATTTTATTTAATTATGATCTTGTATTAAGATTTATGTTTATCAATGTCAACTACAATCAGTTGCTGTTTTACAACAAGTATGCCGAAAAGGTGTGCTTCAGTTATTAAAGCAAAAGGTCGTTGGGCTAAGTATTTATTTTTTTAAATAAAGTGTGTCAAAACGTTTACTTATAAACGCCGTCAAAACTGGTCGCATGTACCGTCGAAATTTGAGGATCAGTTATTACCGATACATTAGCTCTACTGCAATGCTTGTGCTACCATAGAGTTACTCAGAGTTTGCTCTTTCGAATGGTGTATACTATGTTGCTATAAAATAAGTGATGTATCCATCATTCATAACTCGATATGAAAACAGTATTAATAAGCTACATGTAAAATATATCCAATAGATAGGCTACAGGTTAATTCGGATAAATCTTCATTAAGAATAAGATGCTGCGTAATTGCACGGTTAAATTATATTAAATCCAGGAACTAAATCACAGTCAATCACAGTCAATCATATACGAGTATTCTATGGATAAATGCTTATGATGACAAAGATAACAATGGAAGAACACGTAACCATTATCTATTTGTCATCAGTTATATCATACTCATTAATTATTAATCCATGACATGAAATATTATCCGTGTATAAAAAGTATAAATAGAGTATCATTTTCTTATTAAATAAAGCAATCTCTTAATCGAGTCTCGTCCTCTCTTGTTCCTTTCTATTCTTGGATAAATCAATAAGAAATGAAGTAGACCGCAACGTGTATAGGCAAAATATGAAAGCATGCGACCAGTTTGACGGCAACTGTATTCTATGTTGTAGAACAGCATCTGATCATAACGGACATTGAATAATCACAACTAAAAGAAGTACAGTGGCTCACGAAATTGTACAAGTGTTTTGCATTTTTTGCTTCAGTAGGATTTATCAACACTAAAACGATAAATAAGCTACAGCATGTTATACATCATTCGAAAGTATATCTTCTTGGCGTTTTGCTAATATTATTTAGTCGGCGATAAAATCAGTTTTGATGGAGTTATGACCGTTTACAAATGCCGACTACACTTGTACAATTTTGGGACCGTTTCAAATATTTCAATATCAGCTTATAATCTTGCTCGTCACAGCGCGTAAGCCACCATAAAAGATTTCTTTTTATTTTTCAATGCTCAAAGTATGTTTTTCTTTCCTTTTTTGCCATTTTACTTACATCTACAGGAGCTAACTGCTATATAAAAGTGTACCAACTGTTATGTCTTGGTAAAGTAATTAAGGTAGCGATAAAAACCAAAGAATACTTTTTGAGACTGAACTTTATTTAAGACAATCTTAATTGTTAAAAAGAAATCATTACAAAGTCTACTATTTATATTCTTCTATCAGTTGGCGGGTAAATGAGTAGTTATGAGCGTAGATCCAATAATTGACATGTTTGATTGAAGAACGATCACTGAATCGATTATGAAAATTTTTTGTTGTAAACATAGTTATTTTCTATATGATATCAGTTGTATTAAAATAAATAACGATACACAAAAAGATTAAACTATGATTGAACAATTCCACACTTTTCCAAATTTAGAACAATAAGATCAATATCTGTCATCCTAGAGAGTCTAATCAATTGTCAACCCCAAAAGTAATTAGATCAAAGTTAATTGACTGGTTATTATTTCTATTGTTCAACTTCAGATGCATATATTAGAACATCGACAAGCTTTAGCTTAATCATTGGTTCTTCAGCACGACATCGTGACCGAGTCTATATCTTTTATATCTACGCTCACAAAGAATATAAATAGATGCCAACTTTTGATCCATAAAGCGAGGCCTTTTCGCAATATAAAGAAATCTGCAATAAAGAAGGATTTTAATTTTATATTGCTGCTATTGTTTTTTTGTTTAATTTTTTATTTAATCTTGCGATTAAAACATTTTTAATTCGTTGTTTTTATAGATCTTATTGTTCTTTAACTGATCTGGGAGAATTGTCCCGTCTTCATTGAGAGGAAAGATATACAGTAGGTCAAAAAATTGCTGCAAGGAATTGCAAAATACCGGTTTTACAGCTGGTTGTCTATGGATACTGCACCAAACTATCTCAAACTTTGATCGTTTGTACCTCACTAGAAAGGGCATTTATTCGTCGATTATCTGATATGGACAATGGTTATTGGCGGAATTTGATATAGTTAAAGGGAATGTTATAAACATCTGGCATTTTTTACTTGTTTACATATGTTTGGAATAACGAATTTTAATACGACCTAGCCGATTGTTATCGTATGAATTCACATCCTTGACATCGTAAGAATGTTAGCAGTATATAAAGACGCTTGCAATTCCTTTATTTTAAATTTTAAATTGTCTTGCTTGCACTATTTATCTTTTTTACCCTATCATCAACCACATGCCTAAACGACTATCAAACGAGAAAGTAAACAATCTCAAACAAGCATTAACTGAGCCCACATCAGCGTACGCTATTGCTAAGGAGACTGGAGTACATAAATCAACTGTTAGTAGTTACTTTAGAAGGTTGTTTTTAAACAGGACAATAAATACAGGTGGTAGACCTACAATAAACTCCAAAGTGACGAAGCGGTTAAGCAAAAGAAAATTCGTTAAAGGGGTTCCAAATACTGCCAAAGAGGTATGCCGGGAGCTGGCTGAACTTGGCTATGATATCTCATACCAGTCAGCAATTAAGGTACTGAAATCAATGGAGTTCCATTTTTCAATAGAAAAAAAGAAGCTATTTCCGACAAAAGCACATATGTAGCATCAGTTAGAATGTGTCAACGATCATCAGGATTAGACAGTAGACGACTGACAATAAACGGTATTCTTTAATGAATCTGAGATCAATGTATGGGGATCTGATGGTGGTAACTACTATTGGAAAAGGCCAAGTGGTCTTTTTCAACATCGTGACCTGAAATTTACAGTCAAGCATAGAGCTAGCAAGTTGATGACGTGAGGCTGTATAACATGCGGAAGTCCAGGATATGACTGCCAAATTTACGATGGAAGCATTTATTCGGATGTTTACCAGCATAATTTGAACACCACGCTTCGTGTGTATTATGGGACTGCGTAGGACTTATAAGTAGTAGAGAAAAAGGTAATTTTTATTATATTCAAGTTCAGATAATTCATATATCACATTCCCCCGTAGATTGAGAGAAGTATAACATATAATAAAGATAATGTAAGAAATATAAGATAACTATGTAAATTCTCAATAAAGTAGATTGCATTCATAAAAAGGCTTGAGCAAGGAGATATGCATATTTGATAAGGTTTTTCCAGTTTCACAATTCTTCAAATTGTACCGAGTGCTTGAAAGAACGTCTTCAACAAAAAACGGACCATACCAGTCAAAGGCTAACTTTCTTGGTTTGGCGATAGTCGAGAGTTGCATGTTAAAAATGAGAACCTTGTCACCTTGCTTGAATGCTTGATAGTCAATCGAATTGTCATAAGTTTTCATTTGCTCGTACACTATTTCAAAAGCAGTGTTGAGATTTTCTTCAAGTTCCTTTGCAAAGTGAGACTGAGGTGTTTCCGCATTTCTGTACTGAGCTGGATACTTGACGTTTTCCTGAGAATCTGTAATAAACATTGGGCTTTGAGCTTTCCGACCATGGACCAATTCAAATGGACTTGTTTTGATTGAAGAGTGATACATATTATTGTATACGAAGCGAATTAACCGGAGGTGTACATCCCAATTACTCTTGATGTTTTCTTGTGAACAATAAAGCAAGATCATCTGCCTCAAAGTTTTCATAAATCGTTCCACCAGACCATTGGAAGATGCCACGTAAGGAGGAGTGAACTGTAATTGAATGCCTGCGAACACAGCTAATTGTTGATTGAATTCGCTAGCAAAAGATGATCCATTATCTTGCAGACAGATATCAGGTATACCATGACGCAGAACAAACCCGTAATAAAAAACTTTTGCCAACTCCATAGTATTGGTACTTGCAACTGGATACAATTCTACATAACGCGTAAAAGTATCAATGATCACTAGCACATATTTATTGTTCGTATTGCTTGTAGGTAACGGTCCAAAATAGTCCATAGCAATCTTCTGAAAAGGTCGAGAGCCAACTGTTGAAGAAAGCGGGAATTGTTTAGAGCGATCACCTTTTATTTGTTGACATGGTAAACAGGACTTGATGAACACCGTGATTGTCTTCTCCATTTCAGCAAAATATATTCGAGCATGTTGGATAGCCTTATATGTCTTGTTCGAACCACCATGACCAGCAAACTGTGAAGCATGATAAAACTCAATGATTTTACTGACCATGTGTGCAGGAGCCATTTTGTAATGAGTCGCTTTGTTGCTGTACTTAACCTTTTTGCACAGTATGCCTTTATGCAAATGTAACGTCTTGTCAGCTGTACTACCGGCCTGAAGTTGATTTATGATAATAGCTAGTTGATTGTCTTTAGCTTGTTCAGTAACCCACCAGGATTCTTCATACCAAGGAACACCCGCAGAGATAGCTGCAACATTTGGCAATGGATTTCTTGAGAGCATATCGGCAACGACATTCTTGTGTCCAGGTATATACTTTACATCAAATGAATATGCCTGCAAGAAGAGACACCAGCGCCATAAACGAGGTTGTTTGTCCTGATTAGTGGAGAGGAGCCATTGTAAAGAACTATGATCAGTATAGACCAAAAAATGCCCTGATTCCAAATAGATACGATTTTTCTTAATTCCCCAAACGATGCTTAATGCTTCTAATTCACGAATAGAATACTTCTGCTCAAATTTGGTTATTGAACGTGAAGAAAAGGAAATTGGATAAATAGCTTCATCATCGTCGCGTTGACACAATATAACACCTATACCAGAAGTAGTGGCCGCATCACAGTGCAATTCAAAAGGTCGTTTGAAATCTGGTTGGACAAGCGTTGGAAGTGTTGCTAACCGATCTTTCAAGGTTTCAAATGCCTGTTGTTGTTCTTCAGCCCAGACAAATTCAACATCTTTCTTCTTGAGACGCCTAAGAGGTTCAGCAATGACTTGATAGTTACTTATGAATTTCTGATATACACCACAGACGCCTAGAAATTGTTCTATTTCCTTGAGACTGGTGGGAGCTGGAAGGACTTGTATAGCTTTGATCTTATCTGGGTTGGCCGAAATTCCTCGATCAGACACTATAAAGCCTAAAAATTCAATAGATTTCATTCCGAAAGCACACTTTTTTCTGTTGATAGATAGATTGGCAGATTGGATTCTACGTAAAACATTTTCTAAATCAATTATGTGCTGTTCCACCGAGCTAGAATGAATGATCACATCGTCAAGATATGCTATAGCTGTAGTGTATTTCAGTGGGCCTAGTACGCGGTCCATCAGAGACTGAAACACGGCAGGAGCATTCTTGAGACCGAAAGGCATAAAGTTGAAAATGTAAGTTCCATTAGTAGTGACCAGTGCAGTTTTCTTCTTGTCTTCTTCAGCAATTTTTATGGCATAATATCCTGATGCCAAATCTATTTTGGAAAAAATGATAGATTTACCTAATGACTGCAAAGCATGATGTATATGAACAAACGGATATTTGATTGTCTGAGTAATTGAGTTGAGCTTCACATAGTTGCCGCACGGACGAATATCACCATCTGGTTTAGGCACAGCCGATACGTTGGAACCCCATTCAGAAAAAGTAACCTTTGAGACAATACCATTCTTAACCAGTTTTTCAAGTTTCTCATCGATCTTCTTCTGAATATCTGGGTGATAAACTCTAGGAGCTGAATATACCGGTGGCGAATCTCCTGTATCAATAGTAAATTCAACGAGATCCGTAGTGGACGGCTTATCATTGTCTGCAGGAATAATAGAGTTGTACTTTACCAACAATTTATCTATCTGTGGCTGAATAGACGTGTAGCAAACTGAATTTGCCGTATTCGAAACATCCAAATTAGGATTGACCAGAAATTTTACTACATGTTGTACATTTTGAATAGAAAGGGATATGACCTGCCTGGTTGTATCTATCATTGCCTTCCATAGACGCATAGTATCATACCCAATAATAACATCTCGAGCTAATTCATCAATGACATGAAGTTTAAGTGTTGTGTTGAAAACATCCAGTTTGATTACACCATGAGTCTTGTTAGCATTTCTATTCACATCAGTATAGAGAATAATTTGAGATTTGTCTACAGGTAGTTTAAGTTTATCAGTTACGCTCTTGGCAATACACGTAATAGCTGATCCTGTATCCCACAAAATTTGGATCTTCGTTTTTCCTATACTCAAATAAGAAATAGGTGTGTTGGTGTGTTGGTAGTTCACATGGTTAATACTGGGTTGTGCAATAATAGTATCCGAATTGACCACTCGCATCGGTGTATCTAAATTGACTACACCTTCTTGAGTAACCGAGATAGTATCGACAGTGTGAACATTGTACTTCTTGCTGTTTTTGGCAAATCTACGCTTGCCTTGGTGTTGACTGCAATCAATAGTACGATGGTGCTGAAAACAGTAACCACAAACTGGGTTGCCATGTCGATCATACAAGCGAGGAGCCTTTTCAGACTGCTGTTGATGAGCATTTCCATGTCCCTTAAGTTTGTTGTTGTGATTGTTGTAATTGTTGAATTGTTTCTTTTTGCTACTGTATTGTTTGTTGTTATGTCTATTGATATAATCAATCTCCATAGGTACAACATCAGAGTTAGTCTCCATAGTCTCGGGTACATCCAAAAGCTTAGCTCTCACTTCCAAGTTAATAGCTTGCTGGATAACATCATCAACAGTGTTGATGTTAAGGGCAGCAACTAAAGAAGTTAAAGTTAGACGAGTATCTCTTTGTTCCAAGGACTGAATAAAAAATGAGATCTTAGTTTGTGCTGAGAACTTATCAGTGATCAAACTAAGCAAATGTTCCCACTTTGCTGCATGTAATCGAATGGATTCTCTAGGTAACTGTTTACATTGTTTCAACTGTTTAAGAAGGAGTCTATTTTCATCCTCCGCATCCATACCGAAACGGTTGAGTAGGGCTTCTTTTAAAAGAGAAAAATTTTTTCTAACTGTGACAGGCAATGTTGGAATCCACCTTTGAATAACGAGAGGCATATACTTCGTCAAGTGGAAAGAGCAAATATTCAAGTCATCAATACCATGTACCAGGGCTTGCTGTTCGAATTCTAAAAACCAAACTCGAAGGCTGTTGTTGAGATCATAGTTGTTGACTGGGATAGTCTTAGCTTTTTCATGGGCTAAGTATTGTGAAAATTCCGTGGTTGCACCAGGGATGTTGTAAGAGTGCTGTGGTGTTGTTGCCGATCCAGACATTTTTTCTGATATAAAATATGTGGGTACGGTGTGATAAGTAGAGGACGAAGAGTAAGAAGAAAAACTTGTTCGTCGTGGAGTAAGTGTTTGAGAAAGTCCTAAGTCGTCCCAAGTATAAAGTTCGGAAGTAGGAAGCAGTAAAGGAGAAAGTAGACGTGCAGGTGATGAGAAACGACGTATACGCTTATTTGGATAACTGTTTGTATATAAATTGGACCTCTTAATGTTGGCAGTTAGTTGGGAGCCTCACCATGTATTATGGGACTGCGTAGGACTTATAAGTAGTAGAGAAAAAGGTAATTTTTATTATATTCAAGTTCAGATAATTCATATATCACACGTGATACTATGGAGCACTATAATTCCGACTGGTCCTACATTTACTTTCAGCATGATAATGACCCAAAGCACAAGATAAAATCTACAGTAGCCTGGTTGAATAGTCACCAATAGAGTTATATTAACGATTGGCCAGCTCAGAGTCCGGACTTAAATCCAATAGAACATGTATGGCATCAGCTGAAGTTAAAGCTCAGCTGTTACGAACGTAGAGCAAAGAATACGGATGAGCTTTGGGAACGAGTACAAAAAGCATGGAATGAATTTGATAAAGAACTTTGCCAAAGGTACATCGATAGCATGCCGGTAAGAATTCAAGAGGTTATTAATAGAAAAGGAGGATCAACTAAATATTAATAAATAAATTCATTGCGTTCAAATCTTCGTTTTTTCAAATTTTCAAATTGCGCGCCTCATACTTCCTTCAATACTTATCCAATAGGGCTTAAACTCTTTCGGATTTTTCAAGACATGTAGGAAATTTACTATGTGGAAACAGAGGCAGTTTGTACCATTGTGGCAGGATGTACGCTACAAAAATTGAGAAAAATGGATTCCTTGCAGCAATTTTTTGACCTACTGTATTTATATGAAATGCCTCCAGTCAGATCAAAGTTGACTAGGTACCTGATCCATTATTATTCATTTACAGAAATGATGAATAGTAAAGGTCATGACTTATTTATTGTTCATGTTTACTTTATAGAATGAATCTAATTGTGATAGTTTTATATAAAAAAGAAGAAGAATATATTTTATTTGATAAAGATTTAAATTATTATCTTTTATCAATTTTAATATACTTCTTTTAGTTGTGATTATTCAATGTCCGTTATGATCAGACGCTGTTCTACAACAATTTTTACTGTTTTTGATATAGAGTATCCGCTTTTTAAGCAGCTGATGATACGATTACGGAGATCTTCACTGATAGGTTGCATATTGGACGTTGGTGTTGTAGAACAGCGTCTGATCATAACGGACATTGAATAATCACAACTAAAAGAAGTATATTAAAATTGATAAAAGATAATAATTTAAATCTTTATCAAATAAAATATATTCTTCTTCTTTTTTATATAAAACTATCACAATTAGATTCATTCTATAAAGTAAACATGAACAATAAATAAGTCATGACCTTTACTATTCATCATTTCTGTAAATGAATAATAATGGATCAGGTACCTAGTCAACTATGATCTGACTGGAGGCATTTCATATAAATATATCTTTCCTCTCAATGAAGACGGGACAATTCTCCCAGATCAGTTAAAGAACAATAAGATCTATAAAAACAACGAATTAAAAATTTTCATAATCGATTCAGTGATCATTCTTCAATCAAACATGTCAATTATTGGATCTACGCTCATAACTACTCATTTACCCGCCAACTGATAGAAGAATATAAATAGTAGACTTTGTAATGATTTCTTTTTAACAATTAAGATTGTCTTAAATAAAGTTCAGTCTCAAAAAGTATTCTTTGGTTTTATTGTTATCCTTAATTACTTTACCAGGACATAACATTCTAGACCAATTTGGCGATGTCATTGCCAAAGATCCCAATCGACCTTCTGTGACTCATCTTATTGAATTTACAATAGACACTGGTGATAGCAAGCCAATTTATAGCAAACCGCGTATTTTTTATCCTGATGTTCAAGCCGAAATAGATGAAAAGTTAGAGTAAATGGTGGAGTCAGGTCTCTTGGAAAAAATTCAGTTCACACAGTGGGGTTCACAGGTACGCCCCGGACAAAAACCAGATGGATCAATGCGAGTTTGTGGTAACTAAGTTGTCATTAATTTGGTAGCTGTACCTATCAAGTATCCTTTCCCCAACATGCATCATCTACTACAATCGTTGGGACAAGCAGAAGTCTTTTCTAAACTTGATTTAGCACAAGGATATTTTCAAATTCCAATCAAGCAAGAGCACAAAGAAAAAACCGCCTTGGTTACTGTGAACGGAACCTATGTCTTTACTGTCATGCCTATGGGTATGAAGATCGCGCCTGCAGTATTTCAATCGCTCATGGACAAGGTCTTGGGTTCTTTCCGCTACTCTTTTGCTTCTGCGTATCAAGATGATTTAATTGTTTACAGTCATTCGGTTGACGGACACAAACAACATTTGTGCCAGGTTCTTACACAATTGAAAAATGCAAATTTATCAATCAAACTGTCAAAATCTCAATTTTGTTTAGATACGGTTGAATATCTTGGTTTCATTGTCTCCAAACAAGGTGTTAGTGCTAGCCCGGATAAAATCAAGCCAATTCTAAATTATGGAACACCTACAAGCTTAACTGAATTGGAGCGTTTCTTGGGTAGGACAGGTGTTTATCAACGCTTTATCAGTCAGTACCAAATTAAAACGGAACCGGTAAGAAGGCTGAAGAAAAAGGACACTCCTTTCATATGGTCAAAGGAACAACAGCAAGCTTTCGACTCTCTAAAGGAAGATTTGTGTCTTTTACCCACTCTCAAACAGCCGGATTTTTCAAGACCGTTTGAGCTTCATACGGATGCTGCTACTTCTGCGGGTATTGCTGTTATTTTATGCCGAAAGTATGATAAGGCTCCTTACCCTTTAGCCTATGCGACTCGTGCTCTTACAATTCATAAGCAAAGATATTCGGCTCGTGAACAAGAATGCTTATCAATCATTTTTCGTATCAAAACATTTCGTCCATTTCTGGAACGCAAAACATTCTATATCTACACTGACCACTCTAGCTTGCAATGGATACAGAATGTCAAGGATGATGTTACTCAAAGGATTTGGCGTTGGGCAGTGTTTCTTCAAAGCTATCAATTTGAAATAATCCATGTTCCGGGAAGAACGAATTCTGCTGCAGACGCTTTGTCTAGACATTCTGTTGCTACAGTAGCGGACAAAACTGGTGCACAAAACTTAAAATTAACATTGTATCTCCGCCATATGTCTGCGACTTTTGTGGTATATACCATCTGAAAGACAGTCTAAAATATACATTACGTTATGTAAACCGGAACTGTGCCGGACATCCCTCAGGCATAAGGTCATTTTTAGTGATTTTTTGCATATTTCAATTTTCGCCAAAAATGTAGTGCTTGTCTAGCCTTCTTTCAATTTTCCCCAAATCTCTCCCGTTTGCTTTCAGATTTCACAGCAGATTAGTAAATTCTAGTAGCTCTTAAAAAATATATAAAACTGTACTTATTTTGTATTTCCCATTGAGCCCCCCCTTTTGTTTTTACCCTATTCACTATAACAAAGTACTAGCCTTATATGTTTAAGAAAATAAGCAACTGTAAAAACGAAACTCTGAGATCTCGAATACACTTAGTTCGTACGACAACAGATATTCCTAGAGTAACAAGAATCTCTAAATGGACAATCAACAGGAGAAAGAGGGAAGAAAGAAACTTAATGTCTTGTGATCATGAAGGTATTCCGCTATTAGCCTGAAAAGTTATTAGTTCAGTCATCAACCTAGAGCTTGGACAAGGTCCGCTACACACAGTTCCTGATGCTCAGCACATTTTGAGGACCTTAAGATACAGTGTTAGCAGACTGTCAGTCTAAAGGCACAGTAGGAAGCTAGATTTTGAGTCTGGAAGTAAGGAATCGAAGAATTTCATCAGCTGTATAAGTCGGAAAAAGCGATGAATGTGGTATCACAACAAGCCATTGTATACTATAGAGGGCTGAAAGTCTGCTATCTTTAGCAATGAAACAAATATGAACATTATGGATGCAGACAGTATACACTAATATTGAAAGCAAGTCGAGCAACCTTAGCGATTTTTTCACGGTGATCAAACAATGAAGCATGCTGGCTGCTCTGTTATGTTTTAAGGCTGTATTAGATATTGAGGACCAGAATATGTGTGTCAGGTATACGATGGTATAATGAACTCATAAATATACACATATATTTCGCTTACTTCATACCACAAAAGCCTAGCGTATAGTAGTCTAAAACGTCGTAATCTCTCGTTTCAGTATGACAATGACACAAGGCACAAGTCAACGCATGTCACAAACTCAATATTTGATAACAGCGCTTCTGTGCTACAAGTTTAGCCGCCACTAATCCCGGCCTAAGTCCGCTTAAGCATGCCAGGTGGCAATTGATGGCAAAGGTATGATGATACGACACTAGATCAAAAAGGGTCGATGATCTTTGGAAAAGAATAGTTAAAGAGCCGGGTTCTTTTACTGAAAATGATATACACGCATATTATTAGCATATGCAAAGAAGAACATCCGATGATATCAAGAGATGAGATGATTATATAAAGTCTAAGGTCTTAGCCACTTTTGCGGTTTTTAGAAAATATAAAATTTTATAAATTTAAAGCACGCTCATCGCTCAGTTTTAACACTGTCATGCTTAGAACATACATAAATTACAATGACTAGTATATCCTCCTTCTAGTACAGTTTCATGACTATTGCAACTACCATGAGCAGGTAATGGTAGTTAAAAGCTGAAAAAAAGTTTTGTGCACCAGTTTTGTCCGCTACTGTACGTCAAACATTCAAGTCCTTACTTCTATCACTGATAATATTGATTGGTCAAAGTTACAAGACAAGGATGCATCTTTATACGAAATCAAGAACAATATTAATCAGCATGAAGTATACGTGGTTATTCACAAAATACTATATACAGTGGGTGGAAAAATGGTTCCAATGTTTTCGTCTCGCAACTTTAACGCTTTATAACTTTTGAACAACAAATGGTAACGACTCACAAAAACATGCATTTTGTAGCGCTTTTGCAGCTTATACCAGTGAAAAAAATTTTGTTTGCACTGTTACACAATAGGGAATAAACTAACATTAAGTACAAAAACCGACATTGGAACCATTTTGTTATAGGTAGACATAATAAAATAATAAATTATGCTATAAACCAAACATCTCCAACACTAGCATAGTTAAACCATAAAGATCTGACGATGAATTATATCATAAAAAGTAATAAATGTCTTGCATGTATAATACCAACCTGTTATAGTATTAAGTCTTTGCATAATCTCTTTTATGATCCAATGTATTTAGTTGCATTGAGACTATGTATGTCAGAATAGAATATTGTTTTTCTTGCATAGTAACTTTATCGACCTAAACGAATGATTTAGAAATATTCTTATCAATAATCCGATTGGTGCCTTAATGACTCCTGTTGTCTCCATTATTAGGTTTCAGTCTTTCTGTACTAATTTAGTAACCAAGCTTACTCAAATCCAATAACCATTCAGGAACAAAATACAAGTGCCGTCTTAAACAACAATTCCATGGATGCCTATTTATAAATGCAACACTAGAGAAAAATACGACGATTATTTTGGTGTTAAAACGGTGGATGGATGTATAGTATTCGCAGAGATATTTGAGTTCAAAGTTGATTACGCGTACTATACCTTGTGTAACGGTCGGAAGAGCGAAAGAAAGGTGGTCGCTTAGCTCAGGTTAAAGATTTTGTTTTATTTAATAGGAAGATATTTGCAGGCGACTAAAAAGTCATTATTGCATCTTCAAGTACAAAAAAAGAGAATAAGATACAAAAAAAGGAGCCTGAGAAACAGAAAAACTCCAAAAAAAAAGAGAGAAAAAAGATGAGATTGACTGCCTACTTCCACAACTTAGCTGACCTACTGTCACAACCCAACGGTAAGGAACTTTGATGGCTTTACTTCCGTGGGGGATCAGCAGGAGACAGACAAAGAAGGGTTTCAGTCAGGGCTACGAGAAGAACTTGAATACCAAGAGGCACCAGGAGAAGAATCAACAGCATAGAAGCTATCAGGACGGCAGAGACGTTGAATATGCCAAAGCATCAATAGAAGTGAAGACCACCAAGGAGGACAGCGAGCTGAACGGCCAAGAGGCAACGAAGAGAGAGCAAAATCAATTGGGTAAGACCCAGGAGGACAGCGAGGCAGATCAGACCAGAGGAAAGATGGTATAAGGTCGCACTCTAGAAAGTGACGACGAGAGCGACGATCACGTCCACAAGGACAGTCTTCAGGCTTACCTGGCAGCCAGCCAAGACGCCAGCGAACCAAGAGAGAGCGTTCTGCACGAGTAGCAGGAACGTATAAGATGGGATCAACCACCAGAGCAGGGCGACATGCGCGTAGGAGAACCTGGGTAGTGAAGGTGACGAGAGAGATGACCTGACGCTCACGATACTGGCGAAAGAAGGACTTGAGCCGAGCATTGGAGGACGGAAGAGGAGAAGGCAAAGCCGAGAAGAGCGGATTCTTTTCAAGATGAACCTTGATGCGAGATACTGGAAGCGTTGACGATAGCAGAGACAGCAGGCAAGAACCAGGAAGAGAACGAGCACGTAGACAGTAGCGAGTGATAAGCACATCTACAGTGACTCCCAAAAGTGTCCCAATGTTTTGTAATTTTGTCTTTCACTGCCATTGGTGCTATTGCTATTTGCATAAAATATGTCTTGTTGTACCTCATTTGAAAGCTACGGTAGTGTAGATGTACGTGGTACAAGTTACGTCTCAATTGATGTAGCGCAGGCGGAGATAAATCATATACAAAACGAGCGGTGCATTGGGACACTTTTGGGAGCATATTGAAAAAATCGGAATATCTTTATTTATTTATTATTAATAGTCTGTCCAACGTCCTTTGTTCTGAATACACTTTTGTATATGTTGTGGCATACTTTCTATAACTTTTTGACACTCTTCCGGCTTCATAAGGTGGTATCAAACCTTAGTCACACGTTCATAAAGCTCGTTCATGCCTTTTGGTGCGGTTTCATAGTCATTAAGTCTCCTTTTCAGCAATGACCACATATTTTCGATAGGGTTTAAGTCCGGAGATTGTGCAGGCCATTGTAAAACAGTATAAGATTGTTTTTGGAGGTACTCCTTTACTACTTTTGATGTATGCTTAGGGTCGTTGTCATGCTGGAAAATCACCTGATGACGTTCGAAGCCTAATTTACTGACACCATACTCAATTGTACGCTCCAGTTCATCCTCCAAAATCTCTTTATACAATTCTTTGTCCATATTACCATTGATTTTGCACATCCAACCGACTCCAGCATAGGTAATAGCACTCCACAACATAATACTGCCTCCACCGTGTTTAACAGTCATCTTCACATGATGAGATTTTAGGCTTTCCCCTGATCGAATCCATGCCCAGGTGCGTCCATCCGAATTAAATCTGTTTATTTTTGTTTCGTTTGACCAAATAACACGTTTCCAGTCATCTACTGTCCAGTCCTTGTGAGCAATACACCAAGAAAGTCTGTTTCGGATATTCTTCGCGCTGAGTAATGGCTTCTTTGGCTTCTCAATCGCACCTAAGCCTGCCTTCCGAAGGGCTCTACGAACTGTTTCGACACCTACTTTCTTTCCAATATCGTTTTCAAGGCATTCGGTAACCTTCACAGCACTAGGAACACGATTTTTGGTGACCTGGCGTACACAGTAACGTTCATCGGCTGCAGACAACACCTTGGGTCGACCCCTGTTTGGCTTCATAACACCAGCGCAATGGGTTTTTCGGAGTCTCCCAACCGTACTCTTGCTTAAACCCGTCAATTCTTCCACCTCCCGAACCGACTTACCTTGTTTAAGGAGAGAAATAGCTTGAAATACCATATCTTGGGGGACTTGTTTCATATTGAGATTTAATGAGCGAGTTATAGCAGAGTAGGAGCTTAAAACTTCAGCAAATGATAATTTGGACATCAGATACGTTTGCGAAGCTAATATATGCAGTTTGGTGATTGTATGCAAGTTGTGGGTGGATATTTTGTACAGTAGCGGACAAAACTGGTGCACAAAACTTTTTTTTAGCTTTTAACTACCATTACCTGCTCATGGTAATTGCAATAGTCATGAAACTGTACTAGAAGGAGGATATACTAGTCATTGTAATCTATGTATGTTCTAAGCATGACATTGTTAAAACTGAGCGATAAGCGTGCTTTGAATTTATAAAATCTTATATTTTCTAAAAACCGCAAAAGTGGCTAAAATCTTAGACTTTATATAATCATCTCATCTCTTGATATTATCGGATGTTCTTCTTTGCATATGCTAATAATATGCGTGTATATCATTTTCAGTAAAAGAACCCGGCTCTTTAACTATTCTTTTCCAAAGATCATCGACCCTTTTTGATCTAGTGTCGTATCATCATACCTTTGCCATCAATTGCCACCTGGCATGCTTAAGCGGACTTAGGCCGGGATTAGTGGCGGCTAAACTTGTAGCACAGAAGCGCTGTTATCAAATATTGAGTTTGTGACATGCGTTGACTTGTGCCTTGTGTCATTGTCATACTGAAACGAGAGATTACGACGTTTTAGACTACTATACGCTAGGCTTTTGTGGTATGAAGTAAGCGAAATATATGTGTATATTTATGAGTTCATTATACCATCGTATACCTGACACACATATTCTGGTCCTCAATATCTAATACAGCCTTAAAACATAACAGAGCAGCCAGCATGCTTCATTGTTTGATCACCGTGAAAAAATCGCTAAGGTTGCTCGACTTGCTTTCAATATTAGTGTATACTGTCTGCATCCATAATGTTCATATTTGTTTCATTGCTAAAGATACAGTTGTTGGAATAATTGTTCGGATGTTTTGCAATTTTATACTTTTTGCTTTGTATCTCTGCAGTCAGATACGATAGAGCTACTTACAATACCTCATTAGAAAGCGACAGCTGTCATGTATAGCATATAAAAAGTTAAGGTTATGGGATTACTTTCATATATAGTAAGGTCAAATTGAGTTAAGCATATGCATTCGAACAATTTTTCCAACTGAATCATCTTTTATTTAATAACGTGTATAACCGCCTTTAGCTTTAATGACTGCTCTATAACAAGCTGGCATACTCTTGATATATGCTTGGCATTGCTCTTTGGTAAAAGAGGTCCATTCTTTCTCGATTCTAGACCAGAGATCATGCACTCCTTTAGCCCTACTTTCATATAAATTCAGCCTCAACTTTAAATGGTGCCAGAGATGCTCTATAGGATTCATATCAGGACTTTGAGCAGGCCAATTGAAGGTGTGCTCTTCTTTAAACACATTTTCTTTAAACCAAGCACGATCAAGCTTCGATGTGTGCTTAGGATCGTTATCTTGTTCAAAATAGATAGCCTCCTGATTGTAGCCATAGTAGTTCAGGCTGCCCATCAGTGTGGTTGACAGGACATGAACATAATCTGATGCCTTCATAGTACCGTCCTCAATTGCGCAGGCATATACAGGATCATCCCATCTCATACAACCCCAAAGCATTACACTGCCAACTCCTCCTTTGACTGTAAGGTCAAGATGATGAGGTTGCAATTTGTCACCAGGTCTTCTCCAAAAGTATTTACAACCATCCGAGCCCCAAACATTAACCTTGGTCTTATCAGAAAACACCATACGCCTCCAGTCATCTTCTGTCCAATCTTTGTGAGCTTTAGCCCATTTAAGTCTAGCTTCCATGTGTGGCTTTTTGAGCAGAGGCTTTTTCTTCTTAATTTGGGTACTGAAACACATGTTGTGAAGCATTTTTACTGTACCAAAATAGCCTATCTTATAGCCAATACTGTTTAAATATGACCATACGCTCTTTGCAGTCTGAAGTGAACCATTTATAAGCTCTCTCTTCAGGTAATTCTTTGTTATTGAGCTTATAGTAATCTTTCTACCAGCATGACCTCGAGTACGTTTAGGTGCATACAAGTTCTTGTACTTGCTCAAAGTGGACCTTGATACTCCTGAAACACGTTTCATGATTTCTGAGTATGATAAACCTTTTTCCAACAGCGACCGAATGCTTTCTTGCTTGCTACGAGATCAAGGATATACCATGATATAAAGAAGTATAGGCTGTACGAGATAGAAGGGAAACACTGCAAAATCCAGCCTTATTTATATATTTTAAGATCTGACTAAAAGCAAAAGCGCTATTTCATTATTACGTCATTTTGTAATGCTGCATTTATGATGTCAGAAACGTCAATGACATCATCATTATAGAATGCATTGAGTTGGAAAAATTGTTCGAATGCATATGCTTAACTCAATTTGACCTTACTATATATGAAAGTAATCCCATAACCTTAACTTTTTATATGCTATACATGACAGCTGTCGCTTTCTAATGAGGTATTGTAAGTAGCTCTATCGTATCTGACTGCAGAGATACAAAGCAAAAAGTATAAAATTGCAAAACATCCGAACAATTATTCCAACAACTGTAGCAGACTTTCAGCCCTCTATAGTATACAATGGCTTGTTGTGATACCACATTCATCGCTTTTTCCGACTTATACAGCTGATGAAATTCTTCGATTCCTTACTTCCGGACTCAAAATCTAGCTTCCTACAGTGCCTTCAGACTAACAGTCTGCTAATACTGTATCTTAAGGTCCTCGAAATGTGCTGAGCATCAGAAACTGTGTGTAACGGACCTTGTCCAAGCTTTAGGTTGATGACTGAACTAGTAACTTTTCAGACTAAAAGCGGGAGACCTTCATGATCACAAGACATTAAGTTTCTTTCTTCCCTCTTTCTCCTGTTGATTGTCCATTTAGAGATCCTTGTTACTCTAGAAATATCTGCTGTCGTACGAACTAGGCGTGTTCGAGATCTCAGAGTTTCGTTTTTACAGTTGCTTATTTTCTTAAACATATAAGGCTAGTACTTTGTTATAGTGAATAGGGTAAAAACAAAAGGGGGGACTCAATGGGAAATACAAAATAAGTACAGTTTTATATATTTTTTAAGAGCTACTAAAATTTACTAATATGCTGTGAAATCTGAAAGCAAACGGGAGAGATATGGGGAAAATTGAAAGAAGGCTAGACAAGCACTACATTTTTGGCGAAAATTGAAATATGCAAAAAATCACTAAAAATGACCTTATGCCTGGGGGATGTCCGGCACAGTTCCGGTTTACATAACATAATGTATATTTTGGACTGTCTTTCAGATGGTATATGCCACAAAAGTCGCAGACATATGGCGGAGATACAATGTTAATTTTAAGTTTTGTGCACCAGTTTTGTCCGCTACTGTACGAACTGATCCACCAAAGGCAGAGGAGTATCGTACAACTGGAGGCGATCAGAGGAAGACGAAGAAGATGACAATGGTGGATGGTTGAGCACCGCACATTTTGTTGGGTTCCATCGATAACCCAGAGACAGTGAATGTTCTTCACAGAGCTTGAGCATCTCTTTTACTGACTTTGCCGAGCCAATGACTGCGACATCGTCAGCAAAGAGGAGAGAGTTCACTGGGACCATACCAGCATCAGCAGAACCAGAGGAGGGAACCAAATGTGTAGCAGGAGCAGCGACTTGACGAAGGAGAGCAGGTAATGTATTGATGTACACCGAGTACAAGTGAGGACTGAGAACAGAACCTTGCAAGGCACCGGTGACAGGAGAAAAAGGAGTGGACGAGTGATTGGACACCAGGACAGACACCGAGACATCATCAAAGAGATGAACCAAGAGAGGCAGACAAGGAGACGAACCAGCACCAGAGCGAGAGAGAGCATCCCAGATAACACGCCGGTCGACAGTATCGTAGGCCGACTTGATATCCAGGAATGCAACCACAGGAAACCGATGAGAGCGACGATAATACGATTGTATTAGCTCATGTAGGCACAGAGCTTGATCCAGAGCAGACCGACGAGGACGGAAACCACCTTGAGCGAGGTCAAGAGGAGGAGAGACAGAGGACAACCATGGAGACAGAGACAGCTCAAGTAGCTTGCGGAATACAGATGTGAGTGAGATTGGACGGTAGTTTGAGGGAAGTGATGAATCACCTTTCTTGAAAATAGGATAAACTTGAGCATGTCGCCAGAGAGAAGGAACGTAAGACCATTGACAGCAGAGTGTAAAGAACCAGGAAAGAATGAATGACAGGTCAGTACTGATCGGCTTGAGCATCTCGGCCTTGATGTGATCAGCACCAGGAGCTTTACGAGTAGGGAGCTGACCGATGTACATGTGAATAGTTAAAGGAGCGAAGAGAGAATTTGAAGGACGAGGAGAACCAGCGGAACCAGAGGGAAACGAACCAGAAGGAGACGAACCAGAAGGAGACGAACCAGAAGGAGACGAACCAGAAGGAGACGAACCAGAAGGAGACGAACCAGAAGGAGACGAACCATGGAGACCAAGAGGCAAATCAAGAGAGGATGGAGATGATGGAGGTGGTGGGCGAGTGGAAGGTAGAAGACTGCCATCAAAGACCGAAGCCAAGTGACTAGCCATTACCTCCACTGCCTTAGATGGACCATCAGGATGGGAAAACGACGATGATGACTGATGTCGTCGATTGAGTTGCTTGACTTTGGAAACGGCTTTAGTGAAGTCAGATTCGAGAGACTTGCAAAATGCTTGCCAGGACAGGCGTTTGGCATTGGCCACAGCTTGACGGAAAGAGGTATTCGCTTGTTGATGTTGATGCCACCAATAGACTTTGTCGATGCCAAAGGCACGGCGCCATCTACGGTAGCACCTGTTGCGGAAATCAGCAGCATCTTGAAGTTGTTGCGTCCAGTACTTTTTCCAATGCGATAGACGAGGAGGACGATCACCGACAGAAGAGTCAAGAGAGCGGTAGATGATGTTGTTGAGCGACGCGTTGAGGTCGTCAATTGGCGGACGTGAAGAAGGAGGGTGTTGAACCAACCTCTTCAGTTGAGAAAGCAAAGGAGCAGATGACGAACGAAATGTATCTTGATACAGCTGACATGGATCAGGTTCACCAAGGCGAGACAAGTTCCATAGTCTACGAGGATGAATAGTAGCTTCAGGTGTATCAGACAATGACTCAGAGGCACTTGACTGAGCAAATGAAAAAGACAACTTGAGTAGACGATGGTCAGAACCAAGAGACAAGTCAGACGCGATGTCAAGGCGAGGAGACATCAATGACGCGTTTGTTAAAAACATGTCAATGATGCTACTCATCTCTCGATCATCACGAAACCCGACCCAGGTAGGAATACCATGAGCCAGTGGGCCGTTCAGAACGGTCAAGGAACGATCAGCAAGCCAGCGAGCCATAGCAGCACCACGAGGAGAGACCAATGCATCACCAGTGAGGTCACCAAGACGAGCATTAAAGTCGCCACAGATAAAAGAATTGGGAAGAGAAGAAATGGAGGAAAGTACATTAATGAAATCAGAGTTGGAAAGAGGAGGAGGAACATACAAACAATGAATGCGAAAGGGTCCGACCTTCAACGAAAGGGTATACCGATTCGGTGAAGGAAGTTGAGAGACAGGAAAGGGACAAGAAGGAGAGACCAGAGCAGTAACACCCATCGAACCACGGTTGGCCGAAGGTACAGGAACACCATACACATGATACTGCATCCAGTCAGTGGGAAGGAGTGAAGGGGAAAGAAGCCAAGTCTCGGTAATAAAAAGGAGTGTGGAGGATAAGCAATGAGACAGGACTTCATGAACGGTCGTGGTCCGAAGACCATTCGCGTTCCAAAGGCTTATAGAAAGGTGTTGGACCTCACTCATAATGAGTGTGATCCAGCACTAGCGGTATCAGAGACCAAAGCATCTGACATGACCGTGTCACCACGGAAAGCAGCGCCTGGGTCACGACCACGAGAAGCAAAAGAGGAAGGGGGAAGGGAAGACAGAATCTGACTCAAAGAGTCCTCATCGATCCAACCCTTAGAACAAAAGTACTTACCTATGGGACCCACCAGGTGAGCACGGCCGGCACCAAGACGAGAGAGAGCACGGGAGCAGCGAGTGAACTGGAGCTCAGCACATTCATTAGCCTTGTCAGCCGATGAAAGATGCTGGAGCTCAGGATCCGCCAAGTTGATAGGATCCAGAGGATCAAAACTGTCAACCAACGGAACCTTGGCTGTGGATAGAAGAGAGATCACCTCTTCTTTGTACTGGACATGAACCAAGAGACCAATGACCTTAGGTCCAGGGAAGCAGATATCAAGGATGCGTGAAGTGTTTTAAGTATTCAAAAATAAGATAAAGAACAATTAACGAGACCGAACAATAGTTCTAAAGTCGAATCCTTTTATTAAAGAAAGATTTCAAGGCTATTTATATTAGTAGAGCAAGACCTGAGATTAGATGACAAAAATAGTTACGACCGATATGATTTGACATGTATAAGAAAAATTTTATAGACTGATGTTAATAATCAACTGTTGAGATGAAAGTGAAACTTGGCTGTTTAGGGCAGTGATAATTATCAGGTTCTATTCTTATTCAAACTCATTTGTAAAGATTTAGTCCAGAATGATAAGACTGTATCTTATTGACATGTCAAAACATGACATTGCCCCCTTCCAGGTTGTAACTATCTTTTCTGGAATTAATGTGGCAAGTGAAAATATGTTTGTTTAGGTGAATGTCGAAAATGAGGTTTGAGATGTCAAGATGAGCTCTATTTGTTGTAATAAATAGGTGCTTGGTAGGGTTAAGTCATATAACGTATAGTGGCTCTTTATATAAACATATAAAGTATAGTGTTCAAGAATGGAACAAAGCATTTAGGCGATAATAAACCCTGAACAGGAATTTATTGCTAAAGTGATGTTTGTCTGTAAATGTGACTGCGTACAAATGTGCATATTGAAAAATATTAAGGCATGAGAAAAAATTCATTTTTTTTTACTATCCTTGTAAATATTTTATAATTGCGTAATTTGCTGGTAACGTATATGTATAGTTAATGAAAGTTGGTGGAAGAAGGTCAATGTATTAACGTCTGTTTCTTTTAGAGTTAGTTACACTGCGATGCACGTTTTTTCTTTTCTTGGTCGTATCTTTTTAGGAACAAGTTGAACCTCGCGCGCTGGTTCTTGTTCACTTAGACGTGACCAATATTTTTGGATCGGTCTGTAATCATGGAAATGACTAGCCGGTTCCCAAGTGTCATCTTCTTCTCCATAACCTTTCCATCGAACTTTATATAAGTAATTACCCGATGATCCCTTATGGTGTAGAACTGCTTCAACATCGTATGATTCAGATTGATCAGTATTGGATAAGGATACTTCCTGGGAAATAACCTTTATTTGCGATGGAGGTACATCTCTTGGTAAGAGTGCTCCAGTTGCATCAACCAACACATATGAACCACCTTGAGTTTTTCTTTTGACAGTATAATTACCAACGTAGAGGGGATCACTTTTTGCAACACGGTTTACATTCTTGAGCGTGACTTGACTACCAGTGGGGATATCGGTTAGAATTCTGTGAGTTTGGTTGAACTTGTCTCGAGAAGCAGCTTGTGAAGTTTTTATTTTTTCACGAATAGCAGGTAAGACAGTGTCATTAAACTCGTTAATTCTAGTTTCTAACTGTTTCATCGTTTCAGGCGATTTAGTTTTGTCCAGCACGTTATTATAATCCTTGTTTTCATTGGGACGTCTTGCAAACATCAATGAGAAAGGTCTAGTGCCGTGTAAAGCTGTATGCGTATTGTTGAGGGCTTCTTGGGTACTGTCAACATACAAGTCCCAATCCTCAGTTCTGCCTTGTAATCTTTTGTGCAAAATATTTTTTTGCTTTGCCAACCCATCGTTCAACTATACCGTTAGCTCGGGGATGATAAGCTGATATGAGACGATGATCAATACCGGATGATTCAACATACAGTCTGACGAGTTCATTGACATACTCAGTACCATTATCACTTTGGATAATTTTTGGTCGACCAAAGAGCGATAAGATACTCCTTAATGCAAGTGCAATAGTGAGAGAAGATTTATCGGGCAAGGCTTTGAGTACACAATATCGTGTAAAGACGTCTACTACCAGAAGGATGTATTGATTACCTTGTACTGAAGTAGGGAAAGGTCCGGCTGTGTCGATACAGATGTGATCCCAAGGTGCATCAGCATAGATTGAGGTCAAGGGATTGTATCCGTGCTTTGCGATATTGAATTTTTGGCAATCAGGACAACTACGTATTATTTCAAGTGCATCTTCCTTGAGCTTTGTCCAGTGAATACCATCACTATGTAAAGCTGTTACGATTGCTTGAGCTCCACGGTGTCCCTCTAAATGTGTATCCATGAGTAGCTTTTGTCTGTCTTCTGGTGCTGGGGTCATCAAGTCAGCAGGCATCATCATTCTGGATGTAAGAATTGATCCGTTAGAATTGATAATTTGGGAAGTGACGATTGTTTTGATGGTTTTATTATCCCCCTCCAGCGTTTTTTCAGGTTCGAAAAGACGCGACAAAGCATCTGGTAGAATATTTTGAATACCAGGTCGATGGATGATTTTGAAGTTATAATCCAGTATAATGTCCAGCCAATTGATCATCATAGCATTAGCTACAGGCTGGGTGTGGAGATAAGTCAAGGCCTTGTGATCAGTGTATAAGGTGAATGGATTACCCCACAAAAATGGATGAAACTTCTTTAGTGCAAATATCACTGCTAATAGCTCACGTTTAGTGGTAGAATAGTTCTTTTCAGATGTAGAAAGTGAGCGTGCCATGAAACCGATATATCGAGTCTCATTTTTGATAACTTGGTAAAGAACAGCACCAATTGAATAGTTACTAGCATCAGTAGCAACATAAAAAGGTTGTTCTAGATCTGGATGATGAAGAAGTGGCGCAGAAGACAATAATGCCTTGATCTTTTCAAAAGCTCTTTCTTGTTCAGATGTCCAAAGTTTATCAAGTTTACCTTCAAAACGTAATTTGTCCAAAGGTGCAGTGACTTCAGAAATATTTGGCAAGTATTTTCTAAAATAATTTACCAGTCCTAAAAAGCGTTGAATCTCTTTTCCAGATGCAGGTCTAGGCCAAGTCAAAGCGTTTGTAACTTTACGAGGATCGAGTCGAGACCCTTTGGCATCAACACAGAAACCAAGCAAGTAAACAGTAGACTGCGCAAAATGACACTTGTCTGGGTTAAGGATCAAATTCACTTTAGTTAATCTCTGAATTATGTTTTGCACATGTGTGATGTGTTCCTCATAAGACTTGGAAAATATGATGATATCATCAACAAAAGCCTGTGCATAAGGTAAATCACGTAACACTATATTAATCACTCGTTGATAACGGGAAGCAATATGTTTCAAACCAAATGGACAACCTCTAAATTGGTATTGTTGACCTTCAAAAGTGAATGTGGTCTTAATACGATCAGGCTCATAGATTTGGAATCGATGAAATGCTTGTCGAAGATCAAGAGTGGTAAAAATAGTTGATCCTTGTAATCGATCGAAAATCTCTTCAATCTTTGGAATAGGATGTCTATCATTTGACACAAGAATAGAATTTAGCAAGCGAGGATCAAGACAGGGTCGATGTCCTGTGAGATTACCAAGCAAGTCTTTCTTAGGTGCCAATGTTAAAGGAGAATTCCAATCTGAATTAGGTGATGCACGTTCAATAACTTCATCCTTTAACCAAGTGTCAATACATTCACGCATGATTGGTAGTAATTTAAAAGGAGTACGATATGGTGCACGGTAAGCAGTTTTTCCTTTAACAGTTTCTAAACGTATAACTGACTCTGGTACAGTACAGAATGAATTCTTTGGTATTAAGGCATTTTGATCAACAAATGGTTTAACAGCATTATGGAAATGAGCTTGTTGCTCAGGTGTACCGAAAGGAGCTTTGTTAGGTTCAGGTGTATCATCCGTAATCCCTTTGTCAATAACTGGTGCAAGATTAGGATGTCTGATAGCTAAGTTGGTAACAAGAATGTTTAACTTGTGCATCAGATCTAATCCTATTACAACTTCAGTATCCAAGGAAAGAGGAAGGACTTCAAAAGAATGGGATGTATGAATAAGATTTTTATCATTATCACCGTAAATAACACTTAATGGAAATTTGGTTGTACCGAAACGTTTACTAACATTATCACTTGTAGCAAGTATAACGGAACCAGATACATTTCTATCAACTGCAATATTATATTTATTAACAAATTTTGTGTCTATCGAGCTAAAAGACGAACCACTATCAACTAGGGCCATAGTGTTCACATTTTCTATAGTGATAGGTACAATTAAAGAATGGTTAGTACTTTTAAATACTTCATTCTGTTTTGTTAATTTCTTACAATCATAGTTCACTGGATAACCATCGTCATCTACGTCCATCAAGTTGCTATCACCACTAGACACCTTGGAAGATGCCTGTTGTGGTCTAGCTTGAGGAGTGATGGTGAGGTTAGGCTTGCTACCATTGGATCTTGAGGTATCCAAGCGAACAGAACGGATGGCCTTAGTTGGACCTTGGTAGGGCTTGTCCCGAGGACAGTGAGCAGCATGTTCCCTCGACCATGGTACATTACCAGAGCAACGATAACAGTTTTTGGCAGCAGAGACAAATGAGAAAGGTCGATTAGATGTAGCAGGAAGAGAGGTAACCGAGGAAGAGTTTTGCTTCAGCAAGTCCTTGTATTTATTGCACCTTTCAGTGGGATGATTGGCAATACCATGGATGGCACAGCGGAACTTGTTCTTCATACTACCCATAGAGACTCTTTTAACATTTGCAAGTTGGTTATTTGATGTTTCCAAGTTGTTTGGATTGTACTTCGATGCTTCTGTTCCTTTTGAAAGGAGAGGCGAGGATGAAGTTTTTAATCCAGAATCTTGACGATTAGATGAGCCGCTTTCTGAACAAAGGTTTGATGACAGAACCATTCGTGCTTTGGCAGCAACTTTTGCCACAGAGTCTTGTTGATCTCGACCAAGGTTTAACAAGGAACGAGAGACCTCCTGACGTAAAAAGCCTGGTAAAGCACGTTTATAAATGGAAGCAGTCCTGATGTCATCATCCCATTTAGCAGCCCTTCGAATACGTTGAAATCGATCAGTAAAGGCTTCAATCGACTCGGTTGAAAGCATTTTCAGTGATAAGAGCTGGTCCATGTACTCTAATTCTTGAGCTACGTCTTGAGCGGCATAGGTCTTGACAATGATTTTTCTCACTTCAGACCAAGTCAAATTACGCCCTTTTAGAACCTCGTTAAACCATGACCGTTGATCTCGGTTCATCTTGATTGGGACCAGGCGAGACCATCTAGAATCAACAGACAGACCATTTGATTCAATGATTAAAGAGAAGGTGTCAAGTAAGTCTTCTACAGAGTCGTGTACATCGGCATCTTTTCTCCAGATATTACCACTCCATTGCCAGACAGGAAGATCGGGTGGGATAATGTGAGCCGATCGAGGGTTAAAAGCAGTATTTGAGAGGCCAGAACTGAAAGCAGCATTACTTGCCGGTGTGGGGGGAGTAACACAGAAAGCTTGAGCATCATCTAAAAACTGGATGCAGTTCTTTATATTCACTGCTTGCTCTTGTAGCTTGGTTAGCTCTTCTTGAGGAGCTCCAGTCACCACAGCACGAGCGATCTGTTGTCTAAGGTCTGTCAATGTAACTCTTAGACCCATAACAGCATCAGTAGGGGAATCTTCTTTTATTTCAAAATGATTTGAAGTAGTAAAAGCAGCTTCTTCAACAATAGCCATTTCTATGTCTTCGCTGACTCTTGACGTCTCTTCTTGTTTATCAATGTTACCTTTTTCATTAAGGGAAGAAACTTGAGTGGATTGATTGTTGTCAGTCATATTTTGCAATTTTAAACAAGAGTTCAGAATTCGTTAAAAAAAATGAAGTGTTTTAAGTATTCAAAAATAAGATAAAGAAGAATTAACGAGACCGAACAATAGTTCTAAAGTCGAATCATTTTATTAAAGAAAGATTTCAAGGCTATTTATATTAGTTGAGCAAGACCTGAGATTAGATGACAAAAATAGTTACGACCGATATGATTTGACATGTATAAGAAAAATTTTATAGACTGATGTTAATAATCAACTGTTGAGATGAAAGTGAAACTTGGCTGTTTAGGGCAGTGATAATTATCAGGTTCTATTCTTATTCAAACTCATTTGTAAAGATTTAGTCCAGAATGATAAGACTGTATCTTATTGACATGTCAAAACATGACAATGCGGGAGAGGTCGAGGCCAAGCAAACGGAGGTTTCTGCGAACTTCAGAACGGGACAGCTTGCGGTTGCGATTCAAGTACAAGTACTCGAATCCACGAGGAACAGAAGGGTCAACTGGCATAAACGTACGACTAGCAGCAAGCTTACGCTTCTTGCTAGGTGGGCGGCGTGAGGTGGTAGTAGTAGTAGTAGTAGCAGCAGCCTTGGCAGCGATAGCACTGTAGGTTGCATTGTTCTTTTGAGGTGCATTTTGGGGCGCACGTATGGATGCCGGGTCGGAAGTCAAAGAAGAGAAAGCGGAAGAACTGCTGACGTCAGCGCCAGCGGAGAGTTGAGATTCGAGTGAGGCGATTTTCGCCTTCAAAGTAGCATTTTCACTGCGTAAAGCAGTCAGTTCAGCAAACAAGTCATCGTGGGTTGAAACACGTTGCTGGAGGGTTTGGAAGTTGTGCAATAAATATTGCAAAGCTTGTTGCATGTCAGAAGGGTTTGTAATGTTGACATTTGCAACTCCATCTTGCGAGATGAGCGAAATGGGAGTGCCAGATTGTTGAGACATGGTGAATGTCGAAAATGTTCAAAAGTAAAGTTTTTAGCTGGAAAAAAATATAGTTTGTAGAGAAAAAATTAGCGAATTTTTTGATGTTAAAACGGTTGATGGATGTATAGTATTGGGTGAGATAATCGAGTTCAAAGTTGATTACGCGTCGTCTACCTTGTGTAACGGTCGGAAGAGCGAAAGAAAGATGGTCGCTTAGCTCAGGTTAAAGATTTTGTTTTATTTAATAGGAAGATATTTGAAGGCGACTAAAAAGTCATTGTTGCATCTTCAAGTACAATGATAAAAGAATAAGTACAAAAAAAGGAGCCTGAGAAACAGAAAAACTCCAAAAAAAAGATACAGAAAAAAGATGAGATTGACTGCCTACTTCCACAACTTAGCTGACCTACTGTCACAACCCAACGGCAAGGAACTTTGATGGCTTTACTTCCGTGGGGGATCAGCAGGAGACAGACAAAGAAGGGTTTCAGTCAGAGTTACGAGAAGAGCTAGAATACCAAGAGGCACCAGGAGAAGAGTCAATAGCATAGAAGCTATCAGGACGGCACAGACGTTGTATATGCCAGAGCATCAACAAGAGAGATGACCACCAAGGAGGACAGCGAGCTGAGCGACCAAGAGGCAACGAGGAAAGAGCAAAGTCAATGGGATAAGACCCAGGAGGACAGCGAGGAAGGTCAGACCAAAGGAAGGACGGGATCAAATCACACTCGAGAAAGTGACGGCGAGAGCGACGATCACGGCCACAAGGACAGTCTTCAGGCTTACCTGGCAGCCAGCCAAGACGCCAACGAACCAAGAGAGAGCGTTCTGCACGGGTTGCAGGAACGTATAGGACTGGATCAACCACCAGAGCAGGGCGACATGCGCGTAAGAGAACCTGGGTAGTGGAGGTGACGAGAGTGATGACTTGACGCTCACGATACTGGCGAAAGAAGGTCTTGAGCCGAGCATCGGAGGACGGAGGAGGAGAAGGCAAAGCCAAGAAGAGCGGATTCTTGTCAAGATGGATCTTGATTCGAGAGACAGGCAGCGTTGACGACAGGAGAGACAGCAGGCAAGAACCAGGTAGAGAGCGAGCACGAAGGCAGAAACGAGTGGTAAGCACATCTATGCGGTGGTGCATAGACGGCAAGGTTGTCATATGTTTGATAACCAACGTAGAGGAGGTGGCATGACCACCAACCATCATACGAAGGGGTCGCTTAGCTCAGGTTAAAGATTTTGTTTTTATTAAATAACGAAGATATATTGCAGGCGACTAAAAAGTCATTGTTGCATCTTCAAGTACAAAGAAAAAAGAATAAGGTACAAAAAAAGGAGCCTGAGAAACAGAAAAACTCCAAAAAAAAGACAAAGCAAAAGATCAGATTGACTGCCTACTTCCACAACTTAGCTGACCTACTGTCACAACCCAACGGTAAGGAACTTTGATGGCTTTACTTCCGTGGGGGATCAGCAGGAGACAGACAAAGAAGGGTTTCAGTCAGGGCTACGAGAAGAGCTAGAATACCATAAGGCACCAGGGGAAGAGTCAATAGCATAGAAGCTATCAGGACGGCAGAGACGTTGTATATGCCAAAGCATAAGAAGCAGGGAAGACCACCAAGGAGGACAGCTAGCTGAACGGCCAAGAGGCAACGAGGAAAGAGCAAAGTCAATGGGATAAGACCCAGGAGGACAGCGAGGCAGATCAGACCAGAGGAAAGACGGTATCAAATCGCACTCAAGAAAGTGGCGACGGGAACGACGATCACGTCCACAAGGACAGTCTTCAGGCTTACCTGGTAACCAACCAAGACGCCAACGAACCAAGAGAGAGCGTTCTGCACGGGTTGCAGGAACGTATAAGATGGGATCAACCACCAGAGCAGGGCGACATGCGCGTAAGAGAACCTGGGTAGTGGAGGTGACGAGAGTGATGACTTGACGCTCACGATACTGGCGAAAGAAGGTCTTGAGCCGAGCATCGGAGGACGGAAGAGGAGAAGGCAAAGCCAAGAAGAGCGGATTCTTTTCAAGATGAATCTTGACTCGAGACACTGGCAATGTCGACGATAGAAGAGACAGCAGACAAGAGCCAGGGAGAGAACGGGCACGAAGGCAGAAACGAGTTGTAAGTACATCTATGCGGTGGTGCATAGACGGCAAGGTTGTCATATGCTTGATGACCAATGTAGAGGAGGTGGCATGACCACCTACCATCATACGAAGGCAGCGATCTTGAAGACGTTCTATTTCTTTGGCTTGAATTGCAGTAAACTTTGAGATAGCGAGACCATATTCGAACTTGGGACGGACAAAAGTAGCATAAATGCGAGCACACAACAGAAGAGAAAAGCCTTGACGATTGACACCTATAAAATTGAGGATCGACATGAGCTTTAGAACACCAGGAGAACGAAGAGGAAGCACCGAAGCAGCAGAGAGACCAGTCTTGACGAAAGGCATACCAAGGTATACAAACTTTTCGACCAAAGGCAGAGAAGTACCATAGAGTGTAAGTTGGGTTGAACCAGATGACGATGAAGAGGAAGTGGGGTGGTTGAGCACCGCACACTTCAGAGGATTCCAGCGATATCCAAGAGACAACGAGTGATCCTCACAGAGCTTGAGCATCTCTTTGACTGACTTTGCCGAGCCAATGACTGCGACATCGTCAGCAAAGAGGAGAGAGTTGACTGGGACCATACCAGCATCGGAGCGACCAGAGGAGGGAACCAAATGGGTGGCAGGAGCAGCGACTTGACGAAGTAAAGCAGGAAGAGTATTGATGTACACCGAGTACAAGTGAGGACTGAGAACAGAACCTTGCAAGACACCGGTGACAGGAGAGAAAGCAGCAGAAGAATGGTTTGACACCAGGACAGACACCGAGACATCATCAAAGAGATGGACCAAGAGAGGCAGACAAGGAGACGAACCAGCACCAGAACGAGAGAGAGCATCCCAGATAACACGCCGGTCGACGGTATCGTAGGCCGACTTGATATCCAGGAATGCAACCACAGGAAAACGATGTGAACGACGATAATAGGACTGCATCAGCTCATGAAGACATAGGGCTTGGTCAAGAGCTGAGCGACGAGGACGAAAGCCACCTTGAGCCAGATCAAGTCGAGCCGACACCGAGGCGAGCCATGGAGCAAGACTAAGCTCAAGGAGCTTTCTAAACACCGAGGTCAGTGAGATAGGTCGATAGTTGGACGGCAGCGAAGGATCACCTTTCTTGAAGATCGGATAGACTTGAGCATGCCGCCAGAGAGAAGGAACGTAAGACCATTGACAGCACAAGGAAAAGAACCAAGACAGCAAGTGGGAGAGGTCAGTACTGATCGGCTTGAGCATCTCGGCCTTGATGTGATCAGCACCAGGAGCTTTACGAGTAGGGAGCTGACCGATATACATATGGATTGTTAAAGGAGCGAATAATGAGTGACTTGAACCAGGAGGACCAGAGGAACCAGAGGAACCAGAGGGAGACGTACCAGAAGGAGACGAACCATGTAGACCAAGAGGCAAACCAAGAGAGGATGAAGATGGAGGAGAAGGTGGACGAGTGGAAGGTAGAAGACTGCCATCAAAGACCGAAGCCAAGTGACTAGCCATTACCTCCACTGCCTTAGATGGACCATCAGGATGAGAAAATGACGATGATGACTGATGTCGTCGTTTGAGTTGCTTGACTTTTGATATCGCTTTGGTAAAGTCAGTTTCTAAAGACTTACAGAATGCTTGCCAAGAGAGACGTTTGGCATTGGCCACAGCTTGACGAAAGGAGACGTTGGCTTGTTGATGTTGATGCCACCAGTAGACTTTGTCAATACCAAAGGCACGACGCCATCTACGGTAACATCTGTTGCGGAAATCAGCAGTATCTTGAAGTTGTTGCGTCCAGTACTTTTTCCAATGCGATGGACGTGGAGGTCGGTCACCGACAGAAGAGTCAAGAGAGCTGTAGATGATGTTGTTGAGCGACGCGTTGAGGTCGTCAATTGGCGGACGTGAAGAAGGAGGGTGTTGAACCAACCTCTTCAGTTGAGAAAGCAATGGAGCAGAGGACGTACAAAAGGTATCTTGATAGAATTGACATGGATCAGGTTCACCAAGGCGAGACAAGTTCCATAATCGACGAGGATGAATAGTAGCATCAGATGTTTCAGATGAAGACTCAGAGGCACTTGACTGAGCAAATGAGAATGACAGCGTAAGGAGACGATGATCAGAACCAAGAGACAAGTCAGACGCGATGTCAAGGCGAGGAGACATCAATGACGCGTTTGTTAAAAACATGTCAATGATGCTACTCATCTCTCGATCATCACGAAACCCGACCCAGGTAGGAATACCATGAGCCAGTGGGCCGTTCAGAACGGTCAAGGAACGATCAGCAAGCCAGCGAGCCATAGCAGCACCACGAGGAGAGACCAATGCATCACCAGTGAGGTCACCAAGACGAGCATTAAAGTCGCCACAGATAAAAGAATTGGGAAGAGAAGAAATGGAGGAAAGTACATTAATGAAATCAGAGTTGGAAAGAGGAGGAGGAACATACAAACAATGAATGCGAAACGGTCCGACCTTCAACGAAAGGGTATACCGATTCGCTGAAGGAAGTTGAGAGACAGGAAAGGGACAAGAAGGAGAGACCAGGGCAGTAACACCCATCGAACCACGGTTGGCCGAAGGTACAGGAACACCATACACATGATACTGCATCCAGTCAGTGGGAAGAAGAGAAGGGGAAAGAAGCCAAGTCTCGGTAATAAAAAGGAGAGTAGAGGAGAGACAATGAGACAAGACCTCATGAACGGTCGTGGTCCGAAGACCATTCGCGTTCCAAAGGCTTATAGAAAGGTGTTGGACCTCACTCATAATGAGTGTGATCCAGCACTAGCGGTATCAGAGACCAAAGCATCTGACATGACCGTGTCACCACGGAAAGCAGCGCCTGGATCACGACCACGAGAAGCAGAAAGGGGAGAAGGGAGGGAGAATAGAATCTGACTCAAAGAGTCCTCATCGATCCAACCCTTGGAACAAAAGTACTTACCTATGGGACCCACCAGGTGAGCACGGCCAGCACCAAGACGAGAGAGAGCACGGGAGCAGCGAGTGAAGTGGAGCTCAGCACATTCATTAGCCTTGTCAGCCAATGAAAGATGCTGGAGCTCAGGATCCGCCAAGTTGACAGGATCCAATGGATCAAAACCGTCAACCAACGGAACCTTGGCTGTGGATAGAAGAGAGATCACCTCTTCTTTGTATTGAACGTGGACCAAGAGACCAATGACCTTGGGGCCAGGGAAGCAGATGTCCAAGACACGGGAAAGATCAAGACCAAGCAAACGGAGGTTTCTGCGAACTTCAGAACGGGACAGCTTGCGGTTGCGATTCAAGTACAAGTACTCGAATCCACGAGGAGCAGAAGGGTCAACTGGCATAAATGTACGACTAGCAGCAAGCTTACGCTTCTTGCTAGGTGGGCGACGAGAGGGGATAGTAGCAGTAGCAGTAGCAGCAGCCTTGGCAGCAATAGCACTATAGGTTACTTTGTTCATTTGGGGTGCATCTTGGGGCGCACGTATGGTAGCCGGGTCGGAAGCCAAAGAGGAAAAAGCGGAAGAACTGCTGACGTCAGCGCCAGCGGAGAGTTGAGATTCGAGTGAGGCGATTTTCGCCTTCAAAGTAGCATTTTCACTGCGTAAAGCAGTCAGTTCAGCAAACAAGTCATCGTGGGTTGAAACACGTTGCTGGAGGGTTTGGAAGTTGTGCAATAAATATTGCAAAGCTTGTTGCATGTCAGAAGGGTTTGTAATGTTGACATTTGCAACTCCATCTTGCGAGATGAGCGAAATGGGGGAGCCAGATTGTTGAGACATGGGAAATGTCGAAAATGATGAAAAATAGAGCAATCGAGTTGAAAAAAATATAACTTGTAGAGAAAAATACGACGATTATTTTGGTGTTAAAACGGTGGATGGATGTATCGTAGTCGCAGAGATATTTGGGTTCAAAGTTGATTACGCGTACTATACCTTGTGTAACGGTCGGAAGAGCGAAAGAAAGGTGGTCGCTTAGCTCAGGTTAAAGATTTTATATTTTATTGGATAATTGCAGGCGACAAATATGTCATTATTGCTATCCACAGTGATAAACTGGAAAGCATACAAACTATTATGGGGGAGGAGGGAAAGGAAGAAAGAAGGAACGAATTATTATTGGGGGGAGCTGGAACCAAAGACGAAGACTTGAGGCAGAACAGAACGCGCTTCATTAAGCCCGGGCTGGGCATCCCGGCACCGCGGACCAACAACGCTCGACAAACAAACAACGCAGACCAACCGACCAGAACAGCAGTGGCGTTAAAACCAGTAATATCGTCAAGAGCGCACACCAAAGTCCCCCGAAAGGGAAGGAAAGTAGGCAGATACTCAGCTGCTACGCAACGCAACACACAGGCGGAGAAACAAAAGTGCTTGATGCACTCGGCAAAGAGAACACGTAGAGGGGCAGGGAAGGGATAGATCCGAAGATCCTATCAGGGGTCGAACTTGCGACCACACCAATAATAGTCAGACGCTCTACCGACTGAGCTACATCCACATCCCCGGTCGCTTAGCTCAGGTTAAAGATTTTGTTTTTATTAAATAACGAAGATATATTGCAGGCGACTAAAAAGTCATTATTGCATCTTCAAGTACAAAGAATAAGAATAAGTACAAAAAAAGGAGCCTGAGAAACAGAAAAACTCCAAAAAAAGATAAAGTAAAAGATCAGATTGACTGCCTACTTCCACAACTTAGCTGACCTACTGTCACAACCCAACGGTAAGGAACTTTGATGGCTTTACTTCCGTGGGGGATCAGCAGGAGACAGACAAAGAAGGGTTTCAGTCAGAGTTACGAGAAGAGCTAGAATACCAAGAGGCACCAGGAGAAGAGTCAATAGCATAGAAGCTATCAGGACGGCACAGACGTTGTATATGCCAGAGCATCAACAAGAGAGATGACCACCAAGGAGGACAGCGAGCTGAGCGACCAAGAGGCAACGAGGAAAGAGCAAAGTCAATGGGATAAGACCCAGGAGGACAGCGAGGAAGGTCAGACCAAAGGAAAGACGGGATAAGATCGCACTCGAGAAAGTGACGGCGAGAGCGACGATCACGGCCACAAGGACAGTCTTCAGGCTTGCCTGGCAACCAACCAAGACGCCAACGAACCAAGAGAGAGCGTTCTGCACGGGTTGCAGGAACGTAAAGAACGGGATCAACCACCAGAGCAGGGCGACATGCGCGTAAGAGAACCTGAGTAGTGGAGGTGACGAGAGAGATGACTTGACGCTCACGATACTGGCGAAAGAAGGTCTTGAGCCGAGCATCGGAGGATGGAGGAGGAGAAGGCAAAGCCAAGAAGAGCGGATTCTTGTCAAGATGGATCTTGATTCGAGAGACAGGCAGCGTTGACGACAGGAGAGACAGCAAGCAAGAACCAGGAAGCGAGCGAGTACGAAGGCAGAAACGAGTTGTAAGCACATCTATGCGGTGGTGCATAGACGGCAAGGTTGTCATATGTTTGATAACCAACGTAGAGGAGGTGGCATGACCACCGACCATAATACGAAGGCATCGGTCTTGTAAGCGGTCGATTTCTTTGGCTTGAGCAGTGGTAAACTTTGAGATCGCAAGGCCGTACTCGAACTTGGGTCTGACAAAGGTAGCATAGATCCGAGCACACAAGAGAAGAGAAAAGCCTTGACGATTCACGCCAATCTTGTTAAGAATTCCCATCAGTTGAAGGACACCAGGAGAACGAAGAGGAAGCACCGAAGCAGCAGAGAGACCAGTCTTGACGAAAGGCATACCAAGGTATACAAACTTGTCGACCAAGGGCAGTGAAGTACCATAAAGGCTTAATTGGGTTGAACCAGATGACGATGAAGAGGAAGTGGGGTGGTTGAGCACCGCGCACTTCAGAGGATTCCAGCGATAGCCAAGAGACAGTGAGTGATCCTCACAGAGCTTGAGCATCTCTTTGACTGACTTTGCCGAGCCAATGACTGCGACATCGTCAGCAAAGAGGAGAGAGTTGACTGGGACCATACCAGCATCAGCAGAACCAGAGGAGGGAACCAAATGTGTGGCAGGAGCAGCGACTTGACGAAGGAGAGCAGGAAGAGTGTTGATGTACACCGAGTACAAGTGAGGACTGAGAACAGAACCTTGCAAGACACCGGTGACAGGAGAGAATGAAGCAGAAGAATGGTTGGAAACCAAGACAGACACCGAGACATCATCAAACAGATGAACCAAGAGAGGCAGACAAGGAGACGAACCAGCACCAGAGCGAGAGAGAGCATCCCAGATAACACGCCGGTCGACGGTATCGTAGGCTGACTTGATATCCAGGAATGCCACCACAGGGAAACGATGTGAGCGACGATAGTAAGACTGCATCAGCTCATGAAGACATAAGGCTTGGTCAAGAGCTGAGCGACGAGGACGAAAGCCACCTTGAGCCAGATCAAGTCGAGGCGACACCGAGGCGAGCCATGGAGCAAGACTAAGCTCAAGGAGCTTTCTAAACACCGAGGTCAGTGAGATCGGTCGATAGTTGGACGGCAGCGAAGGATCACCTTTCTTGAAGATTGGATAGACTTGAGCATGCCGCCAGAGAGAAGGAACGTAAGACCATTGACAGCATAGGGAAAAGAACCAAGACAGCAAGTGGGAGAGGTCAGTACTGATCGGCTTGAGCATCTCGGCCTTGATGTGATCAGCACCAGGAGCTTTACGAGTAGGGAGCTGACCGATGTACATGTGAATAGTTAAAGGAGCGAATAGAGAATTTGAAGAACCAGGAGGACCAGAAGAACCAGAGGGAGATGCACCAGAAGGAGACGAACCATGAAGACCAAGAGGCAAACCAAGAGAGGATGGAGATGAAGGTGGTGATGGGCGAGTAGAAGGTAGAAGACTGCCATCAAAGACCGAAGCCAAGTGACTAGCCATTACCTCCACTGCCTTAGATGGACCATCAGGATGGGAAAACGACGATGATGACTGATGTCGTCGATTGAGTTGCTTGACTTTGGAAACGGCTTTAGTGAAGTCAGATTCGAGAGACTTGCAAAATGCTTGCCAGGACAGACGTTTGGCATTGGCCACAGCTTGACGGAAAGAGGTATTCGCTTGTTGATGTTGATGCCACCAATAGACTTTGTCGATGCCAAAGGCACGACGCCATCTACGGTAGCACCTGTTGCGGAAATCAGCAGCATCTTGAAGTTGTTGCGTCCAGTACTTTTTCCAATGCGATGGACGAGGAGGACGATCACCGACAGAAGAGTCAAGAGAACGGTAGATGATGTTGTTGAGCGACGAGTTGAGGTCGTCAATTGGCGGACGTGAAGAAGGAGGGTGTTGAACCAACCTCTTCAGTTGAGAAAGCAATGGAGCAGAAAACGAACGAAAGGTATCTTGATAGAGTTGACATGGATCAGGTTCACCAAGGCGAGACAAGTTCCATAATCGACGAGGATGTAGAGTGGTATCAGGTATATCAGACAATGACTCAGAGGCACTTGACTGAGTAAATGAAAAAGACAACGTGAGTAGACGATGGTCAGAACCAAGAGACAAGTCAGACGCGATGTCAAGGCGAGGAGACATCAATGACGCGTTTGTTAGAAACATGTCAATGATGCTACTCATCTCTCGATCATCACGAAACCCGACCCAGGTAGGAATACCATGAGCCAGTGGGCCGTTCAGAACGGTCAAGGAGTGATCAGCAAGCCAGCGAGCCATAGCAGCACCACGAGGAGAGACCAATGCATCACCAGTGAGGTCACCAAGACGAGCATTAAAGTCGCCACAAATGAAAGTATTGGGGAGAGAAGGAATAGAGGATAGTACATTAATAAAGTCAGAGTTAGAAAGAGGAGGAGGTACATACAAACAATGAAGGCGAAAGGGTCCGACCTTCAACGAAAGGGTATACCGATTCGGTGAAGGAAGTTGAGAGACAGGAAAGGGACAAGAAGGAGAGACCAGAGCAGTAACACCCATCGAACCACGGTTGGCCGAAGGTACAGGAACACCATACACATGATACTGCATCCAGTCAGTAGGAAGGAGCGAAGGGGAAAGAAGCCAAGTCTCGGTGATAAAAAGGAGAGTAGAGGAGAGACAATGAGACAAGACCTCATGAACGGTCGTGGTCCGAAGACCATTCGCGTTCCAAAGGCTTATAGAAAGGTGTTGGACCTCACTCATAATGAGTGTGATCCAGCACTAGCGGTATCAGAGACCAAAGCATCTGACATGACCGTGTCACCACGGAAAGCAGCGCCTGGATCTCGACCACGAGAAGCAAAAGAGGAAGGGGGAAGGGAAGACAGAATCTGACTCAAAGAGTCGTCATCGATCCAACCCTTGGATGAAAAGTACTTACCTATGGGACCCACCAGGTGAGCACGGCCAGCACCAAGACGAGAGAGAGCACGGGAGCAGCGAGTGAACTGGAGCTCAGCACATTCATTAGCTTTGTCAGCCAACGAAAGATGCTGGAGCTCAGGATCCGCCAAGTTGACAGGATCCAGAGGATCAAAACCATCAACCAACGGAACCTTGGCTGTGGATAGAAGAGAGATCACCTCTTCTTTGTAAAGAACATGAACCAATAGACCAATGACCTTGGGTCCAGGGAAGCAGATGTCCAAGACACGGGAAAGATCAAGACCAAGTAAACGCAGGTTGCGTCTAATTTCAGCACGGGACAGCTTGCGGTTTCTATGCAGGTACATGTATTCAAAACCACGAGGAGCAGAAGGGTCAACTGGTTGGAATGGACGACTAGCAGCAAGCTTTCGCTTCTTGCTAGGTGGGCGACGGGTGGTAGTAGCAGTAGTAGCAGCAGCCTTGGCAGCAATAGCACTATAGGTTACATTGTTCATTTGTGGTGCATCTTGGGGCGCACGTATGGTAGCCGGGTCGGAAGCCAAAGAGGAGAAAGCGGAAGAACTGTTGACGTCAGCGCCAGCGGAAAGTTGAGATTCGAGTGAGGCGATTTTCGCCTTCAAAGTAGCATTTTCACTGCGTAAAGCAGTCAGTTCAGCAAACAAGTCATCGTGTGTTGAAACACGTTGCTGGAGGGTTTCAAAGTTGTGCAATAAATATTGCAAAGCTTGTTGCATGTCAGAAGGGTTTGTAATGTTGACATTTGCAACTCCATCTTGCGAGATGAGCGAAATGGGAGTGCCAGATTGTTGAGACATGGGAAATGTCGAAAATGGTGAAAAATACAGCAATCGAGTTGAAAAAAATATAGTTTGTAGAGAAAAATACGACGATTATTTTGGTGTTAAAACGGTGGATGGATGTATCGTATTCGCAGAGATATTCGAGTTCAAAGTTGATTACGCGTACTATACCTTGTGTAACGGTCGGAAGAGCGAAAGAAAGGTGGTCGCTTAGCTCAGGTGAAAGATTTTATATTTTATTGGATTATATGCAGGCGATTAAGAAATCATTATTGCAATCCACAGGAACATCCTGGAAAGCATACAAGTTATTAAGGGGGAATGGGGGAAGGAGCGAATTATGATCTGGAAGCAGAAACCATAGACGAAGACTTGAGGCAGAGACAGAACGATGCTTCTTTAATCCCGGGGCTGGGAATCCAGGCAACGCACAGACAACGATCAACAAACACCTCAAACCACCGAAGCAACTTTGCGGCGTTAAAACCAGGGTGTTATCAAGCGGCACAACACCAAACAACAATGGAGGGAAGGAAGGCGAACAGATACAAAGCTGCCGCTCAACGCGACACACAAGACAAAATCATTCAGCGCTTGAAGCACCGCAGAAAGAGAACATGCAGTTAGAGTGCGGGAAGGGTAGATATGCGGATACGAGGGGTTGAACTTGCAACCTCCCGAATGATAGACAGACGCTCTAACCATTTGCACTATCTCCACATACCTCGGTCGCTTAGCTCAGGTTAAAGATTTTGTTTTTATTTAATAGGAAGATATTTTGCAGGCGACTAAAAAGTCATTATTGCATCTTCAAGTACAAAAAAAAGAGAATAAGATACAAAAAAAGGAGCCTGAGAAACAGAAAAACTCCAAAAAAAAGACAAAGCAAAAGATGAGATTGACTGCCTACTTCCACAACTTAGCTGACCTACTGTCACAACCCAACGGCAAGGAACTTTGATGGCTTTACTTCCGTGGGGGATCAGTAGGAGACAGACAAAGAAGGTTTTCAGTCAGAGTTACGAGATGATCGTGAATACCATAAGGCACCAGGAGAAGAGTCAATAGCATAGAAGCTATCAGGACGGCACAGACGTTGTATATGCCAGAGCATCAACAAGAGAGATGACCACCAAGGAGGACAGCGAGCTGAGCGACCAAGAGGCAACGAGGAAAGAGCAAAGTCAATGGGATAAGTCCCAGGAGGACAGCGAGGAAGGTCAGACCAAAGGAAAGACGGGATAAGATCGCACTCGAAAAAGTGACGGCGAGAGCGACGATCACGGCCACAAGGACAGTCTTCAGGCTTGCCTGGCAACCAACCAAGACGCCAACGAACCAAGAGAGAGCGTTCTGCACGGGTTGCAGGAACGTATAGGACGGGATCAACCACCAGAGCAGGGCGACATGCGCGTAAGAGAACCTGGGTAGTGGAGGTGACGAGAGTGATGACTTGACGCTCACGATACTGGCGAAAGAAGGTCTTGAGCCGAGCATCGGAGGACGGAGGAGGAGAAGGCAAAGCCAAGAAGAGCGGATTCTTGTCAAGATGGATCTTGATTCGAGAGACAGGCAGCGTTGACGACAGGAGAGACAGCAGGCAAGAACCAGGAAGAGAGCGGGCACGAAGGCAGAAACGAGTTGTAAGCACATCTATGCGGTGGTGCATAGATGGCAATGTTGTCATGTGCTTGATGACCAGCGTAGAGGAGGTAGCATGACCACCAACCATCATACGAAGGCATCGGTCTTGAAGACGTTCTATTTCTTTGACTTGAGTTGCAGTAAACTTTGAGATAGCAAGACCATATTCGAACTTTGGACGGACAAATGTGGCATAGATGCGAGCACACAGGAGCAGAGAAAAGCCTTGACGATTCACGCCAATCTTGTTGAGAATACCCATTAGTTGAAGCACACCAGGAGAACGAAGAGAAAGCACCGAAGCAGCAGAGAGACCAGTCTTGACGAAAGGCATACCAAGGTATACGAACTTGTCGACCAAGGGGAGAGAAGTACCATAGAGCGGTCGCTTAGCTCAGGTTAAAGATTTTGTTTTTATTTAATAGGAAGATATTTGCAGGCGACTAAAAAGTCATTATTGCATCTTCAAGTACAATGAAAAAAGAATAAGGTACAAAAAAAGGAGCCTGAGAAACAGAAAAACTCCAAAAAAATGATAAAGCAAAAGATCAGATTGACTGCCTACTTCCACAACTTAGCTGACCTACTGTCACAGCCCAACGGTAAGGAACTTTGATGGCTTTACTTCCGTGGGGGATCAGCAGGAGACAGACAAAGAAGGGTTTCAGTCAGAGTTACGAGAAGAGCTAGAATACCATAAGGCACCAGGAGAAGAGTCAATAGCATAGAAGCTATCAGGACGGCAGAGGCGTTGGATGTGCCAGAGCATTAACAGAAGAGAAGACCACCAAGGAGGACAGCGAGCTGAGCGACCAAGAGGCAACGAGGAAAGAGCAAAGTCAATGGGATAAGACCCAGGAGGACAGCGAGGAAGGTCAGACCAAAGGAAAGACGGGATCAAATCGCACTCAAGAAAGTGGCGACGGGAACGACGATCACGGCCACAAGGACAGTCTTCAGGCTTACCTGGCAGCCAGCCAAGACGCCAACGAACCAAGAGAGAGCGTTCTGCACGGGTTGCAGGAACGTAAAGAACGGGATCAACCACCAGAGCAGGGCGACATGCGCGTAGGAGAACCTGGGTAGTGGAGGTGACAATAGACGTGACTTGACGCTCACGATACTGGCGAAAGAAGGTCTTGAGCCGAGCATCGGAGGACGGAAGAGGAGAAGGCAGAGCCAAGAAGAGCGGATTCTTTTCAAGATGAACCTTGATACGAGAGACAGGTAGCGTTGTTGACAGCAGAGACAGCAAGCAAGAAGCAGGGAGAGAGCGAGCACGAAGACAGTAGCGAGTTGTAAGCACATCTACACGATGACGCATAGATGGCAGCGTGGTAATATGCTTGATGATTGTTGTAGAAGAGGTACGATGACCACCAACCAAGAGACGAAGACAGCGATCTTGCAGATTTTCTATAGATTTGAGGTCGGTTGCCGTCAGCCGAGATATGGCTAGGCCATACTCAAACTTCGGGCGAACAAAGGTAGCATAGATGCGTGAGCAGAGCAGAAGAGAGAAACCTTGACGGTTGACACCAATCTTGTTTAAAATAGCCATAACCTTGAGTACACCAGGAGACCGAAGAGAAACCAAGGAAGGAGCAGAGAGACCAGACTTGACGAAGGGCACTCCAAGGTATACGAACTCATCCACCAAAGGCAGAGGAGTACCGTACAACTGGAGGCGATCAGAGGAAGACGAAGAAGATGACAATGGTGGATGGTTGAGCACCGCACATTTTGTTGGGTTCCATCGATAACCCAGAGACAGTGAATGTTGTTCGCAAAGCTTGAGCATCTCTTTGACTGACTTTGCCGAGCCAATGACTGCGACATCGTCAGCAAAGAGGAGAGAGTTCACTGGGACCATACCAGCATCAGCAGAACCAGAGGAGGGAACCAAATGGGTAGCAGGAGCAGCGACTTGACGGAGGAGAGCAGGTAATGTGTTGATGTACACCGAGTACAAGTGAGGACTGAGAACAGAACCTTGCAAGACACCGGTGACAGGAGAGAAAGCAGCAGAAGAATGGTTTGACACCAGGACAGACACCGAGACATCATCAAAAAGATGGACCAAGAGAGGCAGACAAGGAGATGAACCAGCACCAGAACGAGAGAGAGCATCCCAGATAACACGCCGGTCGACGGTATCGTAGGCCGACTTGATATCCAGGAATGCCACCACAGGAAACCGATGAGAACGACGGTAATATGATTGTATCAGTTCATGTAGACACAGAGCCTGATCCAGGGCAGATCGACGAGGACGGAAACCACCTTGAGCAAGGTCAAGAGGAGGAGATGCAGAGGACAACCATGGAGACAGCGACAGCTCAAGTAGCTTGCGGAATACAGATGTGAGTGAGATTGGACGGTAGTTTGAGGGAAGTGATGAATCACCTTTCTTGAAAATGGGATAAACTTGAGCATGTCGCCACAGAGAAGGAACATAGGACCATTGATAGCATAGAGTAAAGAACCAGGAAAGAATGAATGACAGGTCAGTACTGATCGGCTTGAGCATCTCGGCCTTGATGTGATCAGCACCAGGAGCTTTACGAGTAGGGAGCTGACCGATGTACATGTGAATAGTTAAAGGAGCGAAGAGAGAATTTGAAGGACCAGGAGAACCAGCGGAACCAGAGGGAAACGAACCAGAGGGAGACGAACCATGGAGACCAAGAGGCAAACCAAGAGAGGATGGAGATGACGGAGGTGGTGGGCGAGTGGAAGGTAGAAGACTGCCATCAAAGACCGAAGCCAAGTGACTAGCCATTACCTCCACTGCCTTAGATGGACCATCAGGATGGGAAAACGACGATGATGACTGATGTCGTCGATTGAGTTGCTTGACTTTGGAAACGGCTTTAGTGAAGTCAGATTCGAGAGACTTGCAAAATGCTTGCCAGGACAGACGCTTGGCATTGGCCACAGCTTGACGGAAAGAAACATTTGCGTGTTGATGTTGATGCCACCAATAGACTTTGTCGATGCCAAAGGCACGACGCCATCTACGGTAGCACCGGTTGCGGAAATCAGCAGCATCTTGAAGTTGTTGTGTCCAGTACTTTTTCCAATGCGAAGGACGAGGAGGACGATCACCGACAGAAGAGTCAAGAGAGCTGTAGATTATGTTGTTGAGCGACGCGTTGAGGTCGTCAATAGGTGGACGTGAAGAAGGAGGGTGTTGAACCAACCTTTTCAGTTGAGAAAGCAAAGGAGCAGAGGACGTACGAAATGTATCTTGATACAGCTGACATGGATCAGGTTCACCAAGGCGAGACAAGTTCCATAATCGACGAGGATGTAGAGTGGTATCAGGTATATCAGACAATGACTCAGAGGCACTTGACTGAGTAAATGAAAAAGACAGCGTGAGTAGACGATGATCAGAACCAAGAGACAAGTCAGACGCGATGTCAAGGCGAGGAGACATCAATGACGCGTTTGTTAAAAACATGTCAATGATGCTACTCATCTCTCGATCATCACGAAACCCGACCCAGGTAGGAATACCATGAGCCAGTGGGCCGTTCAGAACGGTCAAGGAGCGATCAGCAAGCCAGCGAGCCATAGCAGCACCACGAGGAGAGACCAATGCATCACCAGTGAGGTCACCAAGACGAGCATTAAAGTCGCCACAAATAAAAGTATTGGGTAAGGAGGGGATGGAGGAAAGTACATTTACAAATTCAGAGTTGGAAAGAGGAGGAGGAACATACAAACAATGAATGCGAAAGGGTCCGACCTTCAACGAAAGGGTATACCGATTCGGTGAAGGAAGTTGAGAGACAGGAAAGGGACAAGAAGGAGAGACCAGAGCAGTAACACCCATCGAACCACGGTTGGCCGAAGGTACAGGAACACCATACACATGATACTGCATCCAGTCAGTGGGAAGGAGAGAAGGGGAAAGAAGCCAAGTCTCGGTAATAAAAAGGAGTGTGGAGGATAAGCAATGAGACAGGACTTCATGAACGGTCGTGGTCCGAAGACCATTCGCGTTCCAAAGGCTTATACAAAGGTGTTGGACCTCACTCATAATGAGTGTGATCCAGCACTAGCGGAATCAGAGGCCAAAGCATCTGACATGACCGTGTCACCACGGAAAGCAGCGCCTGGATCTCTACCACGAGAAGCAAAAGAGGAAGGGGGAAGCTCAGAAAGAATCTGACTCAAGGAGTCGTCATCGATCCAGCCATGGGAAGAGAAATACTTACCTACTGGGGCGACCAAATGGGGACGACCAGCACCAAGACGAGAAAGAGCACGACAACAGCGGGAGTAGTGAAGTTCAGCACACTTATCCGCCTTTGCAGATAGGGAGAGGTGCTGAAGCTCAGGATCAGCCAAGTTGACGGGATCCAGGGGATCAAAACCGTCAACCAACGGAACCTTTGCAGTAGCGAGCAGAGAGATCACCTCTGGCACATACTGAACATGGACCAAAAGACCAATAGCCTTGGGGCCAGGGAAACAGACATCGAGGACACGAGACAAGTCCAGACCAAGCAAGCGAAGATTTCTTCGAATCTCAGAGCGAGTTAACTTACGATTGCGATTGAGATACAAGTATTTAAAACCGCGTGGGGCATCGGGATCAATGGGTTGGAAAGCGCGACTAGCAGCCAATTTGCGCTTTTTAGATGGAGAACGAACAGCAGGACGAGCAGCAACAGCAGAGTATGTAGCTTGGACAGCAGGCGAAACATTTTGTGCAGCCAAAGAAGTTGGTTTAGCAGCAGGAACAGAGACAGAAGCAGCAGAAGCGACAGAAGGAGAAGAAGATGAAGCCAATTGCGCTTCTAAAGTCGCAATTTTGGATTTTAAAGACGCATTTTCAGTGCGCAGAGCAGAAAGTTCAGCAATGACACTAGCATGTGTCGAAACTTCTTGTTGTAGTGCAGTAACGGTGTTTAACAAATAGTGTAAAGTTTCTTGAATATTTGGAATATTGGAAATGTCGACATTTGCAACGCCATCTGTTGAGATGGGTGAAATGTTAAGACCGGGATTAGTTGACATGGGTAATGTCGAAGATGTCGAAAATTGCAAGAAAAGGAGTTATGAACTTGAAAAAAATATATCTTGTAGAGAAAAATTAGGCGAATTTTTTGATAGTAAAACGGTTGATGGATGTATAGTATTGGGTGAGATAATCGGGTTCAAAGTTGATTACGCGTCGTCTACCTTGTGTAACGGTCGGAAGAGCGAAAGAAAGGTGGTCGCTTAGCTCAGGTTAAAGATTTTGTTTTTATTTAATAGGAAGATATTTGCAGGCGACTAAAAAGTCATTGTTGCATCTTCAAGTACAATGAAAAAAGAATAAGGTACAAAAAAGGAGCCTGAGAAACAGAAAAACTCCAAAAAAATGATAAAGAAAAAAGATCAGATTGACTGCCTACTTCCACAACTTAACTGACCTACTGTCACAGCCCAACGGTAAGGAACTTTGATGGCTTTACTTCCGTGGGGGATCAGTAGGAGACAGACAAAGAAGGGTTTCAGTCAGAGTTACGAGAAGAGCTAGAATACCATAAGGCACCAGGAGAAGAGTCAATAGCATAGAAGCTATCAGGACGGCAGAGGCGTTGGATGTGCCAGAGCATTAACAGAAGAGAAGACCACCAAGGAGGACAGCGAGCTGAGCGACCAAGAGGCAACGAGGAAAGAGCAAAGTCAATGGGATAAGACCCAGGAGGACAGCGAGGAAGGTCAGACCAAAGGAAAGACGGGATCAAATCGCACTCAAGAAAGTGGCGACGGGAACGACGATCACGGCCACAAGGACAGTCTTCAGGCTTACCTGGCAGCCAGCCAAGACGCCAACGAACCAAGAGAGAGCGTTCTGCACGGGTTGCAGGAACGTAAAGAACGGGATCAACCACCAGAGCAGGGCGACATGCGCGTAGGAGAACCTGGGTAGTGGAGGTGACAATAGACGTGACTTGACGCTCACGATACTGGCGAAAGAAGGTCTTGAGCCGAGCATCGGAGGACGGAAGAGGAGAAGGCAGAGCCAAGAAGAGCGGATTCTTTTCAAGATGGACCTTGATGCGAGATACTGGAAGCGTTGACGATAGCAGAGACAGCAGGCAAGAACCAGGGAGAGAGCGAGCACGAAGACAGTAGCGAGTTGTAAGCACATCTATGCGGTGGTGCATAGATGGCAAGGTTGTCATATGTTTGATAACCAACGTAGAGGAGGTGGCATGACCACCTACCATCATACGAAGGCATCGGTCTTGTAAGCGGTCAATTTCTTTAACTTGAGCAGCAGAAAACTTGGAAATGGCGAGGCCATATTCGAATTTTGGACGGACAAAAGTAGCGTAGATCCGAGCACACAAGAGAAGAGAAAAGCCTTGACGGTTTACACCAATCTTGTTGAGAATACCCATCAGTTGAAGCACACCAGGAGAACGAAGAGGAAGCACCGAAGCAGCAGAGAGACCAGTCTTGACAAACGGCATACCAAGGTATACGAACTTGTCGACCAAGGGCAGAGAAGTACCATAGAGACTTAGTTGGGTTGAACCAGATGACGATGAAGAGGAAGTGGGGTGGTTGAGCACCGCACACTTTAGAGGATTCCATCGATAACCAAGAGACAGTGAGTGATCCTCACAGAGCTTGAGCATCTCTTTGACTGACTTTGCCGAGCCAATGACTGCGACATCGTCAGCAAAGAGGAGAGAGTTGACTGGGACCATACCAGCATCAGCAGAACCAGAGGAGGGAACCAAATGGGTGGCAGGAGCAGCGACTTGACGAAGTAAAGCAGGAAGAGTATTGATGTACACCGAGTACAAGTGAGGACTGAGAACAGAACCTTGCAAGACACCGGTGACAGGAGAAAAGGAGCGGACGAGTGATTGGACACCAAGACAGACACCGAGACATCATCGAAAAGATGAACCAAGAGAGGCAGACAAGGAGAGGAACCAGCACCAGAGCGAGAGAGAGCATCCCAGATAACACGCCGGTCGACGGTATCGTAGGCCGACTTGATATCCAGGAATGCAACCACAGGAAAACGATGAGATCGACGATAGTAAGACTGCATCAGCTCATGAAGACATAAGGCTTGATCAAGAGCTGAGCGACGAGGACGAAAGCCACCTTGAGCCAGATCAAGTCGAGGCGACACCGAGGCGAGCCATGGAACAAGACTAAGCTCAAGGAGCTTTCTGAACACCGAGGTCAGTGAGATGGGTCGATAATTGGACGGCAGCGAAGGATCACCTTTCTTGAAGATCGGATAGACTTGAGCATGCCGCCAGAGAGAAGGAACGTAAGACCATTGACAGCATAGGGAAAAGAGCCAAGACAGCAAGTGGGAGAGGTCAGTACTGATCGGCTTGAGCATCTCGGCCTTGATGTGATCAGCACCAGGAGCTTTACGAGTAGGGAGCTGACCGATATACATGTGAATAGTTAAAGGAGCGAAGAGAGAATTTGAAGGACCAGGAGAACCAGAGGAACCAGAGGGAAACGAACCAGAAGGAGATGAACCATGGAGACCAAGAGGCAAACCAAGAGAGGATGGAGATGATGGAGGTGGTGGGCGAGTGGAAGGTAGAAGACTGCCATCAAAGACCGAAGCCAAGTGACTAGCCATTACCTCCACTGCCTTAGATGGACCATCAGGATGGAAAAACGACGATGATGACTGATGTCGTCGATTGAGTTGCTTGACTTTGGAAACGGCTTTAGTGAAGTCAGATTCGAGAGACTTGCAAAATGCTTGCCAGGACAGACGTTTGGCATTGGCCACAGCTTGACGGAAAGAGGTATTCGCTTGTTGATGTTGATGCCACCAATAGACTTTGTCGATGCGAAAGGCACGACGCCATCTACGGTAGCACCTGTTGCGGAAGTCAGCAGCATCTTGAAGTTGTTGTGTCCAGTACTTTTTCCAATGTGAAGGACGAGGTGGACGATCACCGACAGAAGAGTCAAGGGAGCGGTAGATGATATCGTTGAGCGACGCGTTGAGGTCGTCAATAGGCGGAGGTGAAGAAGGAGGGTGTTGAACCAACCTTTTCAGTTGAGAAAGCAAAGGAGCAGAGGACGAACGAAAAGTATCTTGATACAGCTGACATGGATCAGGTTCACCAAGGCGAGACAAGTTCCATAGTCGACGAGGATGTAGTGTGGTATCATTGGTATCAGACATAGACTCAGAGGCACTTGACTGAGCAAAAGAAAATGACAGCGTTAGTAGACGATGATCAGAACCAAGAGACAAGTCAGACGCGATGTCAAGGCGAGGAGACATCAATGACGCGTTTGTTAAAAACATGTCAATGATGCTACTCATCTCTCGATCATCACGAAACCCGACCCAGGTAGGAATACCATGAGCCAGTGGGCCGTTCAGAACGGTCAAGGAGCGATCAGCAAGCCAGCGAGCCATAGCAGCACCACGAGGAGAGACCAATGCATCACCAGTGAGGTCACCAAGACGAGCATTGAAGTCGCCACAAATAAAAGTATTGGGTAAGGAGGGGATGGAGGAAAGTACATTTACAAATTCAGAGTTGGAAAGAGGAGGAGGTACATACAAACAATGAAGGCGAAAGGGTCCGACCTTCAACGAAAGGGTATACCGATTCGGTGAAGGAAGTTGAGAGACAGGAAAGGGACAAGAAGGAGAGACCAGAGCAGTAACACCCATCGAACCACGGTTGGCCGAAGGTACAGGAACACCATACACATGATACTGCATCCAGTCAGTAGGAAGAAGAGAAGGGGAAAGAAGCCAAGTCTCGGTGATAAAAAGGAGAGTAGAGGAGAGACAATGAGACAAGACCTCATGAACGGTCGTGGTCCGAAGACCATTCGCGTTCCAAAGGCTTATAGAAAGGTGTTGGACCTCACTCATAATGAGTGTGATCCAGCACTAGCGGAATCAGAGACCAAAGCATCTGACATGACCGTGTCACCACGGAAAGCAGCGCCTGGGTCACGACCACGAGAAGCAGAAAGAGGAGAGGGGAGGGAAGACAGAATCTGACTCAAAGAGTCCTCATCGATCCATCCCTTGGAAGAAAAGTACTTACCTATGGGACCCACCAGGTGAGCACGACCAGCACCAAGACGAGAGAGTGCACGGGAGCAGCGAGTGAACTGGAGCTCAGCACATTCGTTAGCTTTGTCAGCCGATGAAAGATGCTGGAGCTCAGGATCCGCCAAGTTGCCAGGATCCAGAGGATCAAAACCGTCAACCAACGGAACCTTGGCTGTGGATAAAAGAGAGATCACCTCTTCTTTGTAGAGAACATGGACCAATAGACCAATGACCTTGGGTCCAGGGAAGCAGATATCAAGCAGACGAGAGAGGTCAAGACCAAGTAGACGCAAGTTGCGTCTAACTTCAGCACGGGTGAGCTTACGGTTACGGTGCAAGTACAGGTATTCAAAACCACGAGGAGCAGAAGGATCCACAGGTTGGAAGGGACGACTAGCAGCAAGCTTTCGCTTCTTGCTAGGTGGGCGACGGGTAGTAGTAGCAGTAGTAGCAGCAGCCTTGGCAGCAATAGAACTATAGGTTGCATTGTTCGTTTGGGGTGCATCTTGGGGTGCACGTATGGTAACCGGGTCGGAAGCCAAAGAGGAAAAAGCAGAAGAACGGTTGACGTCAGCGCCAGCGGAAAGTTGAGATTCGAGTGAGGCGATTTTCGCCTTCAAAGTAGCATTTTCACTGCGTAAAGCAGTCAGTTCAGCAAATAAGTCATCGTGTGTTGAAACACGTTGCTGGAGGGTTTGGAAGTTGTGCAATAAATATTGCAAAGCTTGTTGCATGTCAGAAGGGTCTGTAATGTTGACATTTGCCACTCCATCTTGCGAGATGAGCGAAATGGGGGAACCAGATTGTTGAGACATGGGAAATGTCGAAAATGGTGAAAAATACAGCAATCGAGTTGAAAAAAATATAGTTTGTAGAGAAAAATACGACGATTATTTTGGTGTTAAAACGGTAGATGGATGTATCGTATTCGCAGAGATATTTGAGTTCAAATTTGATTACGCGTACTATACCTTGTGTAACGGTCGGAAGAGCGAAAGAAAGGTGGTCGCTTAGCTCAGGTTAAAGATTTTGTTTTTATTTAATAGGAAGATATTTTGCAGGCGACTAAAAAGTCATTATTGCATCTTCAAGTACAAAAAAAAGAGAATAAGATACAAAAAAAGGAGCCTGAGAAACAGAAAAACTCCAAAAAAAAGACAAAGCAAAAGATGAGATTGACTGCCTACTTCCACAACTTAGCTGACCTACTGTCACAACCCAACGGCAAGGAACTTTGATGGCTTTACTTCCGTGGGGGATCAGTAGGAGACAGACAAAGAAGGTTTTCAGTCAGAGTTACGAGATGATCGTGAATACCATAAGGCACCAGGAGAAGAGTCAATAGCATAGAAGCTATCAGGACGGCACAGACGTTGTATATGCCAGAGCATCAACAAGAGAGATGACCACCAAGGAGGACAGCGAGCTGAGCGACCAAGAGGCAACGAGGAAAGAGCAAAGTCAATGGGATAAGTCCCAGGAGGACAGCGAGGAAGGTCAGACCAAAGGAAAGACGGGATAAGATCGCACTCGAAAAAGTGACGGCGAGAGCGACGATCACGGCCACAAGGACAGTCTTCAGGCTTGCCTGGCAACCAACCAAGACGCCAACGAACCAAGAGAGAGCGTTCTGCACGGGTTGCAGGAACGTATAAGATGGGATCAACCACCAGAGCAGGGCGACATGCGCGTAAGAGAACCTGGGTAGTGGAGGTGACAATGGATGTGACTTGACGCTCACGATACTGGCGAAAGAAGGTCTTGAGCCGAGCATCGGAGGACGGAGGAGGAGAGGGCAGAGCCAGGAAGAGCTGATTCTTGTCAAGATGGATCTTGATTCGAGAGACAGGCAGCGTTGACGACAGGAGAGACAGCAGGCAAGAACCAGGAAGAGAGCGGGCACGAAGGCAGAAACGAGTTGTAAGCACATCTATGCGGTGGTGCATAGATGGCAATGTTGTCATGTGCTTGATGACCAGCGTAGAGGAGGTAGCATGACCACCAACCATCATACGAAGGCATCGGTCTTGAAGACGTTCTATTTCTTTGACTTGAGTTGCAGTAAACTTTGAGATAGCAAGACCATATTCGAACTTTGGACGGACAAATGTGGCATAGATGCGAGCACACAGGAGCAGAGAAAAGCCTTGACGATTCACGCCAATCTTGTTGAGAATACCCATTAGTTGAAGCACACCAGGAGAACGAAGAGAAAGCACCGAAGCAGCAGAGAGACCAGTCTTGACGAAAGGCATACCAAGGTATACGAACTTGTCGACCAAGGGGAGAGAAGTACCATAGAGCTTTAGTTGGGTTGAACCAGATGACGATGAAGAGGAAGTGGGGTGGTTGAGCACCGCGCACTTCAGAGGATTCCAGCGATATCCAAGAGACAGGGAGTGTTCTTCACATAGCTTGAGCATCTCTTTGACTGACTTTGCCGAGCCAATGACTGCGACATCGTCAGCAAAGAGGAGAGAGTTCACTGGGACCATACCAGCATTAGCAGAACCAGAGGAGGGAACCAAATGAGTGGCAGGAGCAGCGACTTGACGAAGGAGGGAAGGAAGAGTGTTGATGTACACCGAGTACAAGTGAGGACTGAGAACAGAACCTTGCAAGACACCGGTGACAGGAGAGAAAGCAGCAGAAGAATGGTTTGACACCAGGACAGACACCGAGACATCATCAAAAAGATGAACCAAGAGAGGCAGACAAGGAGAGGAACCAGCACCAGAACGAGAGAGAGCATCCCAGATAACACGCCGGTCGACGGTGTCGTAGGCCGACTTGATATCCAGGAATGCCACCACAGGAAACCGATGAGATCGACGGTAATACGACTGTATTAGTTCATGAAGGCACAGAGCCTGATCCAGGGCAGATCGACGAGGACGGAAACCACCTTGAGCAAGGTCAAGAGGAGGAGAGACAGAGGACAACCATGGAGACAGCGACAGCTCAAGTAGCTTGCGGAATACAGATGTGAGTGAGATTGGACGGTAGTTTGAGGGAAGTGATGAATCACCTTTCTTGAAAATGGGATAAACTTGAGCATGTCGCCACAGAGAAGGAACATAGGACCATTGATAGCATAGAGTAAAGAACCAGGAAAGAATGAATGACAGGTCAGTACTGATCGGCTTGAGCATCTCGGCCTTGATGTGATCAGCACCAGGAGCTTTACGAGTAGGGAGCTGACCGATGTACATGTGAATAGTTAAAGGAGCGAAGAGAGAATTTGAAGGACCAGGAGAACCAGCGGAACCAGAGGGAAACGAACCAGAAGGAGACGAACCAGAGGGAGACGAACCATGGAGACCAAGAGGCAGACCAAGAGAGGATGAAGATGATGGAGGTGGTGGGCGAGTGGAAGGTAGAAGACTGCCATCAAAGACCGAAGCCAAGTGACTAGCCATTACCTCCACTGCCTTAGACGGACCATCAGGATGGGAAAACGACGATGATGACTGATGTCGTCGATTGAGTTGCTTGACTTTGGAAACGGCTTTAGTGAAGTCAGATTCGAGAGACTTGCAAAATGCTTGCCAGGACAGACGTTTGGCATTGGCCACAGCTTGACGGAAAGAGGTATTCGCTTGTTGATGTTGATGCCACCAATAGACTTTGTCGATGCCAAAGGCACGACGCCATCTACGGTAGCACCTGTTGCGGAAGTCAGCAGCATCTTGTAGTTGTTGTGTCCAGTACTTTTTCCAATGTGAAGGACGAGGAGGACGATCACCGACAGAAGAGTCAAGAGAGCGGTAGATGATTGAGTTGAGCGACGCGTTGAGGTCGTCAATAGGTGGACGTGAAGAAGGAGGGTGTTGAACCAACCTCTTCAGTTGAGACAGCAAAGGAGCAGAGGACGAACGAAAGGTGTCTTGATACAATTGACATGGATCAGGTTCACCAAGGCGAGACAAGTTCCATAATCGACGAGGATGAATGGTAGCATCAGTAGTTTCAGATGAAGACTCAGAGGCACTTGACTGAGCAAATGAGAAAGACAAGGTCAGCAGACGATGGTCAGAACCAAGAGACAAGTCAGACGCGATGTCAAGGCGAGGAGACATCAATGACGCGTTTGTTAAAACATGTCAATGATGCTACTCATCTCTCGATCATCACGAAACCCGACCCAGGTAGGAATACCATGAGCCAGTGGGCCGTTCAGAACGGTCAAGGAGCGATCAGCAAGCCAGCGAGCCATAGCAGCACCACGAGGAGAGACCAATGCATCACCAGTGAGGTCACCAAGACGAGCATTAAAGTCGCCACAAATAAAAGTATTGGGTAAGGAGGGGATGGAGGAAAGTACATTTACAAATTCAGAGTTGGAAAGAGGAGGAGGAACATACAAACAATGAATGCGAAAGGGTCCGACCTTCAACGAAAGGGTATACCGATTCGGTGAAGGAAGTTGAGAGATAGGAAAGGGACAAGAAGGAGAGACCAGGGCAGTAACACCCATCGAACCACGGTTGGCCGAAGGTACAGGAACACCATACACATGATACTGCATCCAGTCAGTAGGAAGAAGAGAAGGGGAAAGAAGCCAAGTCTCGGTGATGAAAAGGAGAGTAGAGGAGAGACAATGAGACAAGACCTCATGAACGGTCGTGGTCCGAAGACCATTCGCGTTCCAAAGGCTTATAGAAAGGTGTTGGACCTCACTCATAATGAGTGTGATCCAGCACTAGCGGAATCAGAGACCAAAGCATCTGACATGACCGTGTCACCACGGAAAGCAGCGCCTGGGTCACGACCACGAGAAGCAAAAGAGGAAGGGGGAAGGGAAGACAGAATCTGACTCAAAGAGTCCTCATCAAGCCAACCCTTGGAAGAAAAGTACTTACCTATGGGACCCACCAGGTGAGCACGGCCAGCACCAAGACGAGAGAGAGCACGGGAGCAGCGAGTGAACTGGAGCTCAGCACATTCATTAGCCTTGTCAGCCGATGAAAGATGCTGGAGCTCAGGATCCGCCAAGTTGACAGGATCCAATGGATCAAAACCGTCAACCAACGGAACCTTGGCAGCAGAAAGAAGAGAAACCACCTCTTCTTTGTAAAGAACGTGCACCAATAGACCAATGACCTTTGGGCCAGGGAAGCAGATATCGAGCAGACGAGAGAGGTCAAGACCAAGTAGACGTAGATTACGTCTGACTTCAGCGCGGGTGAGCTTACGGTTACGGTTCAAGTACAAGTACTCGAATCCACGAGGTGCAGTAGGATCCACAGGTTGAAAAGTTCGGCCGGCAGCAAGCTTACGCTTTTTAGACGCAGGTTTGGAAGTGTTACGGGCGGCAACAGCACTATAAGTAGGGCGGACAGTAGTTGGCGCTTGTTCGACCACAGAAGTAGGGACAGAAGAGACAGGAACAGAAAAAGTAGCCTTAGCGACAGATTCGCCAGATGCAGCATTCAATTGAGCTTTGAGATTAGCAATCTCGGCTTTCAATGTAGAGTTTTCACTGCGTAATGCAGTAAGTTCGGCCAAGAGGTCGTCGTGTGTTGTAACACGGTGTTGGAGGGTTTGAACAGTATTTAATAGATACTGCACAGCTTGTGTGAGGTCGGTTGAGTTGGGCATGTCGACATTAGTTGTGACATTTGTCGACATTTGCAAATTAGCAAGGGTGGAATGTTCTGACATGGGAGATGTCGAAAATTGTAAAAAAAGGAGTTATGAACTTGAAAAAAATATGGTTTGTAGAGAAAAAATTAGCGAATTTTTTGATGTTAAAACGGTTGATGGATGTATTATATTGAGCGAGATAATCGAGTTCAAAGTTGATTACGCGTCGTCTACCTTGTGTAACGGTCGGAAGAGCGAAAGAAAGGTGGTCGCTTAGCTCAGGTTAAAGATTTTGTTTTATTAAATAACGAAGATATATTGCAGGCGACTAAAAAGTCATTATTGCATCTTCCAGTACAAAGAAAAAGAATAAGTACAAAAAAAGGAGCCTGAGAAACAGAAAAACTCCAAAAAAAAAGATAAAGAAAAAGATGAGAATGGCAGCTTACTTCCACAACTTAGCTGACCTACTGTCACAACCCAACGGTAAGGAACTTTGATGGCTTTACTTCCGTGGGGGATCAGCAGGAGACAGACAAAGAAGGGTTTCAGTCAGGGTGACGAGAAGAACGAGAATACCATAAGGCACCAGGAGAAGAGTCAATAGGAAGATTCCTATCAGGACGACAGAGACGTTGGATATGCGAAGCATCAATAGGAGTGATGACCACCAAGGAGGACAGCGAGCTGAGCGACCAAGAGGCAACGAGGAAAGAGCAAAGTCAATGGGATAGCACCCAGGAGGACAGCGAGGCAGATCAGACCAAAGGAACGAAGGTATAAGATCGCATTCTAAGAAGTGGCGACGAGAACGACGATCACGGCCACAAGGACAATCTTCAGGCTTACCTGGCAGCCAGCCAAGACGCCAACGAACCAAGAGAGAGCGTTCTGCACGGGTTGCAGGAACGTATAAGATGGGATCAACCACCAGAGCAGGGCGACATGCGCGTAGGAGAACCTGGGTAGTGGAGGTGACGAGTGAAGTGAGTTGACGCTCACGATACTGGCGAAAGAAGGTCTTGAGCCGAGCATCGGAGGACGGAGGAGGAGAAGGCAAAGCCAAGAAGAGCGGATTCTTGTCAAGATGGACCTTGATACGTGAGACAGGTAGCGTGGTTGATAGCAGAGACAGCAGGCAAGAACCAGGAAGAGAGCGGGCACGAAGGCAGAAACGAGTTGTAAGCACATCTATGCGGTGATGCATAGACGGCAAGGTAGTGAGATGCTTGATGATAGTGGTGGAAGAAGTGGCATGACCACCTACCATCATACGAAGGCAGCGATCTTGAAGACGTTCAATTTCTTTCACTTGAGCAGCAGAAAATTTGGAAATGGCGAGACCATATTCGAACTTTGGACGGACAAATGTGGCATAGATGCGAGCACACAGGAGCAGAGAAAAGCCTTGACGATTCACGCCAATCTTGTTGAGAATACCCATTAGTTGAAGCACACCAGGAGAACGAAGAGAAAGCACCGAAGCAGCAGAGAGACCAGTCTTGACGAAAGGCATACCAAGGTATACGAACTTGTCGACCAAAGGCAGAGAGGTACCATAGAGGCTTAGTTGGGTTGAACCAGATGACGATGAAGAGGAAGTGGGGTGGTTGAGCACCGCACACTTCAGAGGATTCCAGCGATATCCAAGAGACAACGAGTGATCCTCACAGAGCTTGAGCATCTCTTTGACTGACTTTGCCGAGCCAATGACTGCGACATCATCAGCAAAGAGGAGAGAGTTGACTGGGACCATACCAGCATCGGGGCGACCAGAGGAGGGAACCAAATGAGTGGCAGGAGCAGCGACTTGACGAAGGAGAGCAGGTAATGTATTGATGTACACCGAGTACAAGTGAGGACTGAGAACAGAACCTTGCAAGACACCGGTGACAGGAGAAAAAGGAGTGGACGAGTGATTGGACACCAAGACAGACACCGAGACATCATCAAAGAGATGGACCAAGAGAGGCAAACAAGGAGAGGAACCAGCACCAGAGCGAGAGAGAGCATCCCAGATAACACGCCGGTCGACGGTATCGTAGGCCGACTTGATATCCAGGAATGCAACCACAGGAAAACGATGAGATCGACGATAGTAAGACTGCATCAGCTCATGAAGGCATAGGGCTTGATCAAGAGCTGAGCGACGAGGACGGAAACCACCTTGAGCGAGGTCAAGGGGAGGAGAGACAGAAGACAACCATGGAGCGAGACTAAGCTCAAGGAGCTTTCTGAACACCGAGGTCAGTGAGATCGGTCGATAATTGGACGGCAGCGAAGGATCACCTTTCTTGAAGATCGGATAGACTTGAGCATGCCGCCAGAGAGAAGGAACGTAAGACCATTGACAGCACAAGGAAAAAAACCAAGACAGCAAGTGGGAGAGGTCAGTACTGATCGGCTTGAGCATCTCGGCCTTGATGTGATCAGCACCAGGAGCTTTACGAGTAGGGAGCTGACCGATGTACATGTGAATAGTTAAAGGAGTGAACAAAGAGTGACTTGAACCAGTAGGACCAGAGGAACCAGAGGGAGACGAACCGGAAGGAGACGAACCATGGAGACCAAGAGGCAAACCAAGAGAGGATGAAGATGGAGGAGGTGATGGGCGAGTGGAAGGTAGAAGACTGCCATCAAAGACCGAAGCCAAGTGACTAGCCATTACCTCCACTGCCTTTGACGGACCATCAGGATGTGAGAACGATGAGGATGACTGATGTCGTCGATTGAGTTGCTTTACTTTTGAAATGGCTTTAGTAAAGTCAGACTCAAGAGACTTGCAGAATGCTTGCCAGGATAGACGCTTGGCATTGGCCACAGCTTGACGGAAAGAAACATTTGCTTGTTGATGTTGATGCCACCAATAGACTTTGTCAATACCAAAGGCACGACGCCATCTACGGTAGCACCGGTTGCGGAAATCAGCAGCATCTTGAAGTTGTTGTGTCCAGTACTTTTTCCAATGCGAAGGACGAGGAGGACGATCACCGACAGAAGAGTCAAGAGAGCTGTAGATTATGTTGTTGAGCGACGCGTTGAGGTCGTCAATTGGCGGACGTGAAGAAGGAGGGTGTTGAACCAACCTCTTCAGTTGAGAGAGCAAAGGAGCGGAAGATGAACGAAATGTATCTTGATACAGCTGACATGGATCAGGTTCACCAAGGCGAGACAAGTTCCATAATCGACGAGGATGTAGTGTGGTATCAGATGTATCAGACAATGACTCAGAGGCACTTGACTGAGTAAATGAAAAAGACAGCGTGAGTAGACGATGATCAGAACCAAGAGACAAGTCAGACGCGATGTCAAGGCGAGGAGACATCAATGACGCGTTGGTTAAAAACATGTCAATGATGCTACTCATCTCTCGATCATCACGAAACCCGACCCAGGTAGGAATACCATGAGCCAGTGGGCCGTTCAGAACGGTCAAAGAACGATCAGCAAGCCAGCGAGCCATAGCAGCACCACGAGGAGAGACCAATGCATCACCAGTGAGGTCACCAAGACGAGCATTAAAGTCGCCACAAATAAAAGTATTGGGTAACGAAGGAATGGAGGAGAGTACATTTATAAATTGAGAGTTAGAGAGAGGAGGAGGTACATACAAACAATGAATGCGAAAGGGTCCGACCTTCAACGAAAGGGTATACCGATTCGCTGAAGGAAGTTGAGAGACCGGAAAGGGACAAGAAGGAGAGACCAGAGCAGTAACACCCATCGAACCACGGTTGGCCGAAGGTACAGGAACACCATACACATGATACTGCATCCAGTCAGTAGGAAGGAGAGAAGGGGAAAGAAGCCAAGTCTCGGTGATGAAAAGGAGAGTAGATGAGAGACAATGAGACAAGACCTCATGAACGGTCGTGGTCCGAAGACCATTCGCGTTCCAAAGGCTTATAGAAAGGTGTTGGACCTCACTCATAATGAGTGTGATCCAGCACTAGCGGTATCAGAGGCCAAAGCATCTGACATGACCGTGTCACCACGGAAAGCAGCGCCTGGGTCACGACCACGAGAAGCAAAAGAGGAAGGGGGAAGGGAAGACAGAATCTGACTCAAAGAGTCCTCATCGATCCAACCCTTGGAAGAAAAGTACTTACCTACGGGACCTACTAGGTGAGCACGGCCAGCACCAAGACGAGAGAGAGCACGGGAGCAGCGAGTGAACTGAAGCTCAGCACATTCATTAGCCTTGTCAGCCGATGAGAGATGCTGGAGCTCAGGATCCGCCAAGTTGATAGGATCCAATGGATCAAAACCGTCAACCAACGGAACCTTGGAAGCAGAGAGAAGAGAAACCACCTCTTCTTTGTATTGAACGTGGACCAAGAGACCAATGGCCTTTGGGCCAGGGAAGCAAATGTCGAGGACACGGGACAGATCAAGACCAAGTAGACGCAGGTTGCGCCTAACTTCAGCACGGGACAGCTTGCGGTTTCTGTGCAAGTACAGGTATTCAAAACCACGAGGAGCAGAGGGATCCACAGGTTGAAAGGGACGACTAGCAGCAAGCTTACGCTTCTTGCTAGGTGGGCGACGAGAGGTGATAGCAGCAGTAGCAGCAGCCTTGGCAGCAATAGCACTATAGGATGTTTTGTTCATTTGGGGTGCATCTTGGGGTGCACGTATGGATGCCGGGTCGGAAACCAAAGAGGAGAAAGCGGAAGAACTGTTGATGTCAGCGCCAGCGGAGATTTGTGATTCAAGCGAAGCGATTTTCGCCTTCAAAGACGCATTTTCACTACGCAGAGCAGAGAGTTCAGCAATGACACTAGCATGTGTCGAAACTTCTTGTTGTAGAGTATTAACAGTATTTAACAAATACTGCAAGGTGTTTTGAATGTTGGAAACATTAGAAATGTCGACATTTGCAACTCCATCTTGCGAGATGAGCGAAATGGGGGAGCCAGATTGTTGAGACATGGGAAATGTCGAAAATGGTGAAAAATACAGCAATCGAGTTGAAAAAAATATAGTTTGTAGAGAAAAATACGACGATTATTTTGGTGTTAAAACGGTGGATGGATGTATCGTATTCGCAGAGATATTTGAGTTCAAAGTTGATTACGCGTACTATACCTTGTGTAACGGTCGGAAGAGCGAAAGAAAGGTGGTCGCTTAGCTCAGTTGGTTAGAGCGTGGTGCTAATAACGCCAAGGTCGCGAGTTCGACCCTCGTAGTGACCATTGATAAAATCTGCTCATCATGGATATTAATCTTTGACTTTTTATCCTTTGTTTTGATTATGGTGTCATTGTCACATCTTTTGGTTCTACTTTTGGTATGTTAAACAAGAATTCCTTTTCAAGTAATTATTAGCAAGTTACTGTAACGAAAATGGTAATAAGGATACACAGAGATTAGCCGAGTCAAGTCAGAAAGATAAAAAAAATTAAAAATACACTATTTTCAGAAATTATTCGCCAAACTTTTGAAAAAATTAGCTGAATTTAAAAATACAATTAGCCATTTTCCTGAGGCAATCTTAGCCAAAAAATAAAAATCCTTTTAGCCAAATTCAGCATATAAATTAGCTAAATTATGCTAATTAAGTGTAATCCTTTCTTTATTAAATATGTTTTCTATTTAAGCAATCTTCAAACCTTGTCATGGAATATCTACAAAATCCTTTAAGATCACTCAAAAGAATACTATTGCATGCATCACGTATTCTTGAGGATAATGTTTCTTCTTGCAAGAGTTCTTCTCTTTTCATTTTGCTCTTACAAACAGACCAAAACTGCTCAATAGGATTTAGCTCAGGGAAATATGGAGGAAGATACACACAACCATATCCCCGTCTGTTAATCTCTTTTTCAATGTCAGCGTTCTTGTGAATAGGCGCGTTATCCATTACTATGTAGCAATCTTTGAACTCCTCGTGCTTGTCTAAAATATCCATTGTGTCGCATATGAAATTGAAATAGTGGCCGGTAACAGTACCACCTCTACTTTGAGTGTTGATTACAGCTTTACCGCCTCCTGATTTTCTTTTCTTATTTTGATTAACGGCTCTTGGCTTTCTCACTTTCACATTGATAACTCCATATGGAGAAATTGCCCCAAGTATGGTCGTAGTCTTTGCTCTTGTCTTGGGTATAACTACTTCGGCACGACTACCTATCTTAGACCAAGCTACAGTTCTCTTCATATTGATATGAAAAGCAGCTTCATCGATAAATATACAATTACTGAGATAGTCCATATCAGTCTCCATCCATCTTTTAATCCATTTGTATCTTCTTTCGATATTCTCAGATGAGTTTCTTTCCGCTGAATGGAAGTGTGCCTTCTTCAAGCTGATTCTACATTTTTCTTTCATGAAATTGTATACAGCAGTTTTAGAGATGCTCAGGTCCATAAATTGAGCTGATAAACCGTCCATTATTTCATCTAATGTTAACGATGGCTTCTTATCAATGTAATCAACTAAAAATACCCTGTGTTCCTCGCCTAAAGATGGTGGTCTTCCAACAGGATTCTTAGCAGCTTTTCGCTGAATAATGTCTTGTGGATCTTTTTGGTCTCTATCGTACCAGCCCTGGGCAGTCCGCGTAGGCATACCTAGCTTCCTTGCGGCTTCGGCTACTTTCAGACCCTTTTCATAAACTAGCTCAAAGAAATACTCTTTATCCTCGTCTGAGTACTTTCTGTAAGCACGTCTTCCTTTTCCTGTTGAATGAGCCTCGACTAGTACTCCACCAGCGCTCACAATCTTTTCTTTTTTTATAACTTGCTTCTCAGGAGGCTTCAAGTCCATGTACTGATCATAATTCGTAACGCTGTCTAGTGGATAAGTTTCATCGTCAACCTCCATTTCAGTAATTATTGCTTCTTCTCCATTCTCTCCCACAAAATTTCCAAGGCCGTCTTCATATACAAAAGTACTCATAACTAGGGATTAATCAAAGTAAAAAGAAACAGTAAAGAAAGTGTACTACGAAATGGCTAATTTATATGCTGAATTTGGCTAAAAGGATTTTTATTTTTTGGCTAAGATTGCCTCAGGAAAATGGCTAATTGTATTTTTTAAATTCAGCTAATTTTTTCAAAAGTTTGGCGAATAATTTCTGAAAATAGTGTATAAAAAATGTTAAAAAGATAAAAAAAGTTAAAAATATAAAAAAAGTCAAAAAAATAAGAAAAGCTAAAAAGAAAACAAAAAAAAAAATATTATTCATATATATATATATATACCATCTTTTTGTGAAGAAATTGTCAGTCAGTTTAAATAAATCATATATTTTTACTCAATAATTAACAAACTTTAACAAGAAAGTCCCTGTTCACTTAAACTTTTTACTCTACTTTAACTTTTATCAAGAAATATCGTATTGATCTTACATATAAGATCTGGTGGTCACTACTTATCAAGCATCTGCTTAAATTCTATATAAAACAACAACTTACAAGGCAATCACAACCTTACAATCAAGCTTTACAAGCAAACTTTACTCTATTAACTCACTTACAACAAGCCAACCTATAAAATAACATTTGGTGGTCACTACGAGGGAAATAAAACAACAAATCAAGAAATCAAATCGAAATAAAACATCAAATCAAGAAATTCAACAACCAAGAAACAACCTTAAACAAAAAAATATTATCAAATTTACCTGGAACTAAAATGGCTTATATAAACGGACACATCGCGTTGGCAAATGCTAACATGAACGCAAGTTATCGACCTACTTTAATTGATTTCCATGGCTACGAAGGAGAAGACTTCCGTCATTTTGTAGAAAGTTTGGAATCTTACTTTGCTATTAACAATATTACTCAAGAACCACGCAAGCTTATTATTCTCAAGGCACAACTAAGAGGAGCCGCCAAAGTGTATTACGAAAAAGAAATACTCAAAAGAATACCTGGAATCAACTACGAACAAGCCGTAGACCTATTGAAAAATTATTACATAACTCCAGAATTGATACAGAGTTACGAATTAGAATTTAACGAAATGTATCAAGGCGAACAGGAACACCCACAAATATTCTTGGCCAGACTAAAAGAAGCCGCAGACCTTGCTAACATAACTAATGATGCAGTCATCGAAAGCCGATTTCGTGCAGGTCTCTTACGAGAAATCAAACAGTTCTGTATACAGAGTAGTTCTAAAAACTTACAAGACTGGATCAATCACGCCGAAGGATGGTGGAACGCCAATCGACCTCGAAAGATTGCAATGGTTGATAATCCTTTCATACCAAGGAATGCCAATCAAGCTTTGATATATCATAATGAAAATCAACATCATCATCATCTATCAAGCAATCATAATATTGACTTAATTGATACAAATGAACATGCCATGCCAGCACTAGCATATAATCAAATACATTATAACAATGCTCAACCTAGTAGTAATTACTATTATGACAATACACATGGCACAAATCAATTGACAACAATGGATACATCAAGAAACCGTAATCAGTTGCATCATGTTCAATACAATGGACATCAACACATACGTCCTAACCAACAACAAGATCTTATTGGTCTTATACAACAAGCTATTCGCCAAGAGCTTAGTAGTCAACAATATCAACAGCAACCTACTAGAAACAACAGGTATAATAATTATAACAATAATTATAATAGGTCTGGAAGATATGGAAATAACGACAGCAATGGACGATACGATAACAGTAACAGAAATTATACGCCAAATCAAAGGAGATCATATGACCAACCAGCAAGTCAGGATCAACGGCAACCAAATAACCAACCCAGTAACCAACATAACAATCAACAGAATAATCAGTCAAAAAACTATTAGGGTCAGTTGCTTTTGATAACTCACAGAAGAATGGTCAACTGAACACCCAAAAAGATACAAAAACCATTAAAACCCCTAAACAACAACAGCTCAATGCAATATTAACAGATAAATACAATAACAAACAAAAGGATCTCTATGCAGCAATCAGACCAGAAAGACCTCCTGACGTTGCTACAGCTACACCCTATCCAAACTCTAGACCCACAAATAAAGAAAAAGGAAAACAAGTAGCAAAACCTACCATAACCAGAAAAGTCACTACACGAAGTCATATCGAAGAAGTGAAAAATCCCACACCAGTACAACAAACGCAACCCACTCGAACTGAAGCTATGGATACGGATCTTCCTATACAAGACAAGGTTAATGGTCGACTAAATAAACCAAGGACTAGAAGAATAGATCCAGATATCAAATATGATATAGTCTCAGATGTATTAAAACAAAAAGCCGATATCGAAATTGGAGATTTGATCACAGTAGCCCCATCTTTACGCAAAAAGCTTGTGGAAGAATGTAGACCAAAAGAAAACCAAGACAAGAAGGAAATAAACAAGCTACCCAACAAACAATGGCTCTGATAGAAGACGAGGAAATCAATACCACTGCAGCCTACTCAACTGTGAGTATTGGAGACAAAAACATTAAAGCCCTAGTAGATAGTGGTGCATCAAAAACCTGTATGTCAAAGGCCCTAGCAGACGCTCTTGAATTAGAAATAGATTCAGCATCCGAAAACGTATTCACACTAGGAAATGGAACCAAGCAACCCGCTCTTGGATTGATATACGACGTCCCAATTGAAGTCAAGGAAGACATGGTCATACCCTGCACAATTGAAGTATTGCCATCATGCCCTTCACATCTTATACTAGGAAGCAATTGGTTAAACCGTGCTAAAGCCAAGATTGATTTCAATAGCTCTTCATTAAAAGTCAAATATAAAAATCAAAAGGCAGAACTACCAATACACTTCATACGAAAAAGTACACCGTTACCCAAAATGAAAACATTCCATCAAGACTATCAACATCCTATAAGTCTCACGAACTCACATTCCGAGAAGCATGTACATTTTGAAGATAGCGATTCAGAAGGAAGTTACTCATCAACCGAAGAGGAATCTGAATCAGAAAGCGAAGAAACCAGTGACGATGATATAGAAATGGAAGTAACAGCCTTAGAAAGAAGTTATGAACAAGAATCATTGCAAGTTTTGGAAAATGACAAATACGAGGAAGTAGTTATTACAAATTCACAAGAAATGTATTCGATAAAGTCAACAGACACAGGACTTTTAGTACAAGCGTATTCATCGAAACATATCAGCTTAGACAAATCCAAAGAAGACACTCAGAATATACTATATGACTTTTACATTACACATCCAAAGTTAATGCAGTCTTCAGGATATTTTGATCAGTCATCTTCATTCATAATCAACAAAAAGTCACTCGACATACGCATATATAATCGCACAGAAAATGATATTTATCTAGAACCTGGTGAAGAAATTGGAATATTGGAAGCTCATGATCTAAATGACGATACAATAATCAAAGCATATGAAATAGACAGAAACTCGACATTATGCACTTTAGAACACGATATTATTGAACAAAATCTAAACAAGGAAGAACAAGATACGCTAAAGCCACAGCTATTGGAAAAACTAGAAATAGGAGATATAAATAAATCAATGAAAGAAGAACTGCTTAAGTTACTGAAAAGATACCAGCATATATTTGACTGGGACAACGATACAATTAGACGCACAAACCTAATCAATCACAAGATTATCATAGAAGAAAATACATTACCTATTAGTCACCGCCCGTACAGAATCAGTCCTTTGGAAGCAGATCACCTTCAAAAGGAATTGGATAAATATTGTAAATTAGGAGTTATATCACCATCGAATAGCCCGTGGGCAGCACCAGTGATATTAGTAAAGAAGAAGAATGGTGATTACAGAATGGTCATAGACTACAGAAAATTAAATGCAAAGACGAAGAAAGATGCATATCCTTTACCAAGAATAGACGATTTATTGGACACCCTAGGAAAAGCCAAAGTATTTTCAGCACTCGACATGCGCTCTGGTTTCCATCAAGTACCATTAGACGAGGATAGCAAGGAATTTACTGCTTTCACTACCAAATATGGAACATACCACTATAACACCTTGCCTATGGGACTTGTAAATTCGCCAGCAACCTTTCAGCGTTTAATAGATTTATGTTTCCGCCCGCTAATGAACAAGTGCTTAGTAGCCTATATAGACGACCTTAATGTATACTCCCATAACGATGAAGAGCATTTAATACATCTAGAACAAGTATTTCAGTGCATAGAAACCGCCAATCTCAAATTGAATCCAGAGAAATGTTTCTTCTTTAAAGATCATTTGAAATTTCTTGGATACATCGTTACCAACCAAGGCATACAAACCGATCCAGACAAAATAAAGAAGATTGTCGAATATCCGATACCAACCACTATTACGCAAGTCAGATCTTTCCTAGGAATAGCATCATATTATCGAAGATTTATAAAGAATTTTGCAGCTATTGCAAGGCCGTTACATGAACAAACTAAAACCAAGAAGAAAATCCCATGGACAGAAGCCGCAACCAAGTCATTTGGAACACTCAAGAAATTATTAACAACTGCACCCGTCCTGGCAAGACCGGATTTCAGCAAAAGTTTTATCCTAGTTACAGACGCCTCAAAGTTAGGACTAGGATGTGTCTTAACTCAACTCGACGATGATGGAAAAGAACATCCTATTATATTTGCAAGTCGTGGGCTCAAACCTAACGAAGCCAATTATGCCCCCACAAAATTAGAATGCTTAGCAGTTATTTGGGCAGTAAAACTCTTTAGACCATATTTACTTGGAAAGAAATTCATGATCATTACAGATCACTCAGCCTTAACTGGACTTCTCAAGACACCAAACCCAACCGGAATAATAGCCCGATGGATCGTCACATTATCAGAATACGACTTTGAAATTAAATATAGACCTGGACGTGTCAACGAAAGTGCAGATTTCCTGTCAAGACTTGGATATTAATCAACTACATGGAGGATGGGAGGGTAGATGATACATAAACTCTAGAAAAATCCAAAAACAACACAAAATACACAAAAAAAAAAAAAAAGAAAAATCATATTATCAACTACAAGGAGGATGGGAGGGGAAGTTGAAACAAAATATACAAAATCATCAAAAACAATAGAAAAATACAAAAATCATAAGAGGAGGAAGGTCGGCCCTAGAAAACAAACAGTCGTGAGAAGAAAAAACTTTAACAACACTAAAATTGGAAATATCACACATAAAAATCAAGACCCTGAAACAATAACATATCAAGAACTTTATATTACCAAAAATGGAACAACAGCAAATTGACATCGTGAAACAATATCTGCAAGAGTTGAAACTACCAGAAGATATCACGCACAAACAGAAAAGATACTTACAGAAGCAAGCACATAAGTTTACCATATACAAGGATAATCTGTATAGATACAACACCGAAAACGGAATAATACGAAAAGTACTGAACAAGCAAGAAGCTGAAGAAATCATGTACTCATATCATCAACACCCTCTTGGTGGACATTTGGCATATAACAATACACTACACAAAATCGCATCACGTTATTATTGGGAAAACATGACCAAGGACATAATGGAATATGTAAAGAAATGTCACAGATGTCAGAGACATGGGAAAAAGTCGTTAAAAGAAGAATTATACCCTGTGCCAATATCAGCAAAACCTTTCGATCGCATCGCTTTAGACGTAAAACATGTACAAGCTTCACGATCCGGAAACAGATATATCATAGCAGGAATTGACTACCTTACTAAATATGTGGAAGCAAGACCCATTCGTTTCCAAACTGCATCAGAAATTGCTTTATTCTTATACGAAGAAATCATATGTAGACATGGTTGTCCTACAATTATAGTTTCGGACAATGGCAAACCATTTGTTAGCAAGATGATACAACAAGTATGCAGGAATTTTTCGATTATTCACAAGACCACTACACCATACAACCCTCAAAGTAATGGATTGATTGAACGTTTCAACAGAACCTTAGGACAAATCCTACAAAAACGTACAAAAGAAGAAAAAGACGATTGGGACTTGTACTTACCAGCTGCACTATTTGCTTATCGAACCATTAAACAAGGATCAACAAAGAATACACCATTTTTCTTACTATATGGGTATGAACCGAAGACACCATTCGATATAGATCATCATGTGTATGAACGGAATTCACCCAAATTTGACGCTATCCTACGACATCGGACAATTCACCAAATATACAATCTTAACAGAATAAGAGAAATGGCCGTGAAAAACATACAACGAGCTCAAGAAACGCAGAAAAAGCAGATTGATAAAAAGATACTAGATGAACGCAAGGAACTGAAACCACCGTTCAAATTAGGAGATATAGTTCTCATTTACCGAGATTATTTGTCAACATCATGGTCAGCAAAGTTACAAGATAAGTGGGAAGGACCATACGTTATACAGCATATACTTGGAAAAGGAACATATCATATCAAAAGCATGGATCCTCATGACACAAAGCTTAGAAGGATACATGGAAATAGAATGAAGCCTTATTTGTTACCTAAAGTTCAATGGTGCCAAGAAAATGAAAGAAGTATCATGACCAACCTGGATGAGCAAACAAAGGAGCTCTTCCTATGAAACAAAACAACAGATGATATATAACAATAATCAACACAGAAAGAATATATATATAGACAAAAAAAAAAAAAAAAAAAAAAAAAAAAAGAAGAAGACAAGAACTTATTAAAACCAATGACCAACTCAGAAAACAAACAACAACAAGACTCGAACGATGAATTTTTCTCTATGGAAGTAGATGTATACTTAAAAAGAGTATACATAGAACAAGGATATGAAGCTGCCATGGTCGCAACAATTGACTTCCTCAAGATGTGGGAAAGCTGCAATGTAGGGCCCAAAAACTTGACATATGAAGTGGATGGAGACATATTAACGAGAGAAGACTATGCTATTCATGTAATTGACAGTATCAAATTATGTATACATGGAGAAGCTATGAGAAAAGAAAAACTGGAGACCTCGTGGGAAGAGGAAGACGATATGGAGCTTTTAAATAATGTGGAAGGTCTAATCAGCGAGCAGTATCAGCAATATACTACCACCATACGAGAAATAGAAGAACTTTTAATCTTAAGGGATACCTTGTGCGATACACTAGCAACTAACATAAGACATTGGGCTCATTTTCGATTTGCTAAACCAAGATCCACAAAAGAGTCAGTAGGAATATATTCAGCAATAAAGCAAACTATGTTAAAGACAATCTTACCTGGTTACAGCTTCCATCGAGCCCTCGCTAACAAGATAAAGCAAGTAGATCCCTGGACAAGAATCGTGGGCGATTCTTCCCGTGGTGCGGGAATCTGTAACGAAAATGGTAATAAGGATACACAGAGATTAGCCGAGTCAAGTCAGAAAGATAAAAAAAATTAAAAATATAAAAAATGTTAAAAAGATAAAAAAAGTTAAAAATATAAAAAAAGTCAAAAAAATAAGAAAAGCTAAAAAGAAAACAAAAAAAAAAATATTATTCATATATATATATATATACCATCTTTTTGTGAAGAAATTGTCAGTCAGTTTAAATAAATCATATATTTTTACTCAATAATTAACAAACTTTAACAAGAAAGTCCCTGTTCACTTAAACTTTTTACTCTACTTTAACTTTTATCAAGAAATATCGTATTGATCTTACATATAAGATCTGGTGGTCACTACTTATCAAGCATCTGCTTAAATTCTATATAAAACAACAACTTACAAGGCAATCACAACCTTACAATCAAGCTTTACAAGCAAACTTTACTCTATTAACTCACTTACAACAAGCCAACCTATAAAATAACATTACCATTGATGACTCACAAGAAGTAGAAGTATTATGAACCATGACTCACAAGAAGTACTTAGCAACTATCAAGATGACTCATGTTAAATAATGACTGTATATGAATTACCTTTGTATTTTAATATAAATAGCCCTGAATAATAACAGTAATAAAAGATCATCATCTATTTACATAAAAGCTATTATTCTACGTTATATCTCCTTTTATATTTATTTGTAAAACAAGCTTGATATCATACCTTTTGCTCCACTTTTGGTATGTAACACGATTATTCCTTTGGCCTTTCAATTGTAAAATATTGTAACAAAGAAGCTAAAAAATGAAAAAAGTCAAAAAAACGAAAAAAGTCAAAAAAATGAAAAAGTCAAGAAAATGAAAAAAGTCAAGAAAATGAAAAAAGTCAAAAAGAAAAAAAAAAAAATTTACAGCATATAAATATCCCAACCATTTAGTCAAAGAAAAAGGACAGTACAGTTCTACTCATATATTTTATTATATATTTTATTCAATAAACAGGCAACCTTCTCATAAAAAGTTCCTGATCCCTTTATTTTTTTTATCTTTACATTTTACTTACTTATATTTGATCTTACATAAAAGATCTGGTGGTCACTACAGTACCTTACTTTGAAATTTCAAGAAAAACTTCTATATAAAGCACTCAATAAACCCACAAGGTTACAAAAATAACAATATCAACCGCAGTAGAACCGCAGTATCTTCAATAATAACATCATTGCTACAATTATCAAACATCTCCACCGCAGCAAACATTGTAACGAAAATGGCAATAAGGATACACAGAGATTAGCCGAGTCAAGTCAGAAAGATAAAAAAAATTAAAAATATAAAAAATGTTAAAAAGATAAAAAAAGTTGAAAATATAAAAAAAAGTCAAAAAAATAAGAAAAGCTAAAAAGAAAACAAAAAAATATTATTCATATATATATATACCATCTTTTTGTGAAGAAATTGTTAGTCAGTTTAAATAAATCATATATTTTTACTCAATAATTAACAAACTTTAACAAGAAAGTCCCTGTTCACTTAAACTTTTTACTCTACTTTAACTTTTATCAAGAAACATCGTATTGATCTTACACATAAGATCTGGTGGTCACTACTTATCAAGCATCTGCTTAAATTCTATATAAAACAACAACTTACAAGGCAATCACAACCTTACAATCAAGCTTTACAAGCAAACTTACTCTATTAAAACACAAACCTACAAGCCAACCGAATATAAAATAACAACATAAATAATATAAATAGACCTTATAGTTATTAAATAAAGAAGGCAGCTTTTTACTACTTAATTTATCATCTGGTACCTTTATTAATTATCTTATAAAATATCTGTTCGTGATCAAGCACGACAATGGTGTAGCACAAATGATGAAATTTTGGATCCTGAGAACAATGATGATCACAAGAACCAATTTTGATGTCCAGCGACATAGATAACAATGTAGCTTTGTTGCCATCAACGTCCGGTTATCCTTACACTACTTCCAAAAGAGGTTTAGCCAGAAATTAGCTTTTATTGATTTACTTTTACAACAGCAAATGTTAACAAAAAAAATAGAAAACGTGAGAAAAACCAAAAACATGAAAAGATATAAAATACTCCCCTTTTTCAACTTTACTTTTGACTTACTTAACTTCCCTCATATATTTTATCAAATAAATATCAAGTTCCCTTTTTATAAAAACCTCTGAATTATTCATATCGAGCACGAACAAGTCCCTTGAAGCCAATATATCTTCATTGTAATCCCTTTTTATTTTATTCTTTTACTTTTAATTTTTACTCTATCAAACTCAAGTCTGATCTGCTTAACAAGATCTGGTGGTCACTCTTACAAGAACCGAAATCAATTCTACTTAGTCAAGAACTACCTTTATTCCAAGCAAACGCGCATATATTTTATCTATCTCAATTACTCAAACTCCGTGAACGCGAACTTTTACAACAAACAACATTGTAACACGAACAATGGTTTAGTCCCCGATACAGTTTGGATGAAGAACATGAACTGTAATTTACAGTTCAGAACAATGATGATCACAAGAACAAATTTTGATGTCCAGCGACATTGATGTCGTTCGACATAAACAATAAGTCACGCCTTTTTTTATATAAATAAGATGAATATTTTGAACAAAATAAAAGACATCCAATTTGAATCCAATTCACATTCAATAAACAAAATCTTCTTGCGCTTAAAAGCAATTGTTTCTTATTGGGTCACAAACACCTTTTCTTTTCTTTTTATTTTTACTTATTCTTTCTGATCTGATACCTGAATTATCACGAATCAAGAAAGATCCCTTTTATTTTTATCTTTTATTAAACAATCTTACTCCTAACCTTATTGATCTATAAAGATCTGGTGGTCACTACTTAAAACCAAATTACTATATCAAAAGAACTGTTAAACGTTCAATCAAGTTAATCAAACTCAAGTCATTCAAGGCTTCAAAATTCAAATTAAACAAATCTACAACACTTTAACACAATCCAAATCCCAAGTACTAACAAGTTACAATGGTGAAAGATATGCAGTCGAATTTTTTTTTTTTTTTACTGTTGTAACGAGAATGATGAAGACATCTATAAAATTTTGGACAGTACAACTGACTTTGAAATCGACTTACTTCAGTAATTTAACTGAAATACACAACATCGACTCAAGTAAAAATATCGACACAAGTAAAAATATTAACTCAAGTAAAAATATCAACCTTATTTCCTTTTCTTTTTTCTCTTTCATTTTTATATAAATATCTCTATATCTTTTATTTCAATTCACTTTAGTTCACTTAAATTCACTTCTATTCAAAAACCTATTTTTACTTTGAATAAATAGTCTCTTAAAAGACAAAATCTATTTTTCTTATTTTATAACAAACAAGTCGAATTCCCTTGAAGTAAATTATCTTCATTGTATCCCTTTTATATTTTTATTATATTTCTTTACATTTTACTTTACAAATCAAGTTTGATCCACTTAACAAGATCTGGTGGTCACTATATACAAGCAAGCCTATAATTCAAATTACTTACCCTTATTGGATCTCAATTGACCTAATACTTTATCTCAACAACTTATATCGAACCTATCGAAACCCGAAAACATAACGAACCTTACACTGTAACACACAAGAATAAAACGGCGGAATTTAAATCGTTGCAGTTTATAACGAACGCCTTGCAGTTTACAACAACCACCTTACACTATACAACAACCGCCTCTTATGTTATAACAACCATTCAAAATACCAAAAACAGAACAAAATCATAAAATCCAAAATTTTAAAAAACTCCAAATAATAATCTCAAAAAATACTTCACTTCTTAACTTCTTAACTACTTCACAACTTTTTATTTTACTTTTACTTTTTCTTTTTATCAAATAAATATTCTTTTAAAGAGGCAAACTATCTCTTACTTAACATCAAGAACAAGAAGTCCCTTGAAGCTATTATACTTCATTGTAAATCCCCTTTTTAATTTTATTTTATCTTTTTATTTTTATTCTACCTTAATCAAAACAGTTTGATCTGCTTTATAAGATCTGGTGATCACTATAACAAGCGAATTAAGCCAAATCCAACTCATATAAAAACAATTATTATATCAACTACAACTTAAATCTGTTTATTTAAACCTCAACTCAACACACTCAAGCGAACTAGTAAAAATTTATTACAACACACACAATGGGAAAATATTAAAAAATTGTACCACAAGAATTGAATGAATACAGACAGTGTCTGAATTCAGATGGCTATGTAGATTCATACAAAACTTTTCCACACTAAAAACCAAAAACAACAGATAATCAGAAAACTCGAAAAATATATAAATACCTCGACATTTTAACAGCAATCAAGACTTACTTACTTACTTACCTCACTCTTAACTTTTGTTTTACTTTACTTTATTTACTTTACTTTTGATTATTTGAATAAATAGCATACAAAGTAAATCTCTTTTGTTTTTCTTTTATTTTATCTAATATCAAGAACAAGAAGTCCCTTGAAGCATATACACTTCATTATAAATCCTTTTTATTTTATTTTATCTTTATTTTACCTTTTATTTTTACTTTACTCAAAACAGTTTGATCTACTTATAAGATCTGGTGGTCACTTTACTCAAGCAACTTATATTCAAATCATTACTCTTTTTGGAATCAAATCCTACCTAAACTTTTGATCTTATATCAAGATACTCTTAAATCAAACCTATTTAACACTATATAAACCTTACAAACTCCAATCTCACAGTACCACGCCAGTTAGAAAATGAACTTCTGCGTAACAACATATTTGAAAACGGAGTATCAACTCTTTTGCTTGAAAACCAAAAAACATATTAATACCTCTCATATTTTATCCCTATTTTTACTTCACTTCACTTTACTTTTCTTTATTTTATAAACCAATAAAACCAAGCGCTTAATTGAAATTCTTTTGTCTGTGTTCTATTCAAAATACTGAAGTCCCTTGAAGCTAAATCAACTTCATTGTAAACCTATTCCTAAACCTCAAGAGTTTAGCCTATTTTAACAAGTTTGATCTACTTAACAAGATCTGGTGGTCATTACCGACAATACTTATTTACTTACAAAAGTAAACCCGCAAACAAGCTATATATACAGTAGCGGACAAAACTGGTGCACAAAAATTAAAATCAACATTGTATCTCCGCCATATGTCTGCGACTTTTGTGGCATATACCATCTGAAAGACAGTCCAAAATATACATTATGTTATGTAAACCGGAACTGTACCGGACATCCCCCAGGCATAAGGTCATTTTCAGTGATTTTTTGCATATTTCAATTTTCGCCAAAAATGTGGTGCTTGTCTAGCCTTCTTTCAATTTTCCCCATATCTCTCCCGTTTGCTTTCAGATTTCACCGCATATTAGTGAATTTTAGTAGCTCTTAAAAAATATATAAAACCGTAGTTATTTTGTATTTCCCATTGAATCCCCCCTTTTGTTTTTACCCTATTCACTATAACAAAGTACTAGCCTTATATGTTTAAGAAAATAAGCAACTGTAAAAACGAAACTCTGAGATCTCGAATACACTTAGTTCGTACGACAACAGATATTTCTAGAATAACAAGAATCTCTAAATGGACAATCAACAGGAGAAAGAGGGAAGAAAGAAACTTAATGTCTTGTGATCATGAAGGTCTCCCGCTTTTAGTCTGAAAAGTTACTAGCTCAATCACCAACCTAAAGCTTGGACAAGGTCCGTTACACACAGCTCCCGATGCTCAGCACATTTTGAGGACCTTAAGTTACAGTATTAGCAAATTGTCAGTCTGAAGGCACTGTAGGAAGCTAGATTTTGAGTCTGGAAGTAAGGAATCGAAGAATTTCATCAGCTGTATTAGGCGGAAAAAGCGATGAATGTGGTATCACGACAAGCCATTGTATACAATAGAGGGCTGGAAGTCTGCTATCTTTAGCAATGAAACAAATATGAACATTATGGATGCAGATAGTATACACTAATATTGAAAGCAAGTCGAGCAACCTTAGCGATTTTTTCACGGTGATCAAACAATGAAGCATGCTGGCTGCTTTGTTATGTTTTAAGGCTGTATTAGATATTGAGGACCAGAATATGTGTGTCAGGTATACGATGGTATAATGAACTCATAAATATACACATATATTTCGCTTACTTCATACCACAAAAGCCTAGCGTATAGTGGTCTAAAACGTCGTAATCTCTCGTTTCAGCATGACAATGACACAAGGCACAAGTCAACGCATACCACAAACTCAATATTTGATAACAGCGCTTCTGTGCTACAAGTTTAGCCGCCACTAATCCCGGCCTAAGTCCGCTTAAGCATGCCAGGTGGCAATTGATGGCAAAGGTATGATGATACGACACTAGATCAAAAAGGGTCGATGATCTTTGGAAAAGAGTAGTTAAAGAGCCGGGTTCTTTTATTGAAAATGATATACACGCATATTATTAGCATATGCAAAGAAGAACATCCGATGATATCAAGAGATGAGATGATTATATAAAGTCTAAGATTTTAGCCACTTTTGCGGTTTTTAGAAAATATAAGATTTTATAAATTCAAAGCACGCTTATCGCTCAGTTTTAACAATGTCATGCTTAGAACATACATAGATTACAATGACTAGTATATCCTCCTTCTAGTACAGTTTCATGACTATTGCAATTACCATGAGCAGGTAATGGTAGTTAAAAGCTGAAAAAAAGTTTTGTGCACCAGTTTTGTCCGCTACTGTATATAAAAAGAAAAATTTACTATAGTGTAACTTGTTAGTACTTGGGATTTGGATTGTATTGTCATATCTTTTATTTTCTAATTTTGGCAATGTTACAATTCGTTCCTTATCAAGGCTTTTGTACGAGTTACTGAAGATGACTCATGAAGTAGACAATAATGAACTTTCATCATGACTCACAAAATATTGTAACAAAGAAGCTAAAAAATGAAAAAAGTCAAAAAAATGAAAAAAAAAATTACATATAAATATCCCAACCATTTAGTCAAAGAAAAGGACAGTACAGTTCTACTCATATATTTTATTATATATTATTCAATAAACAGGTAACCTTCTCATAAAAGGTTCCTGATCCCTTCATTTTTTTTTTTTTTTATCTTTACATTTTATTTACTTACAGTGGCCAGCAAAACCGTTCGCACAAAACGTATTTTTTTCTTTCTGCGCCTTTTACGACATATTACTTCTATTAAGCGCTATCTATAATACATATTGTCTAAAATTACAAGCTCTTGGCTCCCTGATGACGTATGATACGTTACCCTAAGCGCACCCTAAACGGTACTACGGACAATCAAAACTCAAAGGTACATTCGAACGGTTTTGCGGCCGTATGTTTTGAAATCAAAATGTGTCAAACAAGTTTATTTAATATCCAATATAAAGGCCATCAGCCTCAATAACTGCACGGCATCTCTCTGATATACTTTTAATAGACGTTTGGTATTCTTCAGCTGTGATTTGCTACCAAGTGTGTCCTATACGGTCCCATAGCTCATGTATGCCACATGGAGGGCAGCCATAGTTTCTAAACAATCGTCTTTTACGTAATTGCCACATGTTTTCGATTGGGTTTTAAAATGATAATTGCGGTGGCCATTTCATTACATGAAATTCTTGCTCATTTAGCCATTTTGATACGAGTTTACAGTGCCCCACAAAACCCTTCAAGTGTTTTGCTTTTTTTCGTTTTTTGCTTGTCACGAAGCATTGAGTACTACAATTGGTAGCATGCTATACCTTATTTGAAAGCTACGGTGGCAGGGTATTTGAATAATGTTTAAACTCCAAGATCCATGCAATGGCCGCGGAGTAATGACACTTTAAAAACAGACACACACTTGAAGGGTTTTGTGGAATTTAAAAAATCTCATCTTAATGTCGTAAAAATCATCATAAACGTCAGAAAAATGTGATTTGTCAACTTTTTGTGTAAAACGTTTTGTTTATTTACAACTTTCTATTTTTTTGTTTGCCTTTTTTATACAGTGAATTAAAAAACCGTTTCAGTAAAATTGAAACTCACACATTTATCCTTTTTTTGAAAGAAATATTTAGAGTATACGTGTTCTTTTTTATTATGTTATTATATGGCTTTTTTGCAACAAAGCAATATACACCCCATCTTAATCTATGAATTACATCTTGAGTAATGGCCATTTTAAAAAAAGGGGATGACTGAAACGGTTTTTTAACTAGGTAAAAAAATACTAATATATAATATTTCCATCCTTAGCTTTTATTACAGCTTGAACTCTAGCCGGCATACTATCAATATATTTACAACAAACATCTCTATCAAATGTTTCCCATTCAATTTTGATTCTTTCCCATAGTTCATGGACACCTCTTACCCTTTGCTTATATAGAGCTAATTTCAACTTTAAATGTCTCCACATGTGCTCAATTGGGTTCAGGTCAGGCGATTGAGAAGGCCAAGGCAATACTGGGTACTTTGCTTCTTCTTTAAGGTAAGTCGTCGTTATCTTGGCAGTGTGTTTCGGATCATTATCATGCTGAAAGATGAAATCACCATCTCCTAATCGATAGTAATCAAGGGTATCTGCCAGTTCGGTTTTTAGGATATGGATGTAATCGGATGCAGTCATTCTGCCGTCGTATATCTCGCCGATATATCCAACTCCATGGGAAGTCATACAAGCCCACACCATAACACTTCCACCGCCATGTTTTACGGTTGGGATTACATGATGAGGCTGTAATGGGCTTCCAGGCAGACTCCAATAGAATTCAACTCCATCAGAGCCCCAAACGTTGATTTTCGACTCGTCAGAGAAGATAACCTTTCTCCAGTCGTCAGTAGTCCAGTACCTGTGAGCAAGTGCCCATTCCAAGCGTGCTTTCCTGTGTTTTGCTGACAAAAGAGGTACCTTTCTTTTTGGTCGGGCTTTGAATCCTAGGCTCTTTAAGGCGTTTAGGGTGGTGTTGTAAGTCAACCTTGGGTAAATGGCCTTAAAATAATCGAAGACCTCAACACCTGACTTCAATCGTCTTAAGATTACCATTCTCTTCATGAGGGACTTGCTTGCTTCAGTTAAGATCTGAGGTCGTCCGCCAGTGTTATCGGGTCTTTGGATATTCCATTTTTTGCAATATCGATGAACAGTGGCTTTAGAGAGAGTCAAGCGATTAGCAATCTCTTCATAAGACAAATCAGACTCTAAGAGCACTCTCAAATCATTTTGAGTATCTTGGGAAATGGAGCGAGTCATTTTTAATAAAGATTGGGTTGAAAATGTAAAATGAAAAAGGATGAAATTTGTTACGCGTCTATTAATAAAATAAAGTGTTTATATACTTATTTTTTTAATAAATGCAAAGTATTATGCTCTTCCCCTAACTTTATGTGTATTGCATAAATGAAAAATGAAGTCTGCATAATTGTAACTGGGATTTATGGTTTTTTAATGGAGTTAAAAAACCGTTTCAGTGCACCGACTGTAGTAATTTTATAAGTTTTAGGGAGCAAATATTGAAAAAGCAATACTATTTTTATATTGTATTATACATCAGGACTAGTGCTTCCGTATGATGTATGAAATGTAGCATTTTATTTAGTATATCAGTAGTTATGGTAGCAAAACCATATTTAGGAAAAACACTGAAACGGTTTTTTAACTCACTGTAACATAACCTAATTAAGTGACATGCGACCAATTAGCAATGACATGCAGAACAGAATCGTTCAACTTCTTAAAGAGAGAGTTTCTGGAGAAGAAGTATCAACGAAGACTGGTGTCAGTACTGGAACTATTTCAAAAATTCGAAAAAAACCATGATTTGGGAGATTTCAAAACTAATGGAGGCAGGCCATTCGTAATCTCGACATTACTAGGTCGTCGAATCTTGCGAAACTTCAACTCTGGCAATTACAAAAATGCTTCAGACGCTGCTAGAAAGTTGTTAGAAGATGGTGAAAATATTAGTGCTGAGACTATTAGACGTTTTTTAAAAGAATCAGGTTATGCAGCAATTCATACGCCTAAAGTCCTACCTTTGACTAAGCACCGTATGAAGAAAAGATATGAATTTGCACGTGCGCATCTATCATGGACCATCGAGGACTGGAAAAAGGTCATTTTCAGCGACGAAACTAAAGTGAATAGAATTGGTTCAGATGGTTTACAATGGACTTGGACAAATGGTGACAAGTTAAAAGACTTTCAGGTTCAGCATATGATCAAGCATGGAGGAGGTTCATTGATGCTGTGGGGCTGTTTAACATGGTATGGCGTTGGATACCTATCGAATATCAAGAGAAGCATCAATTCTGACTTTTATATTGGTATTTTGGAAGATGAATTAATGAAAACGATTGATTGGTATGACCTTCAAAAAGAAGATATTATATTTCAGCAAGACAATGCTAGTATCCATACTGCCAAAAAAGTCTCTGAATGACTGGAAAACAATAATATTACTGTATCAAGATGGCCACCTCACTCTCCTGACTTAAATCCTATTGAGAACCTATGGTCAATCGTAAACCGTCGTTTATTACAATATGAAAAGCAGCCTGACGGAATGCTCGAATTATGGTCAAGAGTAGAGAATGTTTGGGAGTCAATTACTCAGAATGAGTGTCAAAAACTCATAGAAAGTATGCCTAAACGCATTAAAGCAGTTTACAATGCAAAAGGAGGACATCCTAAATATTAATTGTTGTTAAACAAAAATTCCACAAAACCCTTCAAGTGTGTGTCTGTTTTTAAAGTGTCATTACTCCGCGGCCATTGCATGGATCTTGGAGTTTAAACATTATTCAAATACCCTGCCACCGTAGCTTTCAAATAAGGTATAGCATGCTACCAATTGTAGTACTCAATGCTTCGTGACAAGCAAAAAACGAAAAAAAGCAAAACACTTGAAGGGTTTTGTGGGGCACTGTATATTGTCTTCAAGGGACTTGTTCGTGCTCGATATGAATAATTCAGAGGTTTTTATAAAAAGGGAACTTGATATTTATTTGATAAAATATATGAGGGAAGTTAAGTAAGTCAAAAGTAAAGTTGAAAAAGGGGAGTATTTTATATCTTTTCATGTTTTTGGTTTTTCTCACGTTTTCTATTTTTTTTGTTAACATTTGCTGTTGTAAAAGTAAATCAATAAAAGCTAATTTCTGGCTAAACCTCTTTTGGAAGTAGTGTAAGGATAACCGGACGTTGATGGCAACAAAGCTACAATATTGTGAGATTGGAGTTTGTAAGGTTTATATAGTGTTAAATAGGTTTGATTTAAGAGAGTCTTGATGTAAGATCAAAGGTTTAGGTAGGATTTGATTCCAAAAAGAGTAATGATTTGAATATAAGTTGCTTGAGTAAAGTGACCACCAGATCTTATAAGTAGATCAAACTGTTTTGAGTAAAGTAAAAATAAAAAGGTAAAATAAAGATAAAATAAAATAAAAAGGATTTATAATGAAGTGTATATGCTTCAAGGGACTTCTTGTTCTTGATATTAGATAAAATAAAAGAAAAACAAAAGAGATTTACTTTGTATGATATTTATTAAAATAATCAAAAGTAAAGTAAATAAAGTAAAGTAAAACAAAAGTTAAAAGTGAAGTAAGTAAGTAAGTAAGTCAAGAGTAAGTATAAGAAATATTGAAGTTATTTATATGTTTTTGGCTTTTCTGATTATATGCTGTTTTTGATGATTTTGTAGATATTCTGTATTTTTTTGTATTTTTCTGGATTTATCTGTATTCATACGTATTCATACGTATTTGTTTGTATTTTCCTGGATTTGAATTAGTTGGAGAGAGAAAAGTCAAATGCTGCAAAAGTTTGCTGCATTGTGTTACAATGTAAATTTTTCTTTTTTTATGTATATAGCTTGTTTGCGGGTTTACTTTTGTAAGTAAATAAGTATTGTCGGTAGTGACCACCAGATCTTGTTAAGTAGATCAAACTTGTTAAAATAGGCTAAACTCTTGAGGTTTAGGAATAGGTTTACAATGAAGTTGATTTAGCTTCAAGGGACTTCAGTATTTTGAATAGAACACAGACCAAAGGGTTTCTTTTGAACGCTTGATGGTTTTATTGGTTTATAAAATAAAGAAAAGATAAAAAGAATATAATATTCTGTAATAAAGAAAAGTAAAGAAGTGAAGTGAAGTGAAGTGAAGTGAAGTAAAAATAGGGATAAGATATGAGGGTATTTATATGTTTTTGGATTTTATGATTTTGTGTTGTTTTTGGTTTTCAAGCAAAAGAGTTGATACTCCGTTTTCAAATAGACTGTTACGCAGAAGTTCATTTTCTAACTGGCGTGGTACAAAAAAAATATTTACTGTTTGTCTTCTTTCAGATCCTCCGGGTGGGGAAAAGTTCGTCCTCGAACGTTTGATTATTCTTTAATTTGCGGGTCCAGTAGTCGCCTTCTTTGATTCTTCTCATAATGTTTGGATTTATTCTTCCATTTGGTATGAGTGATTTTAATTGATTGTATTTTGAAGTAAGGTATCTTTGGATACTTCCTGGTTCTTGTGTGGGCTTTTCAAATTTCAAATGACTCCATTCGTTTACTTCTTCGGCGAATTGCTTCATCAATTGTTCTTTTTGTCGGGCAAGTTTTCTTTCTTGATCAAGAACACATTGGTAATCGAAAAAGGTGTTGGTAAATTTGATTTTATACATTTCAATTGCTTGTTTGGAACCATTAAAGTCCCAGTCCATTTCTAAGTATGCATCTAGGATGCTTTGATCGATAATATTACTTGAAGTTTGAGAGGATTTTATCATGGAGATGGGTGATATAGGCACCACATTGATATCAGGGATGGGCTCATCTAGGATTGACAAGCGTTGGGCTTCAACTTGACCTTGGATTTTGTTGGCGCAGTCTACTGCATAATTCCATCTTGTATTAGCACGATCTCCTTCAACCAGGTAAATTACGTCTTCATCATCTTCACATTCATTTTCTCGAAGAAAATCATCTATGCACACGATCAAGGAATTATAACCTTCGTTCTTGTATAGTTCTTTAAAATAATTTGTATGGATTTCATTTCGATAAGCATCCTTGGATGGAAAATCTTCTTCCTTTGGAGTATAAGAGCGCTTCCATGTTACGAACAGCATATCCGATACTCTTGACATATCAGAATTTGAGTCAGAAGCAAGAGAGAGACAGTTAAGAGCAGTAGAGTTCATTGTTGTTATTATATTGTTTTTTTTTGATTTGATGAATTTTGAGAATAATTGATATTGATAGGATATATATATATATTTCTTTTTGTGTTTCGTATTGTTTTCCTTTTTTTTTATAAGATGTTTAGTTTACTGGAGGAGTTCATTTGTTTCATCATCCATAATGCTTGTAACGTTTCGCAAGTGGTCCGTTCTCCAACTAATATCAGGCATTGTGTATGACTTGAGACGGTTTCCATGGACTCTCCTAATCCGGGTATCTTGTACATCCATATGTTTGATATGGTAGGTGCCTTTTCCAAGTATTTGGTGTATGATAAAAGGTCCTTCCCATTTATCCTGTAGTTTGCCTGACCAAGAGGTAGATAAATAGTCCTTATATAATAAAACTAATTCTCCAAGCTTGAATGGCGGCTTTAATTCTTTACGTTGATCCAAGATTTTGTTTTCAATTGCTTTGCGTTGTGCTGCTTGAGTTGTCTTTATGGCTGATGCGGCTTGTTCTCTGATACGATTAAGATTATGTATTTGATGAGAGGTTCGGTGATACAATGTAGCTTCAAATTTAGGTGATTTTCTATCATATAGATGATGTTTCATGTCAAAAGGTGTCTTTGGCTCATATCCATATGTTAAGAAGAATGGACTTTGTTTGGTTGTAGCCTGTTTGATGGATCTGTAAGCGAATAATGCTGCTGGTAAGTATAGATCCCAGTCCTTCTTTTCATCTTCTGATCGCCTTTGTAGTATTTGGCCTAAAGTTCGATTAAATCTTTCAATGAGACCATTGCTCTGAGGATTATAGGGGGTTGTAGTCTTGTGTATAATTGAATAATTTTGGCAAACTTTTCGTATCAAGTCGCTTAAAAAGGGTTTTCCATTATCTGATACTATAATTGTAGGGCATCCATGTCGACAGATAATTTCTTCATAGAGAAAGATGGCTATTTCTGATGCTGTCTGGAATCTCATTGGCTTGGCTTCTACGTATTTTGTCAAGTAGTCTATAGCTGCAATTATATATCTGTAACCAGATCTTGAGGTCTGTACATGTTTAACATCAAGGGCAATACGATCAAATAGTTTTGTTGATATGGGAACTGGATACAGTTCTTCATTCAAGGATTTACTGCCGTACATCTGACATCTTTTACATTTTTGTACGTATTCTAATATTTGCTGATTCATTCCATCCCAATAGAAACGAGATGCAATTTTGTGTAAGGTGTTATTATAGGCAAGGTGACCTCCAAGTGGATGTTGATGATAAGCTTCAATTATTTCCTGAGCTTCGTTCTTATTGAGAACTTTTCTAATAACGCCATTTGTTGTGTTGTATCTAAAGAGTACATCTTGAAAAACGGTATAATTCTTGGATTCTCTTTTGATGTATTTTTGCATTTTATCTGATATTTGATCAGGCATCTTGAGCGTGAGCAGGTAATGTTTTAGTTGTTGAATTTTTTCTGTTTCCATATTTAATTTCCGTTTCTGGGGGCACAGGGTTTGTAACTTCTGTTTTAGTGATACTAGATTTCTATTTCTGGGGGCACAATAATTGTGGAACTTGTTGTTTATTTATCTGGTGTATTGGTTTATTTCGAGTTGCTGCGGATTATTTGAGATGATTGATGTTGTAATGTGATTTATGTTGTAATGTTTGGTTTGTGGTTTGTGGTTAATATTTTTTTTTTTTTTTTTATTATTGTTATATATTTTTTTTGTACGCTTAATATCCTAGTCTTGATAAGAAGTCAGCACTTTCATTGACTCTTCCAGGACGGTATTTGATTTCAAATTCATATTCTGATAATATTGTTATCCATCTTGCAATAATTCCTGTTGGGTTGCTTGTTTTAAGTAATCCATTTAGCGCAGAATGATCAGTGATAATAGTGAATTTTTGTCCTAGCAAATATGGTCTAAACTGTTTTACTGCCCATATTACGGCTAAACATTCTAGTTTGGTTGCAGCATAATTTGCTTCGTTTGTCTTGAGTGCTCTACTTGCAAATACAATTGGATGTTCATGTCCATTTTCGTCTAACTGTGTCAAGATACAGCCTAAACCAGCTTTTGATGCATCGGTTACGAGTAAAAAGGGTTTATTGAAATCGGGTCTTGCTAGAACAGGTGCAGTTGTCAGTAGTTGTTTTAATTTTTCAAATGAATCAGTGGTCTTTTGCGTCCATGGGATATTTTTAGAGGTTTTAGTTTGATCATGCAATGGACGTGCTATAGCGGCAAAGTTCTTAATGAATCTTCGATAGTATGAAGCTAATCCCAAAAAGGCTCGAACTTGAGTAGTAGATTTGGGTATTGGATAATTAACAATTTTTTCAATTTTGCTTGGATCAGTTTGTATTCCATCTTTTGTTACCATGTATCCCAAGAACTTCAGATGATCTTTGAAAAAGAAACATTTCTCTGGGTTGAGTTTTAGGTTTGCAATTTGAATGCATTGAAAAACTTGTTCTAGATGATTTAGATGTTGATGATGGTCAAGTGAATATACGTTGAGGTCGTCGATGTAAGCTACTAAGCATTTGTTGATAAGGGGGCGAAAACATAGATCAATTAATCTTTGAAATGTTGCAGGTGAATTTACTAATCCCATTGGTAATGTATTATAATGATATGTTCCAAACTTGGTTGTAAAAGCTGTAAGCTCTTTACTATCTTGTTCTAAGGGAACTTGATGAAAACCTGCTCGCATATCTAGAGCTGAGAATATTTTGGCTTTTCCAAGTGTATCAAGTAAGTCATCAATACGAGGTAGAGGGTATGCATCCTTTTTTGTTATGGCGTTCAGTTTTCTATAGTCAATCACCATACGATAATCACCATTTTTCTTCTTTACTAATATTACTGGAGCTGCCCAAGGACTATTTGAGGGAGTTATGACACCAAGTTTACAATATTTATCTAACTCTTTTTGAAGATATTCTGCTTCTATAGGACTGATTCTGTACGGGCGATGGCTAATTGGATGAGCATTATTTTCGATGATTATTTTATGTTTTAATAATTCTGTATGACCAATTGTGTCGTTATCCCAATCAAAGATTTCTTTGTATTTCTTGAGTAATCTTCTTAGTTTTACAATTGTTTTCTTATCAACTTCTCCAACTTCCAATTTGGAATATAAATGCATTTCTAGAGGCTCGGTTTTCTGCTGTATGTCCATAACATTCAATTGTGGTCTTTTATCAAATACATAAGCTTTGACTATTGTATCTTTTGTTGTATTGAATTTTTCTAATATTCCTATTTTTTCGTCAGGTTTTATAAATATATCTTTCTTAGATCGATTGTATATTCTGATTTCCACATTCCGTTTGTTGACTATAAAGTTGATACATGTATCAAAATATCCAAGTGCATATAAAAGTTTTGGATTTGTTGTCTCGAAATTGAAAAAAATATTTTTGTACTGGTTTCTTGGCTTATTGAGAGTTATTCTTTTGGATGAATTGGCTTGTATTCTTAATCCATCTGCTGAAGCTGCAATGATGTATCCATCATCTTTTTCAGTTACTGATACTTCTTCTGTTTTATTTTTTTCCAATACAAATAATGGAGTTTCTGGTTCATGTTCTTCTTCTGTAGATGTTGACTGGTCTTCACTTGAGGATTCTTCATTACTAAAACTTTCAGATTCGTTGTCGACTTCATTTTCTTCTTCAGATGTACTTTCTTCAAAGTGCACGTGCTTTTTAGAATTTGTAAGACTTTTTGGCTGTTGATATGTTTCTTTATAACTGGTACTCTCGGTTTATCTTTTTGTAAATAAGTTATTTTTAATTCAGCTTTGTTTTCTTTGTAGGTGACTTTTAGCGAGGAGTTGTTAAAATCGATTCTTGCTTTAGCTCTACTCAACCAATTGTTTCCAATGATGAGCTGATTGGGACAAATAGGAAGTACTTCGATGGTACAAGGAATTGTCATGTTTCTTTTTACTTCGAGTGGTACATCATAAATTACACCAAGAGCAGGTTGTTTGGTTCCATTTCCAAGTGTAAACACACTTTCTGATGAGGCATCTATTTTTAGTCCAAGTTCATCTGCTAATTTCTTTGACATGCAGGTTTTAGCTGCTCCACAGTCGATTAAAGCTCTTATTGGTTTATTTTCTATAGAGACTTGAGAATATACGGCTGTCGTATCCATATCATCATCTTCTATGAGTGCCATTGTTTGATCATTTGGATTTATCTTTGTTGAGTGACTGGGTCTACATTCGCCTACTAGTTGTCTTCGCATGGCAGGACTAACAGTTATGAGATCTCGTACTGATATGTTTGCTTTTTGGTCTAATACATCTTTTCCAATTTGATAATCAATTTTGGGTGGTGTTCTTTTTATTCTAGGTCTCTTTTGTTTTTCTTGAGTAGTACCTTTTACTGATGCATCTGTTTCCATTTCAATATCCTGGGGGATTGTTATAGGATTTGTTGTTATAGGTATTTCTTCTAGATGGTTTCTTGTAGTTATCCTTCTAGTTGTTGTAGGTTCAGTTTGCTTTCTTTTAATTCTGGGGACTTTTGCTTTTGGATATGGGGTTGCGTTCAGTACTTCAGGCGGACGTTCAGGTCTAACTGCAGAATAAAGATCTTTATATTGTGTGTTATCATCATATTCATTGTAATTTAAGATGACGTTAAGAGGATGTTGTTTACTTTGTTGATTTATGGGTTTAGTGATTTGTTGGGTGTTCGATTGACCATTTCTTTGATTAAAAGCAACCGACCCATTTAGTTTTTTGACGGTTGTGATTGTGTTTGTTGAGAAGGTGGTTGGTGATTATAGATGTGTTGTGAAGATTGTTGATGTGGTTGATTGATTTGGTTATTTTGAGGATATTCTCTTCTCGGTTGAGGTTGATTTTGCTGATACTGATCATTTCTTCGGTTATCTTGATTGTATTGACCGTAGTTATTATAATATGGATATATATTATTTCGATTGTTGTTATAATTTGGTCTGTTATTGCGTTGATAACTTCTATTAGGATAGGATAGTTTGGGCGGTATGTTCAATTCATCTCGAATAGTTTGTTGTATAAGGTTAACAAGGTCTTCAGTTGAATTTTGATACATAGTCTGACCTTCATTTGTCCTAGTATAATGATGTTGCCGTACTGGTATACTACCGTGCCTACCTACAATGTCCATAGTTGACAACTGATGAGAACCAGTTACAACATTTGGTGCATTGTTCAAGTGCTCGTAGTTTACATTGGTACGCAGATCAGTTACAGGGACATATTGAATCGGTCGTTCCTCAGTATCTATTAATTCAATGTTGTGATTATTTGCGGAGTGGTGATAATACTGGTTGTTGTCGTCGTGATAGATAAGTGCATTGTTGACGTTTCTAGGTATGAACGGATTATCCACCATGGCGATCTTTCGTGGCCTATGTGCATTCCACCATCCTTCAGAATGATTAATCCAATCTTGGAAAGTTCTTGAGCTACTTTGTATGCAAAATAATTTGATTTCTTTTAGTAAGCCAGCACGGAATCGGCTTTCAATGACTGCTTCGTTATCGATATTAGCAAGATCTGCTGCTTCTCGTAATCTTGCAAGGTATATCTGCGGATGTTCTTGTTCTCCTTGACACATTTCATTGAATTCAAGTTCGTAATTTTGAATAAGTTCGGGAGTAATATAATGTTTTCGAAGCTTTTCCATAGCTTGTTCATAGTTGATATCAGGTTGTTCCTTCAGAATTACACGTTCGAAGTAAACTTTAGCAGAGCGCCTTAATTGAGATTTGAGTATAATGAGTTTTCTTGAGTCATTTTGAGTGTTGCTAATGGCTAAGTAGGACTCTAGTATCTCTTGAAAGTGACGAAAGTCTTCTCCTTCGTACCCATAGAATTCAATAAGTCTTGGTCGATAACCTTGAATAGTGCTTTGATTGTTAAGTGAGGCCAACACGTTAGGTCCTGTTGTTGTCATTGTTGCTAGTAAGTGTTTAGATATTGTTGATTCGATTTTGATAATTTTTTTTTTGACTAAGTTTGTTGATTTCTTGATAGTTTTAGATAGTTTCTTGATTTTGAGCCCTCGTAGTGACCACCAAATGTAAATTTTTCTTTTTTTATGTATATAGCTTGTTTGCGGGTTTACTTTTGTAAGTAAATAAGTATTGTCGGTAGTGACCACCAGATCTTGTTAAGTAGATCAAACTTGTTAAAATAGGCTAAACTCTTGAGGTTTAGGAATAGGTTTACAATGAAGTTGATTTAGCTTCAAGGGACTTCAGTATTTTGAATAGAACACAGACCAAAGGGTTTCTTTTGAACGCTTGATGGTTTTATTGGTTTATAAAATAAAGAAAAGATAAAAAGAATATAATATTCTGTAATAAAGAAAAGTAAAGAAGTGAAGTGAAGTGAAGTGAAGTGAAGTAAAAATAGGGATAAGATATGAGGGTATTTATATGTTTTTGGATTTTATGATTTTGTGTTGTTTTTGGTTTTCAAGCAAAAGAGTTGATACTCCGTTTTCAAATAGACCGTTACGCAGAAGTTCATTTTCTAACTGGCGTGGTACTGTAATTTTTCTTGTGATAGGTATTGTTTCGTTTAAATGGCCTTAAGAGTTTAGAAATAATTTGACTTTTCTTTGAAGTGTAAAAGAATTTGAGATCAAAAGCTTGTTTTATGTTGATAAATTTGGTTTGCTTGTAGTAAGTGACCACCAGATCTTGTATTGTAGATCAAACAGTAAAAAGTAATAAGAGTTTTCTTGATAAGAGAATATAAGATTGATACGATGAAGATAATTTGACTTCAAAGGACTTGACTTGATGTATATGTAGGGGATCAGAAAGATTTTAAATGTAGATCCTTGAAGATATTCTTTTTATTTTATGTTAAAGTAAAATATGTCAAAAGTAAAAAGTAAGTTATATCAAAAGTCAGTATATATCGAAAAGTAAGTAAGTCTTTCAAAAGTGAAAGGATAAAGGGATATTTATAGGGTTGTGTTTTTTTTGTGTTTTTCTATTTTTGAACTTTTTTTGTTTATCTTCAGGGACTGATGTCCCTCCTAGGACTGAGGTCCCTCCTACGACTGAGGTCCCTCCTACGACTGAGTCCCTCCTAGGACTGAGTCCCTTCTTCCGCAAAAGTTACACCAACTGCGTCACAGATCCCCCCACCAAGGGAAGAACCGCTCTCGGTTCGAGACAACACCTGACCCCATTGGTCGTGATTTTTCATTTTTGTAAACAGGGTGCGGTAAACAGTACAGTTAGGAACAATAGTCTTGAGTTGGTTATATTTTGCTGTTTCATACAAGTAAATGTCTCGCTGATTGTTTTCAGGTCTTTTGAATTTCGAATGAGCCCATTCAGTTGCGTTTTGTGCAAAGTTATCAGCTATGATTTCTTTTTGACGGTTTATCATCGATTGCTGTTCTAATAACGATCGATATTGCTCAAAGTATTCAGCCAAGCATAGTTCATAGAACCACAAATCATCAGTAGTACTTTGGTAGGTTTGAATCAAAGGTTGATTTAAAGTAGCATCATTGTTTTCTTCTCCTTCCTTTTCTTCTTCATTAACCATGCTTGCCTCTTGCTGTTCCATGATTTCGGATTCGATTCGAGTAATTGTACTTGCGATGAACTGATACTTGCTCACGATTTGACCATCAACTTGATATGTGTAGTTCTTGTATTGATTCTCATAAAAGATCAAGAAGTTGTCTAAGGCTTGACAGGCAGCCTCGATTCCTTGTTCGATGTATTGCTTCTTGACATAGTTCTCAACTGTGTCCAAGTAGACAGGTCCTTGAGTGTTAGCAGCAGAGTTTTCTTGTACTTCTTGAATGTTGCTCATTTTGTTTAAATATTTGATATAATGATTCTCTCTCTTTTTTTTTTTTTTTTTCATTGATATATACAGTAGCGGACAAAACTGGTGCACAAAACTTAAAATTAACATTGTATCTCCGCCATATGTCTGCGACTTTTGTGGTATATACCATCTGAAAGACAGTCTAAAATATACATTACGTTATGTAAACCGGAACTGTGCCGGACATCCCTCAGGCATAAGGTCATTTTTAGTGATTTTTTGCATATTTCAATTTTCGCCAAAAATGTAGTGCTTGTCTAGCCTTCTTTCAATTTTCCCCAAATCTCTCCCGTTTGCTTTCAGATTTCACAGCAGATTAGTAAATTCTAGTAGCTCATAAAAAATATATAAAACTGCACTTATTTTGTATTTCCCATTGAGCCCCCCCTTTTGTTTTTACCCTATTCACTATAACAAAGTACTAGCCTTATATGTTTAAGAAAATAAGCAACTGTAAAAACGAAACTCTGAGATCTCGAATACACTTAGTTCGTACGACAACAGATATTCCTAGAGTAACAAGAATCTCTAAATGGACAATCAACAGGAGAAAGAGGGAAGAAAGAAACTTAATGTCTTGTGATCATGAAGGTATTCCGCTATTAGCCTGAAAAGTTATTAGTTCAGTCATCAACCTAGAGCTTGGACAAGGTCCGCTACACACAGTTCCTGATGCTCAGCACATTTTGAGGACCTTAAGATACAGTGTTAGCAGACTGTCAGTCTAAAGGCACAGTAGGAAGCTAGATTTTGAGTCTGGAAGTAAGGAATCGAAGAATTTCATCAGCTGTATAAGTCGGAAAAAGCGATGAATGTGGTATCACGACAAGCCATTGTATACTATAGAGGGCTGGAAGTCTTCTATCTTTAGCAATGAAACAAATATGAACATTATGGATGCAGACAGTATACACTAATATTGAAAGCAAGTCGAGCAACCTTAGCGATTTTTTCACGGTGATCAAACAATGAAGCATGCTGGCTGCTCTGTTATGTTTTAAGGCTGTATTAGATATTGAGGACCAGAATATGTGTGTCAGGTATACGATGGTATAATGAACTCATAAATATACACATATATTTCGCTTACTTCATACCACAAAAGCCTAGCGTATAGTAGTCTAAAACGTCGTAATCTCTCGTTTCAGTATGACAATGACACAAGGCACAAGTCAACGCATGTCACAAACTCAATATTTGATAACAGCGCTTCTGTGCTACAAGTTTAGCCGCCACTAATCCCGGCCTAAGTCCGCTTAAGCATACCAGGTGGCAATTGATGGCAAAGGTATGATGATACGACACTAGATCAAAAAGGGTCGATGATCTTTGGAAAAGAATAGTTAAAGAGCCGGGTTCTTTTACTGAAAATGATATACACGCATATTATTAGCATATGCAAAGAAGAACATCCGACGATATCAAGAGATGAGATGATTATATAAATTCTAAGGTCTTAGCCACTTTTGCGGTTTTTAGAAAATATAAAATTTTATAAATTTAAAACACGCTTATCGCTCAGTTTTAACAATGTCATGCTTAGAACATACATAAATTACAATGACTAGTATATCCTCCTTCTAGTACAGTTTCATGACTATTGCAATTACCATGAGCAGGTAATGGTAGTTAAAAGCTGAAAAAAAGTTTTGTGCACCAGTTTTGTCCGCTACTGTATATATGTTTTTTTTTTTTTTTTTTTTTTTTTTTTTGTATGTGTGACTTTAATGAAGAAGTTCTTGCGTTTCAGTATCCATTTGGTGTACAAGAATTCGCTCGTTCTCCATGATCCATTGCGTCTTGGGGAGCAAATATGCTTTCAGTCGATTCCCATGTACTCTTCTTAATTTGGTATCCCGGATGTCTGCACTCTTGATGTGATACGTGCCTTTTCCCAATATATGTTGTATGATGAATGGACCTTCCCATTTGTCTTGCAATTTTCCTGACCAAGAGGTGGACATATAGTCTTTAAACACTAATACTAGTTCACCTATCTTGAAAGGAGGTTTCAATTCTTTACTCTGGTCTAATATCTTTTTCTCTATAGCTTTCTTTTGAGCATTTTGAGTTTGCTTGATGGCTTGAGTAGCTTGTTCACGGATCCTATTCAAGTTATGTATTTGATGTGTTGTCCTGTGCCACAGCTTTGCTTCAAATTTGGGAGAATTTTTCTCATACAAGTGGTGATCTAGGTCAAAAGGTGTTCTGGGTTCGTAACCATAAATTAAGAAAAAAGGAGAATGTTTGGTTGTAGCTTGCTTGATTGATCGGTAGGCAAACAATGTCGCAGGTAAATAAGTATCCCAGTCTAATTTTTCTTCATAAGAACGTCTTTGTAATATTTGTCCAAGTGTTCGGTTGAACCGTTCTATTAGGCCATTGCTTTGTGGATTGTAAGGTGTTGTGGTTTTGTGTATTATGTTGTAATTTCTGCACACCTGTCGGATGAGATCACTTAGAAAGGGTTTACCGTTATCTGACACCATGATCGTTGGGCATCCATGCCTGCAGATAATGTCTTCATAAACAAACAAAGCTATTTCTGATGCATTTTGAAATCGCAAGGGTCTCGCTTCCACATATTTTGTAAGATAATCTATAGCAGCAATAATATATCTATGTCCTGATCTTGATGTTTGTACATGTTTCACATCCAAGGCAACCCGATCAAATGGTTTTGCTGAAACTGCTACGGGATATAATTCTTCTTTTAATGTTTTCTTCCCATGCATTTGGCATCTGTAACATTTCTTGACATAATTCATAATATCTTGAGACATATTATCCCAGTAGTAACGAGATGATATCTTGTGTAGTGTATTATTGTAAGCCAGGTGACCACCCAATGGATGTTGATGGTATGCGTACATGATTTCTTCTGCTTCTTTTTTGTTTAATACTTTTCTGATGATCCCATTCTCAGTATTGTATCTATATAAGATGTCTCGGTAGATTGTAAACTTGTTCGCTTCTTTCTTGAGGTATTTCTTCATTCTAGAAGTTGTGTCTTCAGCTATTTTCATTGTTTGTAGATATTGTGTCAACTGATCGATTTTGTATTGTTCCATTATGCTTATTGTTTGAAGTAGGTGTATTGTTTCAGATTTTTTTTTTTTTTTTTTATACTGTTTTTGTAAGATTTTATGAATTTTGTTTCAACTACCCCTCCCTTCCTCCATGTAGTTTTGATAATATATATATATATAGATTGGTATTGTTATTTATTTGTCTTCATTGTTGTATATCTTTAATATCCGAGCCTTGATAAAAAGTCTGCGCTTTCGTTTACTCTTCCAGGTCGATATTTTATTTCGAAATCGTATTCAGCAAGTGTTGTGATCCATCGTGCTATGATTCCGGTAGGATTTGGCGATTTGAGTAATCCGTGTAATGCTGAATGATCTGTGATAATTGTGAATCTTTTTCCCAACAGATAAGGACGAAACATTTTTACTGCCCATATGACTGCCAAACATTCTAGCTTTGTCGGTGCGTAATTTATTTCACTAGACCTTAGTCCCCTACTCGCGAATATGACCGGATGCTCGTGACCATTTTCATCTAATTGTGTAAGGATACACCCAAGTCCTGCTTTTGAAGCGTCTGTGACCAAAATAAAAGGCTTATTGAAATCGGGTCTAGTCAAAACAGGAGCTGTTGTAAGCAGTTTCTTCAAGGTTTCAAAGGATTCAGTGGTCTTTTCTGTCCATGGAACTTGTTTAGTAGTTTTTGTCTGATCATGTAGAGGTCTTGCTATAGCGGCAAAGTTTTTTATAAATCGCCTGTAATAAGAAGCCAAGCCTAAAAATCCTCTGACTTGTTTAAGTGTCTTTGGTTGTGGATATTCGATGATTTTCTTGATTTTTTCTGGGTCTGTTTGTACACCATCTTTTGTTACGATATAGCCAAGAAATTTGAGATGATCTTTGAAGAAAAAACACTTTTCGGGATTTAGTTTGAGATTTGCAATTTGTATACATTGAAAAACTTGTTCCAAGTGGTGTAAATGGTCTTGTTGGTTGAATGAATATACATTTAAGTCGTCTATATAAGCTACTAGGCACTTATTAATGAGTGGCCGAAAATATAAATCAATAAGTCTTTGGAATGTGGCAGGAGAGTTTACAAGTCCCATTGGTAATGTATTGTAATGGTATATTCCAAATTTTGTTGTGAAGGCAGTTAATTCTTTACTATCTTCCTCCATCGGCACTTGATGAAAACCAGCTCGCATATCTAATGCTGAGAAAACTTTAGCTTTTCCTAACGTGTCTAGCAAGTCATCAATTCGTGGTAATGGGTATGCATCTTTTTTTGTAACTGCGTTAAGCTTTCGGTAGTCTATCACCATTCTATATTCTCCATTTTTCTTTTTAACTAAGATGACTGGCGCAGCCCACGGACTGTTTGAAGGGGAGATCACACCTAGTTTTGTATATTTTTCTAGTTCCTTTTGCAAGTGTTCCGCTTCCAAGGGGCTAATCCGATATGGTCGGTGACTGATAGGCAAGGTGCCTTCTTGTACAATTATTTTGTGTTGTAACAACCTTGTATGGCCGATACTGTCATTATTCCAGTCGAAAATTTCTTCGTATTTCTTTAAGAGCCTTTTAGCTTTCTTGTTGTTTTTCTATCCATTTCTCCAACTTCAAGCTTATTGTACTTTTCTGTTTCTAAAGTTTCTTTGTCTTCATCCAAAGTTTCTTTATCCATTTCGTCGGTCATTTCCATTGTACAAAGTTGCAGGTTTTTTTCAACATGATATGCTTGTATAATTGTATCCTCTTTAAGGTTAAGTTTTTCCAAGATTCCTATTTCTTCACCTGGGTCCAGAATTATATTATCATTAGAGCGATTGTATATTCGAATTTCCAAGCTTTTTCTGTTGATAATAAAGTTGTGACAAGGATCAAGAACACCAGATTTTTGTAATATTTTGGCACTGGTTATTTCAAAATTATACATTAATTCTGTAAGTTCATCTTTAGGTTTCTTGATTATGATAGTTTTTGATGAGTTTGCTGGAATAATTAATCCATCTGATGAGGCTTCCAGAATGCATTGATCTTTAAGATTTTTTATCTGTATGTCTTCCTTGTAGTTGTTTTCAAGCAATAATAGTGAATGTTCTTCATCTTCAGCTTCTTCTTCTTCTTCTTCAGTAGATTCTTCGTCAGTGCTTTCTTCTGATTCTTCATCAACTTCATCTTCTTCTAAATCTGTTTTATCATCCTCGAAATGCACTTTTTTCGTTTCTTTTGAATTTGTTGAACTGATAGGATGTTGGTAACTTTGGATGTAACTGGCCATTTTTGGTAGAGGTGTATTCTTACGTAAAAAGAATATTTCTATTTCTGCTTTTTTGTTTTTATAGGACACCTTCAGGGTTGAACTATTAAAATCAATTTTGGCCTTTGCTCTGTTTAGCCAATTGTTTCCGATAATTAAATGAGTTGGGCAAGATGGTAATACTTCAACAGTGCATGGAATAATTAAATCCTCTTGTACTTCAATAGGTACATCGTATATTACTCCCAAAGCAGGTTGTTTAGTGCCGTTTCCTAGGGTAAATACGCTTTCTGAGGCAGCATCTATTTCTAATCCTAGAGCGTCTGCTAGGGATTTTGACATACACGTCTTGGCAGCACCACAGTCAACAAGTACTTTCACCGTTTTGTCTCCGATATTGATTTTCGAATATACGGCAGTGGTATTGATGTCATCCTCTTCTATTACAACCATAGTCTCCTTTGAAGCTTCTGTTACAGGTATTCTTTTGGGTTTACATGCATTTGCCAAACTCCTTCTAAGTATGGGTGCAGCTACTATCAGATCTGCTACAGATATGTCTGCTTTTTGATTCATAACATCTGATACAATATCATATCTGATAGGTGGAGCCTTCGTTTTCCTTCTTATTGGTTTTGGCTTGATTTCAATAGGGAGATCAGAGTCTACTTCCATATTTCCTGTAGCCTGTATAGGTTGTTTGGGTACGTTGCTTGTTTCCTTGACTTGATTACGTTTGTTCACACGCTTAGTAACTGAAGTACTACTTGGTTGTTTTCCTTTTTCTCTTGTTATAGGCTTAGAGTAAGGCTTGGAGCTTAGAACTTCGGGCGGGTGTTCAGGTCTTATAGCAGCATAAAGATCTTGGGCTTGATATGGGTTATCGTATTCATTTTGAGTAAGTATGGCATTGAGATTATGTTGTTGGTTCTGTTGTTTAATGGGTTTGTTATTATGATGGGTGTTCGATCGACCATTCTTTTGATTATCAAAAGCAACCGACCCATTTAGTTTTTTGATTGTTGGTTTTGATAGCGAGGCTGAGAGGTGCCTTGCTGGGGTTGATTATTATAATTATCAGTTGGCTGATTTGGATTACGATTTTGATTGCTATATTCATTTCTTCCATAACTATGATCATAGTTATTTCTGTATCTGTTGTTGCCTCTGTAGGTATAACCGTTGATTTCATTTCGATTATATCCATTATTGTAATCATTGTTTTGAGAATTGTTATAGTTATCGTATCTTGGACGTCGATTATAATTTCTGGTAGGTTGTGATGAATGTTGATGTAGATTCAATTCACTGCGTATAGTTTCTTGAATAAGGTTAACCAAGTCGTGTTGTGAATTGGTATGCACTAGTTGATTGTTATGTCCATTCATCATTGGCTGCGTATACAAATGACTATTATTTGCATTGCCTTTTACTTCCATGGTGACTAGTTGGTTTGGACTTGTGATTAATTCAGAATAAGGAGCAATATAATTACTTCCAGCATTGTTGCGTAAGTCATTAATAGGTACAGCATGAATATGTCTTTCTTCTGTATCGATTAATTCTACATTATGATTGTTTACTCCATGGTGTCTTGTATATCTGTTGTCATCATGATATATGAGGGCATTGTTGACGTTTCTTGGAATAAAAGGATTATCCACCATGGCTATTTTGCGTGGACGATTGGCATTCCACCATCCATCAGCATGATTGATCCATTCTTGGAATGTATGGGCGCTACTTTGTATGCAGAATTGTTTAATTTCTTTAAGGAGACCAACACGAAAACGACTTTCAACAACTGCTTCACTTGTAATGTTTGCAAGGTCAGCAGCTTCACGGAGTCTCGCCAAAAAGATTTGTGGATGTTCCTGTTCACCTTGAAACATTTCGTTAAATTCTAATTCATAGCTCTGAATTAGTTCAGGCGTGATGTAGTGTTGCTTGAGTAATTCCATGGCGTTGTCATATGTGACATTAGGGATTCTCTTGAGTATTTCTTTCTCAAAATATATTTTAGCAGCTCGACGCAATTGAGACTTGAGTACGATAAGTTTTCTGTCATCACTGAGTGTATTAGTGATTGCAAGGTATGAATCAAGTATTTCTTGAAAGTGGCGAAAGTCTTCTCCTTCATAGCCATAAAATTCAATTAACCTTGGGCGAAAACCTTGTGTAAAAGTTTGATTGTTAGCATTTGCCAACGCGATTTGTCCTGTAGAGTATGAGGCCATTTTTAAATTTGATATTTTTGTTTTTGGTACGTTCTGTAGTTCTTGAAGTAGAGTTTTGATAGTTTTCTTGACGATTTGTTTTAATTTGATAGATTTTTCCAATTGCTTGTTAATAATGTTTGTAATTTGTTGATTTGTTCCCTCGTAGTGACCACCAAATGTAATTTTTCTTGTGATAGGTATTGTTTCGTTTAAATGGCCTTAAGAGTTTAGAAATAATTTGACTTTTCTTTGAAGTGTAAAAGAATTTGAGATCAAAAGCTTGTTTTATGTTGATAAATTTGGTTTGCTTGTAGTAAGTGACCACCAGATCTTGTATTGTAGATCAAACAGTAAAAAGTAATAAGAGTTTTCTTGATAAGAGAATATAAGATTGATACGATGAAGATAATTTGACTTCAAAGGACTTGACTTGATGTATATGTAGGGGATCAGAAAGATTTTAAATGTAGATCCTTGAAGATATTCTTTTTATTTTATGTTAAAGTAAAATATGTCAAAAGTAAAAAGTAAGTTATATCAAAAGTCAGTATATATCGAAAAGTAAGTAAGTCTTTCAAAAGTGAAAGGATAAAGGGATATTTATAGGGTTGTGTTTTTTTTGTGTTTTTCTATTTTTGAACTTTTTTTGTTTATCTTCAGGGACTGATGTCCCTCCTAGGACTGAGGTCCCTCCTACGACTGAGGTCCCTCCTACGACTGAGTCCCTCCTAGGACTGAGTCCCTTCTTCCGCAAAAGTTACACCAACTACGTCACAGTACAAAAAAAATATTTACTGTTTGTCTTCTTTCAACAACAAAACACTACAACATGATAGTGATGTTAAAATTGATATCAGTGGGGTTCGAACCCACGCCCGCTTACGCGGATTAGATCTTAAGTCTAACACCTTAGACCACTCGGTCATGATACCACTTCCTTATTGACAAAGTCGGATTTTCGTTGATAATCGCCTTTGATACCTTTTTGACACTGCAAATAATCGTTCCAATTAGGTACCGGATTTCGCAAGATTGCTCTTCGTTTGGGTAACAAATTGTTACTTTTTTTCGTGAAAAAAATTAAATCTTGCTGTATTGATCATTTTCGAATTTTGAAAAAAGATTTAGATGCGAAAAAAATAAAGAAATTTAACGATGTTATTATTTTATTTGTAGGGTAAATATTCATGGAGTTATTCACATTTTTAAAGAAATTTCTTTTTTTACAAACGATCTTTTTTTGGAAAGCGTATTTCTCTCCATTGTTTAAAGACCGATATTTTCTTTTTTTTATTTTTGAGGGCAAAATGCGGAAATCAAAAGCACCGTGCGATTATTTTGTACAGAAGAATACATATTAGGAAGGCAATCTGTGATCTTTAGCTAAGCTCATTGGAAATGTGTAACAGAACGTAACAAAATAGTTGCGTTTAGTAAAAAAAAAAAGAAGCTGAAAAATTAAAAGTAAAAAAAAAAGACAAAGTTAAAAAAAAAGACAGCGAAAAAAAAAAAAGAATATAGCAATAAAAGGTTCCTTATTCAAATGAAAACAATAATCTAGAGCAAATATACTTTATAGAAATGCAAATGCTTTTATGTTATAACAAAAGAATACTTGTATATTCTAAAAAGAATAAAAAAATAAAGAAGCTTTGCTCACATTTTGTTATAATTAACACATACAAGTCAGCGTTTTTGTTTTTCAAGTAAATACAGTAGGTCAAAAAATTGCTGCAAGGAATCCATTTTTCTCAGTTTTTGTAGCGTACATCCTGTCACAATGGTACAAACTGCTTCTGTTTCTACATAGTAGATTTTCTACATGTCTTGAAAAATCCGAAAGAGTTTAAGCCCAATTGGATAAGTATTGAAGGAAGTATGAGGCGCGCAATTTGAAAATTTGAAAAAACGAAAATTTGAACGAAATGGGTTTATTTATTAATATTTAGTTGGTCCTCCTTTTTTATTAATAACCTCTTCAATTCTTGCCGGCATGCTATCGATATACCTTTGGCAAAGTTCTTTATCAAATTCATTCCATGCTTTTTCTACTCGTTCCCAAAGTTCATCCGTATTCTTTGCTCTACGTTCGTAACAGCTGAGCTTTAACTTCAGTTGATGCCATACATGTTCTATTGGATTTAAGTCCGGACTCTGAGCTGGCCAATCGCTAATATAGCGCACTTGATGATTATCTAACCAGGCTATTGTGGATTTTGCCTTGTGCTTTGGATCATTATCATGCTGAAAGTAAATGTTGGACCAGTTGAAATTGTAGTACTCCATAGTATCACGAAGTGTAGTGTCTAATATATGCTGATAAACATCCGCGTTCATGTTCCCATCGTAAATTTGACAAGCATATCCTGGTCCTTCAGATGTTATGCAGCCCCACATCATCAACTTGCCGCCTCCATGCTTGACTGTAAACTCTAGATGATGCGGTTGAAGAGGATCACTTGGTCTTTTCCATTAATACTTACAACCATCAGAGCCCCATACGTTGATCTTGGTTTCATCAGAAAAGACGACTTTTCGCCATTCTTCCACTGTCCAATCCTGGTGCTTCTTGGCCCATTCGAATCGATGCTGCATATGAGCTTTTGTCAGAAACGGCTTCTTTTTTTTTATTGAAGAATGGAACTCCATTGATTTCAGGACGTTAATTGCTGACTGGTATGAGATAGCATAGCCAAGTTGAACCAGCTCCCGGTGTACCTCTTTGGCAGTCTTTAGAACCCCTTCAATGACTTTTCTTTTGATTAGCCGTTTCGTCACTTTGGCGACTAATGTAGGTCTACCAGCTGAGCCCATTGTCCTATTTGAAAACAACCGCCTAGAGTATCTACTAACAGTTGATTCATGTACTCCAACCTCCTTAGCAATATCGTACGTTGATGTGGATCCAGTTAATGCTTGCTTGAGATCGTTTACTTTTTCTTCTGGCAGTCGTTTAGGCATGCGATTGGTAATAAGGTAAAAAAGAGAAATAATTTAGATAAGAAAATTTAAAATTTAGAATAAAGGAATTGTAAGCGCTTTTATATACTGGCAACATTCTAATCATGTCAAGAATGTGAAAAATTATGATAGCAACCGGTTGGGTCGTATTAAAATTTGTTATTCCAAACATACAGTAGCGGACAAAACTGGTGCACAAAACTTTTTTTCGGCTTTTAACTACCATTACCTGCTCATGGTAATTGCAATAGTCATGAAACTGTACTAGAAGGAGGATATACTAGTCATTGTAATTTATGTATGTTCTAAGCATGACAGTGTTAAAACTGAGCGATGAGCGTGTTTTAAATTTATAAAATTTTATATTTTCTAAAAACCGCAAAAGTGGCTAAGACCTTAGACTTTATACAATCATCTCATCTCTTGATATTATCGGATATTCTTCTTTGCATATGCTAATAATATGCGTGTATATCATTTTCAGTAAAAGAACCCGGCTCTTTAACTATTCTTTTCCAAAGATCATCGACCCTTTTTGATCTAGTGTCGTATCATCATACCTTTGCCATCAATTGCCACCTGGTATGCTTAAGCGGACTTAGGCCGGGATTAGTGGCGGCTAAACTTGTAGCACAGAAGCGCTGTTATCAAATATTGAGTTTGTGGTATGCGTTGACTTGTGCCTTGTGTCATTGTCATGCTGAAACGAGAGATTACGACGTTTTAGACCACTATACGCTAGGCTTTTGTGGTATGAAGTAAGCGAAATATATGTGTATATTTATGAGTTCATTATACCATCGTATACCTGACACACATATTCTGGTCCTCAATATCTAATACAGCCTTAAAACATAACAAAGCAGCCAGCATGCTTCATTGTTTGATCACCGTGAAAAAATCGCTAAGGTTGCTCGACTTGCTTTCAATATTAGTGTATACTGTCTGCATCCATAATGTTCATATTTGTTTCATTGCTAAAGATAGCAGGCTTCCAGCCCTCTATAGTATACAATGGCTTGTCGTGATACCACATTCATCGCTTTTTCCGACTTATACAGCTGATGAAATTCTTCGATTCCTTACTTCCGGACTCAAAATCTAGCTTCCTACTGTGCCTTTAGACTGACAGTCTGCTAACACTGTATCTTAAGGTCCTCAAAATGTGCTGAGCATCAGAAACTGTGTGTAGCGGACCTTGTCCAAGCTCTAGGTTGATGACTGAACTAATAACTTTTCAGGCTAATAGCGGAATACCTTCATGATCACAAGACATTAAGTTTCTTTCTTCCCTCTTTCTCCTGTTGATTGTCCATTTAGAGATTCTTGTTACTCTAGGAATATCTGTTGTCGTACGAACTAGGCGTGTTCGAGATCTCAGAGTTTCGTTTTTACAGTTGCTTATTTTCTTAAACATATAAGGCTAGTACTTTGTTATAGTGAATAGGGTAAAAACAAAAGGGGGGGCTCAATGGGAAATACAAAATAAGTACAGTTTTATATATTTTTTAAGAGCTACTAGAATTTACTAATCTGCTGTGAAATCTGAAAGCAAACGGGAGAGATATGGGGAAAATTGAAAGAAGGCTAGACAAGCACCACATTTTTGGCGAAAATTGAAATATGCAAAAAATCACTAAAAATGACCTTATGCCTGAAGGATGTCCGGCACAGTTCCGGTTTACATAACGTAATGTATATTTTAGACTGTCTTTCAGATGGTATATACCACAAAAGTCGCAGACATATGGCGGAGATACAATGTTATTTTTAAGTTTTGTGCACCAGTTTTGTCCGCTACTGTATGTAAACAAGTAAAAAATGCCGGATGTTTATAAAATTCCCTTTAACAATATCAAATTCCACCAATAACTATTGCCCATATCAGATAATCGACGAATAAATGCCCCTTCTAGTGAGGTACAAACAATCAATGTTTGAGATAGTTTCATGCAGTATCCATAGACAACCAGCTGTAAAACCGGTATTTTGCAATTCCTTGCAGCAATTTTTTGACCTACTGTAGATGGCTTTATTATTTTTTATGACAAATAATACAAGAGAATATATGTTTTTAAGCTTACACTGGTTCATTACTTACTTTATGTTTACACATGGGTGTAATTTGCCATTAGGCCATTAGCCATTAGAGATGTTAACATTGCCAACTTCCGTTACCAAAGAGGAATTTTCAGCAGCAAGCAGTAATAAAAGTTTGATATTCTTATAGCTTTGTCATGTTGGAAAGAACAGCTTCTCTCATGAGGTTAATGTTCATCATCCGAATGTGTCCCATTAGGAATTCCTACTGTAAAAAAAAAAAAAAAAAAAAAAAAGAAATCGACATTAGACTTGGTTGTTATTTTTTTTTAATAAACTTACATTTGACCAGTGCTTGAGCTTTCCTTTTTTCTTATGCCTTTGGCATCTAGAGTATTCTATGAAACAAAACGAGGAAAAAAAAAAGGTTACTTTAAGCACCGACTTTGTTTTTTAAATTTAACATGTTTTTTTTTATCAGGCATATTTTCTCTTTCTACCAATTTTCTTTGCTATTTCCAAATTTAAAAAATATAAACATGAACAACTTCAACACCACCAAAATTATTTGTACCTGTTCTGAATGCAGCAACCATCCCAATGGATTCAGAATGCTTGCAAAGAGAACTGTAAGAGGTCATGAACTTATCGACAGAGTTAGAAATAGAGGTTTTTTTGTTTTATTTTTCAATAGAAATCCAAACGTGCTAATTTTCAAAAAAAAAAAAAACAAAATAGAATCGAGAAGAGTATCTGAAGCTAACGACAACGGGGAGGAAACTGTCGAATACTCATCAGCCATTCCTGAACCAGTAACTGAAGGTATATTTTTAATCAGCAAAGTATTTAATATAAGAAAGGTTTTATTTATTGAAATGTATTTTGCAACTTGTTAGACGGAATGAA